>OX382326.1:16630500-17030141 GCA_947507615.1 Hemithea aestivaria
CACATATTTTTTTACTTTTTAAACCTTTACTATCAAAATTCTAACAAATTTGTTGAAGTAATTTAATATTTTAACGGCAGAAAATACACACCTTTTGTTTTTTTTATGCACCATGTATGCAAAATGCACTTAGGTAGATGGTATAAAATATGTTTTTTTGCACAAGGTTAACCCACCCACTGCTAAGCTAGAAAATAAAGCTCTAGCTACACTGAGTTTGGAGCACCTTGGCACATATTATTAACTTTCCATATCACTCTGTCCATAAATGAAAACTGCACTAAAATCTATTGCATGGTTTAAGAGATGTATGCATAACAATTATTGGGGAAATTATGTTTTTTTTTAATAGTTAGCAAGTATTTTGAAAATTATTAATTAATTAATGGAACTAGGCATTACTTTGCGGAAATCCATCACAACAATTATTAGTTATTATTTAGTGTTAATTCTGCTCTAAATTTGTGAGTCTAACTAAGTTTTAAGAGACGGCGAGGAATTCAAACGTTACCAATATAGTAAGTATTAGCACTCAGTGGTGGAATTAATACTAATTTGTTAACGTTTGAATTCCTCGCCGTCTCTTAAAACTTAGTTAGACTCACAAATTTAGAGCGGAATTAACACTAAATATTAAATAATAACTAATAATTGTTAATTATTTATTAAATATCTATTATTTAATTTTGATTTCTAAGTCCAACAAATTAGACTAGGTACACATACCTATTGATATTTAATTAATAGGTAATCATTATAGATTTCCACATTGTAACCATTATGTCATTAGGAAAGTACCTACTGGTGGTAGGTTTTGGCCGTGGCTAGTTACCACCCACTGGACAAAACTGTGTTGCTAAGTGGTCATTGTGACTGTGTTCCGGCATGATGTTCAGTGAAGCCGGGGGGGATTTATCCCGCCTTTTTGGTTTAGTCTGCTACCATCTACGGCTGCATTGTTGCTAAGATCAGGTGAGATTGTGGCCAAAGGTTAACCTAAAACCAATAAAAAAAAGTACTTTAAGCTTGCCAAGGCACTGAATGGGTTAAGAACAATTTTAAATCCACCCTGCAGTTAAAATGTTAACAATGAAACAAAACAAGTTTGAACCACTGCTCACAAAATGTTATTTATTCATTTTTCATAACAATAGATTACCTATTGTGTCTGAGATTTTAAATAAAATTGCTGTAAATTTATTCTTGGGTGTTGCTTAAATATTCTTTTTGCATGGATTATAATTTTATATGCGAGTATTCTGTGCATGTTTCATTTTGGTTGTACTACTTAGATTTAGTTTAGACATAAGTTTATCAACTAGAAATTTAATCTGGCTTTAAACATTACATAATACTCAAAGAAACTTCCAGAAAAAATATTCTTAAAGATAAAAAAGCATATTTTAAAATTTGTTAGGTTGTTAAATAAAAAAAAAAGCTGTGACTATGTAGGTACCTTCTTTATTACTATTTAGCATGTTAAATTAGCTTTACCTATTTCTTATATATGTTTAATGTTTTCATATATACCTAAATATAACTCTATGCCCCATTTAAAACCCATAAAACTTGTCATACATTTCAATGTAAAAGCCATTATGAACAATTGTCTAGTCTACGTTTGGTGTAACAGAAGGACATTGGACATTAGTACCTTGTCTCATTAAATATTGCGAAGGTTTCAATTAAAACTAACATTTGTACAAATTATAATGAATTTGACACAGTACTAAAATGGCTTGATCATTAGAATAACAATGGTTTTACAGCCAACGCTAATGTTCAACCACTATAAAAGACATTTAGTGTGACCACGATTTTCTTTAATACAAGGACAAAATTTGACCAATTTTATTTTGCAAGTTATTCTAATAGATGTCTGGACCATTTTGTTGGGCTGACAAGTATGATTTAAAAACGGTTGGATTCTAATTGTGTACGTGCAAGTATGTTTTATCAGAAACATAATATTCTATTCTTTTTAAGCTCTATATGATTTTGGATTGTCTTTTAAAGCCAATGTGTGCTGCGTTTTACGATGTTTGAATGGATTTGTTAAGAGAATTGCATACATATCCATGCTATTTACTTTAGAAAAGACACAGCTCCATTAGCGGAAATGTTTCATAATTGATTCAAATTATAGTATAAGTCCAAGAAAATGATTTGATGACTGAATATTATAGACAGATTTATCAACAAACAGCTCAAGCCACATAATCGACTGGGATGAAATTTGTAACAGAGATATTTTGTTTAACAGTCCTTCTCATTCTCATGGTGCGTCACTCAACTCTGTCCTCTATCTTCCACCTCCATCCACTCCCAGCGACCCTCCGGAAATATATATCATCCCTTCTCGCCGAAATTACTCTATCTAGAGTAAAACTATTTATTTTCAGCCAGTTCTATTGTAGAGTAGGTACAACTATTATTTTCACCAAATCTCTTCAGTATTCAGTTCTACAAACTCTTTCATACGTAGGATATATATCACAATGTAACTTAACACATTTTTGTGAAAATATAACTAAGTTCAATGTACCTATTACAGTTAGTAAAATATTAGTTGGATTATTCTAATATCTTATCTAAATAACTTGAGGTAGTTTATGGGTATCATATTATGAGTAAACTAATTCTATTTTTTATGACACTATAAAATTATGTAATGGAAGCAAATTAATGTAGAAGCATTACCATATTAAAGCAATATCATAATAAGTAGGTAAATAATATAATTAATACTTGAGTTTTTGCAAAAAGCAGTCTGACCTTTTAATATCTAACAAGTACTGGCCTTCTTAAGAATATTTTGGTTTTTAACTTAAGAATATTTAGGTTGACCCTTTTCCAGTATAAAAGTTACGACCCTTATTTATGTCGACAGCCAAGACCGAAGACCAAGGGCTTTATACCTATTCTTTGAGCAAATATTGATCACCGAAATAATTATCCCCTGTCTCTACAAAACCAGAGCTCTACCGGCATTTTTTCATAAAACATGTAAAAGTCTACACATAATAAACGATCGTAATTTTCTATGGGAATCGATTCCACATTATGTCTACGCTCATGTGGCAAAATTTTGAACTAATTTTCCACTAAACAGTTCTCTTTAAAACTTACGAGCACGTAGACACTAACGCCCTCATATTTATTTAAATGGTAGTCTGAGTAACTGTGTGGCCTTGCCTGTCTACCACCGGGGTATTACCGACCTTCGATACCAAATTAATTGAATAGATTACCCATTAGCAACAGGTTAACGATTTAACGGTGCTCTTAAACTGTCGAGGGAGTTAATAGTTACTACTTCGTGGTTTTAGTACAAAGAGCTAATTAATTCCTTTGTCTATACAGCTTGATCACCTACAGTTATTGCAGCGTATACACTTGTTCTGATTGAATAGCTACTTATGTAACTGTGTTATGTAATTACAAGCTGTACTGCTCAACGTGCAGGGGTAGGTAAATAGCACTCCCACACATACACACCTCACATACGAGTACTTTGGCATTTACCAATTAAATCCGCATGGTGTATATATCTAATTCCAACAAAAACAAACTACGTCACTTGAATATCAGTCTATTCTTAACCCTATTTCCATTAATTGCTACATCAATATCTGTTCTAAAAGACGACAGATTCGTAACAGTCCGAAGATGATCAATAACCGAGTATATTGAACCGAGAGCCGGTATCCGAACCCACCTCTGAAGACGTAGCTTGACCCCATTTGTTTTAACGTGAAATACAATATTTCTGTAACCATTTAGAAATAGAAACCGACAAAAACCTTGGCTGGTTGGGTCTCGGCCGAGTGTGCCTACTTCAGTAAAACTTCACTTGACTGGAGGTGGAGGTACGCCCCCATCCACTTCTCTAATTACTGACAAACAAGGCTGTACGCGTTTCCATGGTGAAAAATATTTTTAGAGTAGCTGAAGATTATTTTATTGCGCCGAAATGTCTTAATAAACGCCTCTCATAATTTACTAGGTTATACTCGCGGGTTTGTTCCCCTCCTGAAACCCTTTCTTAGCGGATGTCTCCGACACAAAATCTATGACGTGTTTCAAATTAAAACATTACGATTTAAGTTGTACGTTGATAAATCAGTCACAGTCAGTCACACTTTCTTAAAGCTAGGGCTTTAGCATAGGTTAGTTAGTTAAATTTATCCATATAGGTACTCACTCACTCATTAGGTCTCTCTTTCTTTTACCGGGGGTAGACTTCCTTTGCAGGAGGTCGTCTAGGTGGGTACCCCAACAGTGCCAGTTATTCTACCGCCTGAGCAGTGATGTGCAAACATCACTGTGCTCCGGTAGGAGGGCACTGTAGCTAGTGAAATTACTGGGCTAAAGAGTCTTAACATCTCATGACTCTTGAGTAAGAAGCGTTGGTGCAGTGCTCCTAGAATTTCACATAATTGTGAAATCCTAGGTAACACTGTACTGATTATAATGGGCAGCCGTTATCTCTTAACATCAGGAGAGCGTCTTGTACTTACTCTAAATCTCACCCTTCACATCCTAAAAGATTTTTAAAACTAAAAGTTTCAATGTGGCTAAAGGCATTTACGCCTACGCTACATGAGCGCTACCTACATAAGGCCTTATGTCTGACTAGTATTTTTTGTTTTTGCTTATATTAGTACAATTCCTTGTATGTATGTGTGTGGGCACGAAAGATGAGCACATTTTGAAAGATCATAAAGCTCTTAAGGCGCGTTAATTCGATTGTTCGAAGGTAAAGAATCGACAGAAATTATGTTGTTGCGCCAACACCAACATTAAATTTGGATAACTTAATTACACCGGTGGTAATTGCTATAAGTAGACAAAAATAGTGTTGTTACAAACAGAACAATGCGTATCGCAACTTTTTCTAATAACTATACTACCGAGTTAAGAAACGCATTTTAAGTTTACCAAAGATATGTGTATGTAGCGTGTAGAGTCCCTAAGAGCATTTTTGTCGATATTAAAAAAAAAGTAAGGCCTCCTTATTAACCAGATACTAGATACCTTTTAAGAAGGCCTTACTAATTTCAATTTATGTTCATCTCTCGTCACGAAATCCTTTCCTACAAGTTCAACCACATCACGAATCATCCTCTAACGTCCAATCAATACATTCCAGTGCTGAGAATGATGGCAATAATGCAGGACAGGAATAGCGAGGAGGTACCCAAGGAGTTCCTGGAGACAGGTCGCACCGGACGACGGAACGCGATGCCGGATATACTGCACCCGCAGGGCGCTGAAGTCACCACTGCCGACCTGCCCTCCAGGTTACAGCAGTTGGTTACTACTGGTGAGTTTGTTGTTTACTTGAACTTGTTACCTGTTTATCTGTCATTTTTCTATTATTTAAGACTAAGAGCTAAAACACTTAGTAATGAAAAGAAATGTGATAGACAAATAGACTTTTGGTTCAGTGAAAAGACACTATGTTTGATACGATCTAATCTGTTAACATAATACCTCTACTTTCTACATAATATTATGTAGGTACTTATACCTAATAAAACTGAATGAAACTGCAAACAGCATAACTACAATAATGTAGAGCTACATTATTTATCCTATTTGCAAAATAATTTTATGTTCTGTATGATTATATTGTTTCCAAATGAATATTTCGAATGTCTCAATAGTACGGAATCGTGAACACTCCATTCGTGAAATGCGAATTCGTGAGCGCTGCCATTTATTGCAATAATTCAGATTGAGCATGAACATCAGTAGAAAGTAGCAATATAATTTATCAATGTTCGATTTTGGAAACTAACTTGAGTGTTATTCATTACTAATTGTATTTATTATCTCAACCACGGTTTCGGACAATAACGCAGCCCTTTATCAGGAGTTCACGCCTGCAGCACCCGAAGTTGACTCCTGATGAAGTAGGTACCTAGTACCTATATTGTAATTGTTCGAAATCTTGGTTGTAATAATCCTTAATCTTAACAAATAATATACGTGAGTAAAACCGTACCCAATTTGTAACATATTAAATCTTCCAAATTTCAACCCAATCCATTCAGCGGCGTGGGCTATGCGTTGATAGATCAGTCAGTCAATCAATCAGTCAGTATTTCCCTTATATCTTAAGGTTACTTTTATCCATGTTCGTTACGCAAGTGCAATGTGATGATGCAGCTATGAACATGCGTCAAACAAACGCGCTAAGGCGCTAACACGTGAATGAACTGCAATTAAATTTATGCTATCCGAACACGCCATAAACCCGTATAACACTTGTACACGTAATATATTTTAATTTCTTAATGACTTTGTTATCTTAGGACTTAGGACTATGTACCTTTTTGAAATAATCGAGACTTAATCGTCGTGACTCATCGTAAAACAAACTAAGTATATAAAGCCGAAATTGGGAATTTAACTTTAACTCTAAAATCAACATCAGCTTTTTATTACTTTTATGTTAGCGCTCCACTTGTGTGTTGTGTGCGTAGTGTCAAATTTTAATTTAGAAAGAACTTTTTAATTGTTTTTGTTGAGAATTTAACGAGCGGGTCACATCGCGCAAACCTACTAGAAATTGGGTGTTAGTAGGGAGGGTAAACTTTGTATAAACTACATATGAAACTTTTCTTTATTGAAGTTAGAAGAACTGCAATGTTGATGAATAAATACCTAATGAGGTTTAATTTTTTCGAATATTCTCATTTTACTAAATGGAATCGGGGGCTGAAAGTAAAATTTTATTCATAGCCTATAAGTAGTACGAAATAAATAAGGATTATTATTAAGTAAAGTTCTATTCGTATATGAAGTGGCAGGCATTTTTCGGTTTGGAGTTTGGAGTTAAGGACCGTGATGCGTATCAGAAATGTTGCGTAGACGTAATTAGATTAGGTACTCCCGTCTAGGGAATACAATCTGCTAGCAAAATTTCAATCTCGGTGTATAATATAATATCAGATCGCCGATGGGCGGCCTTATCGCTTTGAGCGATAAAGCCGCCCATTGTGGGCCAATGTGTTTAAATATTGTCATAATAATTTTAAGTACCTTTTGTTACATTGGACACAATAAAGAGTATTTCTATTCTATTCTATTCTATCAGAATCTCTTAACTCTCATGTATGCGATTCTGATATTGCGAGCTTTTTCATATTATTTTTGATGTGAACAATGTCAAGTAAACTTCTCATTTTAGAAGAACTATCGACATAGACCTCCAATATCATGTGCTGTTTTATTATTTTCCTTTGTGGTATGCGGATTAATATCATACATTTTTAATCCCCGACGCAAAAACGACGGGGTGTTATACGTTTGACGTGTCTGTCTTTCTGACTGTGTGTGTCTGTCTGTGGCATCGTAGCTCCCGAACGGATGAACGGATTTTAATTTAGTTTTTTTGTTTGAAAGTAGAGTTAGTCGAGAGTGTTCTTAGCCATGTTTAGTGGAAATTGGTCCAAGATGGCCGCCGCTACAAAATGGCGAATTACTTTTTTCTTTTTTTTCCCTCAATATGGGTATCAAATGAAAGGGCTTAACTAGTAAAATACAACCCACTATATAAAATTAAAAATCCAAGATGGCCGCTACCACAAAATGGTGAATTACGTATTGCGTTGGGAGTTTTTTTAAATTTTAATCTAATTCACTTGTTCAAATAAAAATGTCACGTGGCAATATTTTTAGAAAAAATAAAACATTTTTTTGTAATAAACCTCCCTAATTTAATGTCTGAAGGTCAGGTTCATTTTGATGTTTGATTGGACAAATTGATTTTCTTAGAAATTTAATTTGCTCCGATTATCCGGTCGTGGAATTAGTGCGAGATCTCGAGATTGCGAGATAATTTTTCCATTTCCTTTCGAATATTTGATAATGTCACCTTGACTTTCTAAGGTCGTCATGTATTTGACGGATATAGATTAAATATGTGATATCTAATTTATTTTTCTCGCAAAAATTCTAAATTTTACTAAATGTTAAAATGTAAACGTATGAATTTGTGTCTATCTATGTACCTTTGTTACCACTTCACACCTAATCAGCTGAATCGATTGAGGTGTAATTTCGTTTTTAAAGGCTTGGGCCTAAGGTATGTACACAACTAACAAATATATTATTTTATAGTGAATAAAACCGCTTGGCACAGTGTTACACAGCGAAAAGTCAGTAGCAACATTTTCAAGACGTGATATGAGAAAAAAGTTCAGTGGGAAAGGAATCATCACATGCGAGCTATGTGAATACCTAGCTTGGTCACTACAATTATATTTATGACCGTATTGTCTTTCCCTGCCGTCGGATAATAAAAATGTTATTTATAGAGTTATTATTGGAATCAACCTTTCTGATCTTGCATTATCTTGAGTCATTCTGCGATCCTGACCTTTAGGTATTGTTGATATTCGTTATCATTACTTATCATCATTAACCTTCTTATGCACTCATCAATACATATCCATTGAAAATTTATTGATTTCTGATTATGTTTGATCATCAAAATTATCTGCGTGCATAGTCAAATTTCTTTCCAAACACTAATTCCAGCACCTCCATTACCTCAAATGAGAGTGCTTCCGCACGTCCAGTCCAAATCCATTCCGATTTCTTCATAACAGATGATGGACGGAAATCGGATTGTAGAGCATAAACTATCTTACAAATTGTTCTGCGGCTACGCTGAACGTCATTTTACGGTTTCGGATCGGACGTAATGCGGAAGCCTTTATCGTCGAAATGTTAGATTCCAATTTTATATAGCCTACAATATTTTTTTGTAAAAAGAAAACAATCTACGAAAAAAATATAATATTAAGTACTACTGTGGGACAAAATTTTCCGCGATTTTCAATCTCGCGTTAAAAAGGCTCTTCAGGCTAATATCACAAACATCAAGCAGCTAATTGTTACCGCTTCTAATGAAAATAATAGTGTCTGATAAACGATAAAGTTCAATCGCACCAAGATAACAATGGGTAGGTATAAACCGGTAACCAGGCGCGGCCGCTGCAAACGCTAATCCTTGAATTACTATTGACGTACTTACTACTTTTATCTACTTATCTAATCGTTTAATCGCGCAATAAATTTCTTGTTGACGTCTGACTCTGGTACTTGTTGAGATAGGTGTACTGTCTGATCGGTTGCAGGTCCAGATGCTTAGGAAAAGGGTCATAAAATGCTCGAGAGGACGACGTAGACTTTTCCCGACTCTAAGTACAAATTGTCAGAATGCTATTTCTTCGATAAAGATTGATAGAGCAGAGTCGAGGCCGAGGACTGAGGACACACAAGACATCACATGTGTGTTAAACGACATGATTGTTTACCTACACGTTAGAACCTATAAATATTTAGAAGTATCAGAAGTTCAGGTTAGGACTCTAAAGTCGGGTGAAAAATGAGAGTCGAACTAATGGTCACAAAAAGCCAATAAAACGAATATTTATTATTGCATGATAAGAAACCTTTGAAGTACACGAAAAACCGACAACTTTTAGATTGCCCGATATGACCGGTATAATAAGGTGTAATATCTTGGGATTCTTTTTTGAAACTTCATCTACAAATAAATTGCCTTTCGTGAACGTCGCGTCGACATCTTGGGAATTGGTAACATAGACTTTCCGAGTATTTATTACTTCTCACGTTTGCACCTATACTGTTCAGTGAATTTGGACTATTGCTATCTTGAATTTCGGTTGTCGTTCGGGACAACAATTTCTAATCTCAAATCGCATGTTCATCGAGATAACACTTGGACTTTTCCTCATGGTTCTGCGTCAGTGAATTCCTAAAAATTACTTATATCTGATAAGGGACACTTCTCACTTCGATATCGCGACATCATCTCCTCTATTCTGATATTTACAGCTACAGTCGTTCTAAAAAGAGCAATCTGCTAAAACTGACGTTGCGATAAATTATTATTATCGGGGGTTTACCATTTTATAAAATGGGCCACAAAAATTTTGCACACATAATTTGCTAGCAGAATTGCTATTGTGGTCAATTAATATTATTTTATTTGTTTAAGACTCGTAAGCCAAGAACATCTCATATTTCAGCAATTATTCAGTTATTTAAATGATTTAGCCTTGAACTGGCTCTGTTGGTGTAGTCTTGCCAACTGAATACGGAATACATTGTATAATTTATGACATAGTCACAATGAAAGGTGACGGCTATTGCTTGCAAACGACTGATCATTTTGGCTCCCCACGACCCTCGATCATAAATTAGTTTTATGAGGAAATGCTATTCATGCCATGCGAATTCGGCGCTGATGTGGTCCAATTGCGGTCCAATTGATTTGCACTTATCAAGTACAGAGTACAAGTTTTCAGCAATCTGTTGGAAAAATCCGGAGAATGCAAGGATACGTTCTTTTTCCTGTCTTTATCTCACTAGGTAGGGTCGGCATAACACTTCTTTCATCTTTGTAAATAAACGGCATAAACTCACTTGTATTTACTTCGGCTTCGTGCCGTAAATAGAAGTGAGTTTATGGCGTTTATTTACAAAGATGAATCTAAATACTCACGAATCGTTTAGTGTAAAAATAACACCTTCTCCTCCTTTCTACTCTATCATCTGTCATATCTTCATTCACTCCCTTAGCTTGACTTACTACCATGCTTATGAAACAAAACATGGATACCATTCCTAAATTTTATCAATATGCCATAAACATGTTATCTATTGTATAGGAAGACTCAAAGGGAAAGTGAATTTTCCACCCTCTCTACTGTAATTATCACATTATGCAGATGTGGTAATCGATGCAAATTATTTTCTCGAAACATACACGATGATATTGTAAATTACTTATCGACCATAGAAAGTTATCTCAATCAACCTGTCATGTTAAAGCATAATTCGTGATATATATCGAGTGATGACGTCTTTACCGTGTGGTAATTCGACGATAATATGAGGTTATCTACCTTTGACGTGTCTAGTGACATGATTAATTAAGATATGTCCAATAATAAGGTGATTGGAAGTCGGTAGCCAAGCGGGTACCGCCGCGGCCTTGATGCGTTTTCATGGACGAAGAAAAGTGGGTTGCTTTGATTGGCTTTATAGAGAGGCTTTCTTCAAATATGTATCCATGACCTTTTCATAAAGACTTTAAAAATTCAAGCCTTCAAAGAAATCATTATGAAAACCCGTGAGCTCCCTGAACCGTTTACCTCTAAAAATGTTTATAATTAGACTGATCTTAGCCGAAATCTATTATAGCAGATTGGTAGCCAGGTAGCCAGGGAGGCTCTACCGACCTTGAAATTGTCATGGAGATGCCACTTTGATGTTACTTTGGGAAGAGCCGAGAATTTGTGAAATACTCTTCAAGTTAATGATGCCGTATTTTACGCGCCGTTGGCTATATCTTGGAAGGTATTTCTTGGGAATTCCTTTCTTATATCCAGATTTTTTCGATGTGAGTTCTGTTATGGAAGCTGGAAAGTATTATAGGTACATAATATTTTTTGTCGTATCCCATTGTCGGCTTTTGGTAATTTGGTCGTGTTCCATTTCCAAGGACCCCGTAACTTATTTTTTTACCGCCATATTCTGGAAAGTATTATTTGATTTCGGCTCATATTTGTGGAATCTTGTTATGTGATGTCTGATTGGATCCGGATTACATTCGTAAGCGGATTGCCAACCGAACTGCGGCCTTCAATGTTACGTGTGGCTTGAGACGTTTTGTACTACCTTCTAGGCTACTATAATTATTTGCATTAGGGCTAGCAATCTACCTATTTCCTGAACTGAATGTGTAGTAATCATCTCACTATGGAACTCAGTATTGTATGCCACTTTTACCCTTATCGTAATGCCATACAATTTCTTGCTTTATTATTCGCTCTTCAGCGTATGTCCATTCAGGTCAAGGTTCAGCAAATTAAGGGTCTATTTAAATGGTGGTAATTTATCAGTACTAATTTCTTTGAATTTATTTACATTGTTAGTATACTAGATATATGCCTTAACTTTATAATGTCAATAATATGCAAATGGGCGCAATCGTTTTCGGTTGTCTCATTATCTTTCTGTCCCCTTTTAATTCTTTACAAGCATGTTTGTCCTTAGACTATTTTAAGTATCGGTATTACACAATATCTGCATTACAGTACCTACTACCGCATTTTAGCAGTGATTTCCCCATATCTGCTACAATTAATAAATACAAGCTTATCGCGATACGCGGCCGTGGATGACCCACTAATCTCAATCATCGATATGTGATATGGCAGCTAATAGCTTACTGTGTTAATGCATTAATTTCTCTTGTTTGCTAATGTCCCTAACTATGCTAATAGCTCATAACGCGGTGGAAATGATACCTTTTACTGTTTGGTGATGATTAGCATGAATTTCGTTGTTTTGCTTTCGAGAACGTTTTGATGAGAAAATTTGGACAGCACGAATCTATGAAATTACCAATTTGCAGTGGAACGTGTGGGACAGTGGGGATATGGGCTGAAGATGATGATGATAATGAATCTATGAACTCTTACTCAAGCCCACTATTCTTGCTGGACATATATATCTTGTCAAATTCGTCCAAAATGCTGGAATGGCGAAGAAAACGAACTTCGGACCTTTAATAACGCCTGGTAATTTCCACAGACATTAGTGTCAGTGGTAATGTGAATTAATTCATTGAAGATGGATTTATAACCGGATATTGGCACATAAATAACTCTCTTCAAAGAGCTTCCAAACGGCTCGATTGAAACGTTTAACATTACCTTTTACTTTCATTTTGATTCGTCACTTCCGCTTGATTTCACTGCGTTTTCTAAACATTATTTGATGGTTTTTTGTACGGAATACAGATTGCGGTTGGAAATAGAATTTTGGAGATATTCCAGTTGAACGGATTTAATATAAATTCTTTATCTACTCCATAGGTACTGTTTAGAAAGTTCTTAAATGTGTTAAAATACTAATGTAATATGTTTATAGGTTATCTTGAAACCCTGTTTTATTTACTCTGTCCATACTACGACAGTTTCAAAAACCTATGCTAAGAACCCTTGCGCTTTGTAGACTAATACACAAATATGAAAATCAAATCAGTTTTCTTATCGAAATCTTGTAAGGTCGATTTAAAATCTTCCGAAGGCCTCAGACTCCCGGCCTTGAGCCTCGGCGGAATAATTTGAGCCGTGATTTTATTCCGAGACTGGGGGCCATAATTCGATACTCTAGACTCTAGAATCTAGAAGGTCAAACGTAATTGTGCGCAAAATTCTAGATAGGTACGTCTAGTAAACTTTGCTCATTTTATCTAATACGTAACAGTATAAAGAGAGAGTCTCGAACATATTACTTATGACTATTGAGTAAAAAGTGGTGGTGAAGTGCACCAAGAAGTCTACATCTTGTGAATTGTCAATGTCACCCAAGATTTCAACTGATTATGGGTAGCGTTATCTCTTACCATCAAAAAAGTGTCTTGCTCGTCTTTTTACCTTTATGCCTAAATAGCACATATGAGTTTGGACCTGTTCTCAAGGTTCTTTTTAGTGTTTAGACCAAAATATGTATATTTCTAAGCTCTCATGAAGCTTTCTGCTATACTATACCATTATTAACGAAATGAAATTTCGTATTTCAGATTCAGACACCAAACCAACGCAGACGGAGCCGGTGAAAAAGGACGAGATAACACAAACGCAGTCCACCTGCAGCAGTTGAGCTGACGGCCGACGCGCAGGTTCCCAGTATTGTAATCTCAGCTATACAGTATTACTAAGTACTGAGTAGCGTGTACAAATGTAGATTATGTATTTAGGTCATAGTGTAATGGGCTTCGATCTGAAAGTGGGTAAGGGGAATGCTTGAGGGTGCTTCTGTAGTACATCCTTAGAATACGTCTGATGACGGTTTGTGTAACTGTTAAACTATTTGTATGCTAGTTTACGCACGTCAATTTTCTTTACATTGTTCACATCCGATGACAGTGTGATATGTCAGAAAGCGTTATTTTACAATACAAAGTTATTGCCAAAAGTTTCCTGTAAAGTAACTCTTTTTGATATGTCACACTGTCATCGCAGGTGAACGATATTATGTATGGGTCATTTTCAAAAAAACTGTACACTGCGGAAAAATTGATGAAATTTTTTAAGATCGTGGCAAAGCATTTATTATGGCCAATATATATTAATTAATCATTTAATTATTAGAAATTGGTATTAAAATAAATAAATTTAATAGATTTACGGAAAAATTAAGATTTTACTACACTCAGGTATCACAATATATTCCATTCCGAAACTACTTATTAATGTTGATAAATAATATAAATAAAGCAAGTTTTGCAATAAAAAGTTGTTTAATCAGTGTAATATACCTTAAAGTTCATAAAAAATATATAAAATAATAAAATCAACTTAACAAACTCAAGGAATCGTATATTAAGTTTCCATTACGTTACTCTTTGGATAAAAATGAGGAATAAATTTACTTTTTTTCTATTATTGCAGCACTTAAGAACTATATAACTAAATTACTATTGAGAGACCATAAATATTAAACTATTAAAATAAACGCACCATAAAAATCACATAGAACTTCGTTAATAATTAAAACTTAGACAAAATTATAAATGGGACAGTCACGGAACGGAGTGCATTGGTAATGGAAAAGATTTCTTAAGCCTAAGACATACTGACAGTAAAAATCATCAAGCAATGAATTTAATTATTACAATCAATAATATCTTCACCAAAACATTTTCGCCGTATGAAATCATAATTATTATTGCTTTCATTGCACGTATAACACAAAACCAATTTAAAAATTCGCCATACATTTTGCTAAATAAACAGACCTGAAAGCTATATTTTTCTTACATGCAAAGCATAGAAAATTTGAGATATTGTCGACCTAATAGAAGGGTTTTTATTTTAATGGCTGTTTCGGTTTATGTCCGTAATACAACATTTTTAAACTATGCTTAATTTCAATTGATTTTTTCTAGGCAACGGTGTTAAAAACCATTTAAAATGACTGAAACTAAATAACCAATTTTAATCTAATCACAATGTAGCAATTTTTAAAAAAATGCACACTCTTTGCTAGTTTTTAGTCACAATTAAATCGGGACTTCCATTCCGACCAACTAAACCGACCAACTGAAATTGATCAACTATTTTCTTTCCTAACGAATCAACTTTTTAGTTGGTTGAATTGGAATACTTTAAAAAATAAAATTTATTCTTATCTACACAACTCAAAACTGACCAACTATTTTTCTTTCCCAACCGAACAACTTTTTCATTGGTCCGAATAATGTTTTTAAACCTCTTCAACGTGAATTATTGTCCTAAATTCACAGAATGTTAAATAAAACCAAAGCGTACATACATGACAGATGACAGCTGTCAACCTTAAAATGTCAATATCTCGAAAAGTACTCGTCCTAGAGTGACACTGTCATGGAAGAAATGAAAGGTCTTGAAGAGATCTTCTTTTCAGATGACAGCTGTCAAACTTAAGATGTCAATATCTCAGAAAGTACTCGTCCTAGAGTGACGCTGTCATGGAAGAAATGATAGGTCTTGAAGAGATCTTCTTTTCAGATGACAGCTGTCAAACTTAAAATGTCAATATCTCGAAAAGTAATCGTCCTGGAGTGACGCTGTCATGGAAGAAATGATAGGTCTTGAAGAGATCTTCTTTTCAGATGACAGCTGTCAAACTTAAGATGTCAATATCTCGGAAAGTACTCGTCCTAGAGTGATACTGTCATGGAAGAAATGAAAGATCTTGAGGAAATCTTCATTTCAGATGACAGCTGTCAAACTTAAAATGTTAATATCTCGGAAAGTACTCGTTCTAAAGTGGTACTGTCATGGAAGAAATGAAAGAGCTTGAGGAAATCTTCGTTTCAGATGACAGCTGTCAAACTTAAGATGTCAATATCTCGGAAAGTACTCGTCCTAGAGTGACGCTGTCATGGAAGAAATGATAGGTCTTGAAGAGATCTTCTTTTCAGATGACAGCTGTCAAACTTAAGATGTCAATATCTCGGAAAGTACTCGTCCTAGAGTGACGCTGTCATGGAAGAAATGATAGGTCTTGAAGAGATCTTCTTTTCAGATGACAGCTGTCAAACTTAAGATGTCAATATCTCGGAAAGTACTCGTCCTAGAGTGATACTGTCATGGAAGAAATGAAAGATCTTGAGGAAATCTTCATTTCAGATGACAGCTGTCAAACTTAAAATGTTAATATCTCGGAAAGTACTCGTTCTAAAGTGGTACTGTCATGGAAGAAATGAAAGAGCTTGAGGAAATCTTCATTTCAGATGACAGCTGTCAAACTTAAAACGTCAATATCTCGGAATGTACTCGTCCTAGAGTGAGCTATTGTGGAAGAAATGAAAGGTCTTGAGGAAATCTTCATTTCAGATGACAGCTGTTAATTTCGGAAAGCGCTGGTCCTAGGCTGATCTCGGTCCCGATGACAGCTGGCATTTGAAATGAAGATATCCTCAAGACCTTTCATTTCTTTCATGACCGCGTCACCCTAGGACGAGAACATTCCGAGATATTGACATTTTAAGTTTGACAGCTGTCATCTGATTTGAAGATTTCCTTAAGATCTTTCATTTCTTCCATGACAGCGTCACTCCAGGACGATTACTTTTCGAGATATTGACATTTTAAGTTTGACAGCTGTCATCTGAAAAGATTTCTTCAAGACCTTTCATTTCTTCCACAATAGCTCACTCTAGGACGAGTACATTCCGAGATATTGACGTTTTAAGTTTGACAGCTGTCATCTGAAATGAAGATTTCCTCAAGCTCTTTCATTTCTTCCATGACAGTACCACTTTAGAACGAGTACTTTCCGAGATATTGACATTTTAAGTTTGACAGCTGTCATCTGAAATGAAGATTTCCTCAAGATCTTTCATTTCTTCCATGACAGTATCACTCTAGGACGAGTACTTTCCGAGATTTTAACAGCTGTCATCTGAAATGCTTAGCCTAGGACGAGTACTTTCCGCGATATTGGTATTTCAAGTTTGACATCATATTATTCTGTGTTTAAAAATATATCTTATAGACCAACTAAATAGTTGGTTAGTTGAGAAAGAATACAGTTGATCCGTTTTGATTAAGAAGTTCAGTTGATCCGAACAGAACATTTTTGTTATAAATAAAATATCCGATCAACTGGTTGGTCCGATAAGAACAAATCGATTAATCGAGACCATTCTGACCAACTAGTTGATCGGTTCAATTGGTCGGAATGGCAGTCCCGATTATGTGTTTAAAAATATAGGTATCTTATGGACCAACTAAATAGTTATTTATTTGAGAAAGAACACAGTTGATCCAGTGTTATAAATAAAATATCCGATCAACTGATTGGTCCGATTGAAAAAAAATGATTAATCGAGTCCATTCTGACCAACTAGTTGATTGGTTCAGTTGGTCGGAATGGCAGTCCCGAATTAAATAATAAAAACCATTCAAGTACGAGTCGGATTCGAGCACCGAGGGTTCCGTATTAGCCCGTAGGTATACCAAATTTCAAAATTCTAAGCTCAACGGAGTGGACCCTGTAGGTTTTGATTCCCTTGCAAGTAGTTGCGAGTATGAAAATGTGCGGCTAAAAATTGCTGTTTCTTTTGATTGCGTGGACATAGAAATTAGATTTTATTACAGTTTAAGGATATTGTAGACTTGTGTATTTGATATGAATTTCAATTTAATACCTCTACGCGTTCATGAGGAATCTGAAAGTAAGTATAAAATTATCAAAATTTAATTTTGTCAAAAAACTCATCAAAAAACTTATGTTCTTTAAGAACATTCGAGTGGTGCCATCTTTATGTCACTCACTTTTGCCAAAATGTACAGTATGCATTAAGCTTTATGATTCCATTCCGTATTTTTTTACTTCCACTTCTACGTTACCTGTGTTTTGGTTTCGGAAAAGAAGTAACGGGTATCGAGATCGCAACAACATTAATTCGTTAAAAATATATTAATGTTGTATAAATAAAAATTGAATATTATACACGATTCCATGATATTTATTGAATTCATCAATACATTTTGTAGAAATTTGACTATTTTCCTTAGCTTTCTTTTTGGTTTCGGTTTCGGAAAATCAAAAATGGACCATTGGTCACTTTCACTGTTTTGCTGTTGCGATCGCCCTCCAAATGAACGAATCTAATATTGCCGCTGTTTAAGTGATAGACTTAATGTTGCTCTTGATATATAAGCATTAAATTTGGTAAATTTATAAATATATAGCCTAAAAAGGTGGTTTCGGAATGGAATTTTCCACATTTCATGAATTACGTCCTCGATTAAATTTATTCATTAAATATAATAATGATGAACTTAAAAATATAGCGTTATTTTAAACTAAAGCAATAATATCTGTATTTTCCGAAAATATAAACATAAGTATAACTTATATTTGATAAAATTTGAAATTTAAAACTTTTATTGCGTAACTTGTAGTGTGGGACATTGTAATTTTTAATGCTTTGCTACTAATATATTTTAATATCTTTGTTGGTAACTGTGTTATTTATGAAAATAATATATAAAATACTTTAAAAAATACCGATAATTATATTTTTTGTACTAATTCTACTTAGACTTTACAAATATTTATTATAATTACAGGTCAAGTAATGGGACAACCATAAAAATGAATGTACATTTTTTTTGGAAATGACCCGTATTCGACATTAAATTTGTTGACAAACCGAAGTAGCCATAGTAGTGTTTGTATGAAAGTCGTCATTACGGATTCGGACCGGGGAGAATATGAAGAGCAATATCCGTCATGTCGGATTCGGGCCGGTTGTAGTGCAGAAGCGCTCTAAGGCTCTGTGGCGGTTGGTTGCAACACTGACGATAACTGAGTTATTGAGACAAATGCACACACTGTTTTTTTTGCTAAAGATGTTAACTTTAATAGTGGTGCAATATAGACATTCAGTTAGTCGATCAATTCTCTTGAAAAGGTTTACCTAAATATATTTCTATGTAAACATTGTTTCGGCACAGGTCTATTTTGACGCTATTCACACAGCAACTTTTGTAGTAACTGACACTGTAAACTTTTGCCCACCTTTCTAGAAACTGTCTATTTCCTAAATATATTATGACCGTTGCGAAAGTTTAATTGGTGCAGCTTGTACGATATAGCTATTGCAATAATATAGTAATATATGAAACACCTAGTTTCCAGAAAGTTGTAAGAATGTTTTCAGTGCTCCAAAAGTCGCTTTGGTGTATTAATGGATAATAATTATAGTGTGTGTGTTTGTCTACAAACTTTGCCTCGTGGTTAACACCAGCATTGTAGGTACCTTATATTATTACATACATATATTAAAATGTGTGATTTCTCCTGAAAAGTATTGTGACGACAGGGATTTTTGTTACGCTATTTATCCTCCAATGTGAGCATTAATATTAATGGTGGTATATAGAAACATTTCATATTTTCGGAACATTCTAGAAACTAGCTGTTTCATATATCTATGACGCTGCCGAACTTGAATTGCCTTAACCTCCTCATAAATATGAGTAAATATGAAACCCAGTAATATACATTGAAGTGTACATCAAACTTAGTGGCTATGAATTAGCCTATAGCCCTGCGGTTCGATGTAGCTATTGCATTACAGATAATATTATATGGAACAACTAGTTGACAGAAATTTGTCAGTGCTAGTTGCTGAAATAGCCCTGTTTGCAAAGTGCTTAGGATTTGCATCGAAAAACGTAACATTAATGTATCCGTCTAGATAATATCACAATATTATGTGAACGAGTTTTACAAGAATACGTAGAAACTTACCGACCCGCATGTTTAGCAGAGAGCCACTAACTTATCTGGTCCAGTGACCGATTTTGGAACTACATAGTTTTAACTACCAAAGTCATTTAAAGGCGATACTAGCGACGTAAACTATAGGTTTACGTAGGTAAGTTGGATAAACAGTAACTGAATAATATGGGTACTAAAATTACGAAGAGCATTAGAGAGAATTACAAAAGAATCGCACTTCACACTTATGTTATAATTGCGAACGTTTGTGAGTGTATGAGTACCATAGCTTCGTGCGTCTAAACGGGTAGACCGATTGAACTGAAATTTGGTATAGATGCAGTTTAGACCCTGTAATAACACATAGGCTGAGAACAGCGGGTAAAACCGCTGGGCGCAGCTAGTAATGTTATAAAAGTAACTTTGCTAAAGTAAATCTTCCAAAGTATGAATGTCACGCGACCCTTTGTGCCCAACTGGGGCTTTTAGCAGTATTAATGGCGGCTTTGTATGTGATTAGTAAAGACGTAAAAAAAAGTTTTATATATATAAACATACTAATGTAAAATATTTGAGCGTGATACAAACTCCTTGACAAATACTATAATTGAGGAAATTTTACAAGTCAGTGTGCGTAACGCATAAAAATTATACGCATGAGACACAAACATGAGTTTAAATTTGCTCCAACTGACTTAAAGCTCCATAAAGTAAAATATTTAGAAACTCTGTGTGTCGCGTTTTAAACTGATCCTCGTAGGCATATAACAATATTATAGAGTACCTACCTATATCGGATATGTTCCCATTTATCCCCATACCAATTGCCCCGAGGTGGCTACTACTCACCTAATTGGGGGTTTAAACAATAGGAAGAAGTAGGAACAATATCTTTCTAGTCAACTTTCAGTAGCGATTGCCCCCTGAAGACAATCGATGTGGGGCAAATGGGAACATACCGTATATGGTAGGGTAATTCTAAATGTGATGTTTAGATTAGGTTTTCTGTTGAACGCCGTAATTAATAAAAAATGTAAATACTTTCACATTAGTTATTGGTAAATGCGAGCAATGATCTTCATTATTTATTTGTTATTCTGAACTCTACGAGTAAAGTGTACTATTTAGAAAATTGGTTATCTGTATTTGCCAAACAATCGCTAATGCTCAAATATGTACTGGAATGGAATCACATGTATGTAGTGTCATTCCAAATAATTATTTTGTGTCAGCGATTTGGTGTAGTCACTTGGCTAAGGTTTATTAAAATGTGTATTTCTTTCACAGTTGGGCTGACTATAAAGGAAATATATATTTTAAAGGCAGGATTTACACAGCCAATAAAATACATAATAACGATATTATGTTATCATTAATAACCTAGCTGGATAGTACTAACAAAAATATTGGCTTTCCACTTATTATGATTGATGATGATGAAGATATCGATATTTGATATTATCGACTGAGTAAAACCCCGTTGTTAAATAAATGGCAACTATTTTACTAATTATTAAAAAAATAATAATTTGGCCCACGGCAGCTGTTCTGGTAGCTAATGTAGCTGTATCGTAAACGATTGAATTTATGCTTAGAAAATGATTTTACGCTTGTTATTTATTTTTGTTAGAATATAATTATTAGTTACGTTTAGTAAAATTACGTTATTGTAGTACAATTTTGATTTATTAAGCCCGGTTTACCTAAAATGATTGTGATATTTTTGAACCTGTAACAAATTATAATACATTTTGGTGCTTGTTTTGTTAATATTTTAGCATTTCACAATGTTAAAACTTTCTTTTGCTATAAGCATTATAATATGTTATTTTTTGCCTTTTCAAACGGCTATGACATATCAAAATACAGTAATATACCTGGTAGGTATTTTGTTATCAGATGGATATAAAATGCTTACATAATCTAGAATCTAGACAATTGCACAAGCTTATATTTCCACAGTCTCTAGAGATGCGTTACTACTCTTGGTAAGCAGTCTAGAGTTGACCATGTTCCCTCATATATAATAAGTGTTGTTATATTGTGAAGACTTACAGATTTTTTATCGGCCGATTGTCTGTTGCTTTTTAATCAGTACAAAGATTTTATGACCTAATTATTTGTGGATACAGTATGCGCTTAAACATAATACTTATGTTTGTACTGATGAAACCATGTGACCAAAGAGTCTACAAATATGGTCATAGGGGAACTCGGGAAGAGGACGCCCAAAAAAGGTTTGGATGAACTGTGTGAAAGAGGATATGCGTGCTAGGGGAGTGGATGAAGATTTGACGGATGACAGAGCAGAATGGAGGAGAAAAATGTATTGTGCCGACCCTACCTAGTGTGGGATAAGGGCAGGAAGATGATGATGACTGATCTCCTTTGTCTGTAACGGACAAGAAAATATTGGACCGCGTTATTACAAAGTGCTAACTTACGATTGTACCAGGATTAAGTCAAGAAAGCGAGAATTGACATGAGTTAGTCCTAGAACTATCCTAAGTCCACGTTTTGTAATAACGGAGGCGGTTTAAGGTTAAGTAATCAACCAGACTATGAGCCGATAAACATATCTGGAAGTCTACAGGATGTCCTTCAATTTGTATAATATTATGTCAATTATCATCTTCGACGTCAAATATATTGAGGCTGTTTCATGTAACGATTCTATTACTTATATTTATACGTAAGTAGTTATAATCTGGCCCGATGTAGTCAATGTGTGAGTACACTTATTCGAATATAATTTTATGTAAGAGCTGAAATGTTAGAATGCGCTGCTATTCTTCTGTAAACTATGAATAAATAAGACAGGAAATATAACTATAGGCGGGTATTAACACTTTGACTGCGGAAAAGGAACACTTTATGTGGTTGAAATGCAGGTGATGACGTACATAAACTTCGTATTTTGTGCTATGCTACGATACTGTGCGTTACTTCCGTCACTGCGATAATACTAAAACAAGCCGCCGCAGTCAAGTGTTAAAATCTTACCCGTTTGCGAACCAATCGCTGCTCTCGGTTCTGTATTTAAACCAATCACGAACCTGTGCAGGCTTTTGTTTCGATTTATGTTTAATTTCTTTTGGAATTTTTATAATGTGAGTAACACATACACAATACGAATTACCTACAGTTTGTAAAGATTGTAACGTCTATATGTATTTAGCTTCAAGAAGCCCTTAATATGGGCCAATGTTTTACCATTTTTCTCACACGATCTTATTAGAATTTGGATTGAAGTTTTGGGTTGATTATGCGATTACGTATTTTTGCTTGAAATGAATCTCGTGTTCACGTTGTAGTTTTTAAATCAATGACATTGTAATATTAAGATATGACTTATCAATTTTGATGGTCTGGAAGCGATCACTATTAGCTATAGCAATTGGAGTGCATAAGAGTTGTCAAAAAGGACTGCAAGTAATGACAACTATTTTATTTCTTTTAAGAATTGTAAAATAACGTATTTTATTATAATGTCATTGAGTTAAATTAAAATTGTTGTACCTATGTATATCTAATGAAATTTTCTTTAATTAGTTCTTAAAGAAAATAGATTGTAAATAGTAAATACATTATTTAAGTAGTACATATTATGTTAAACGTATTATTTTAATTGATTGTCTCAAATTAATAGACAAAGAGACGCGGCCACTTTTATATTCGCATCTCTTCATATTAATATATCTATGTATTTAGTATGTACGTGTATATAAACATATCATAATATGCTTATGTGGCTCTTTAAAAACTATACTTGTGGCAACTGATGCATTTTCTGTTTTTTTTTATTAATTTTTGTGCACAAATTATACAACGCAATTTATGCCTTAGCAACACTCGTCTTTCGGCTTAGACATCGAATTTATTTCAATCTTTAGGCATTGTAATCCGTCAGGTGGTAAATCATCTTATTGCTTTTAGTATAGGGTGTATTTTACGCCTGAAGGAGTTGGTGTTTCATGTCGTATGTATTATAGTTAACTATCTATGGTCGTCATAGACAATAGACTTCATTTGACAGCTGTCAAACTTGATCTCTCTGTCAAATATGACAGCCATCTGTCAAAGTTGACAGCTAGATATGTCAAATGAATATTTAATACCAGCCAGTGATATTTAGACTACTAGTTCAAAAATCAACTCTATTTCTACTACCTTAGAGTCTTAAGTATAACATAACTTTAACTATTCAACTTATGCCCTAAAATTCCTAAATTTAGGCTTTAACTTATATAAATAGAGGTAAATTTAGTTGCATTACATGAACAATGATTATTCTGCACAAATAAATATACCTAGCAGCACTAGGCTTGTAATATTATTTAATTCACAAAACGCTGAAAACTGATATACTTCTTATTATAGTAACTTTTTTTTTTCAACATATTTATTTAGGTACTCATTTAAAGTGTTTATGAAATTGTTAAACTAAGTTTTGATTTTCATATCGTACACGCTTAGCCACAATGTATTTTAGTTTAATATGAAATTATAATAATCCTACTATGTTTTATCTATGTGTAGGTGTCTCGCTAGAGGTTCTCATTGTGTAGTTGTAAATGTACCAATAACCGGCTGGGTCAGAGATTGTCAACACAAAGTCCACTTGAACTACGATTTGCAAAGGTAAAGTTGATAGATCGATGTAGCCATCAACAACAAAAAACATTAATGAGTAGGAAAAAAATGTTGACAACCCCTGACCCAGGCGTAATGTATAGTAGGTTTTGTACGTTTATATAACGTGTGTACCTTTAAACACATTTTTTTAAAATATGTGTAGAGATGTACAATAAATTGGTGCGCCCCATAACACTGTCTTTCAATAAGTATATATTCGCCCCAACATCGTTTGGCCATAGGTGGAAATTATCACCGAATGCGACTCGGAATTTATTACCAAATGCCCTATGGGAGCATTCGATGTAGGGGCGAATGGGAATTTAGCTTGAAATTAAAACCAGATCATGAGGTAAAAGACATTCATTTATTAAAAGTTTCAAAAATACGTAAAATCACCAAGACCGATCACAATAAGAATATTATTGATGTCATCACTATAATAAACCGTATTGACGCATAGAAAAGGAATATTTTACAGACGTCTACGCTACGAACGTTCGAAACGGACACGCTCGAAGTACTACCTGGCGGGAGAGAGCTTCGCCAACGGGCTACGAAAATTATTGTCGATCGAGCGGCACCGAGGGAGGGGGTTAGAGTTAAAGCCGGTACACGTTGGACCTGAGTTTACGCCCGTAAAACGCGCGTTGAATGTGTACTCTTCAATAGAACTCCCGCTTCTCAAGACGCTAACGTGCGTTTGAAAGCGCCCGTGTACCGAATCATAATGCCTACGGGGGTTCATCAGTGGGTTCAGGTCGCAGGCGGTATTTGGGGAGCTGTGGTCGCGGGCCACTGGAGAGTAACGCGAGAGGTTGAGGTTCGGAAGGCGGTGGTGATTGGGGAGGTAAAGCCGGTAGACTGGCTGCAGCTGTGGCTAGTACTTCGCCTCGTTCTAATGACCACTGGCGGCGTAGAGTTCTGCTACCGTTGCCGAGCCAGCGGTACCGGGAGTATGGTGCGGCGGGCGTGCGGTCGATGCTGGCTGCAGACATCATGCGGTCGCGAGGGGAGCGCACGTGCTCGTGTGGGGGGCTGCTGTCGGCGGACACCGCGCCTGACTGCTGCCATCCTACTGGATACACAACACTCATTTAGTTTTTAAGTACCTACGTAGATTAAGTAGTCGTTCATCGTGGGATGGTAAATGGTATGAACCAAAGTTTTGCCAAGTTTTATTTACCTTGACAATATTAGACACAACTACTACAGCAGCAGCAAAGAAAACATAATATTATGAACACAGAAAGACCACATGCCAATCTAAATGTGCGCCAAACCACAGTCAGATGACAGTGTGCCCAGAATTTAGAATGCTGCCAGCATTGCCTCGCTTGATAGCAAATTATAGTTTTTAATTTAGAGTTTTTTTTTTTTAATATAGAGTCTGGTCTGGTCAAGTGATTTAATATTTATTGTGTAACAGCAAAAACACTCGCATAGTAGGTACCTGAATCCTCCTGAGCAGCGGTAAGATCGAGAAGAGGAAGTGGATCACGGGTAGGTGCCGCAGTCGCTGAAGGTGGACCCGATGAAGCTTCGCTCTCGTTTTCGCCTTCAGTTTCAAAAAGCACTTCTTCTGACCTGCAAAAATTGGGAGCTGTAGATAGATTGGGAGCTGGTGTAACAACAAATCATAATAGGAACACGTAGTATGTTATTTACTCTAGAGGTGGTGGAGTTGGTAGCGGCTTATCAAAGCCATCTTTCCCAAGTAGCCAATAAGTGTGCATGGCGCCTTTCCCTTTGATTTGCGTGAGTCCTCGCGAGCGCAACCTGTACCCGCCAGCAGCTGTGAGTCTGTCTGACGTCGCGGCTGACACTTGTATCCGCCACGCGGCGCCCGTGGACTCCATCCGAGACGCCGTATTGACCGTGTCACCGAAGAGGCAGTACCGAGGCATCGTCAACCCGACGACGGCGGCACAAACCGGCCCTGAATGCAGTCCAATGCGCAGGTGAAGTGGCGTATCAGGCAGATGCCGCACTCTAAATCGACCGGCCAAGTGTAATAAGTGTAGGGCCATTGTAGCAACGCTCTCTGCGTGGTCACGTGCTCGAGTTGGTAACCCTCCCACCACCATGTACGCGTCACCGATTGTCTCCACTTTATAAACGCGGTAGCGTTCTATTGCGGCGTCAAACGTGGTGTACAAATCGTTGAGAAGGTCCACGACCTGTACTGGTGTGGATCGAGCTGCTAATGCTGTGAAACCGACGATGTCGCTGAAGTATATTGATACTTCTTCAAACTCTTCGGGCTCCACCCGAGATCCTAGCAGCAGTCGCTCTGCGACTGATCTGGAAATAATAAATTGCAATTTATTATAAAAGCAGACGCAGGAATCTCTTGTTACAAAAGAAATTTATTTACTTTGGAAGCATCCTGTTTAACAACTGCTCGGTCTTCTTCTTTTCCATATCGAGTTGCTCCGTTCGATCCTTGATTAATTCTTCTAAGTTATTGCTATATTTTTCCAACATTTCGAACATGGAGTCAACTATGTTTATTTTGCTGTAAAAAAATATGAAGTGATTATAATTACAACGAAAAAATCTTGTAAACTTTTGATATTTATCTGATGACTACCAACCGGCCTCGATGCAGATGTCTGAATAAATCATGAAGACGATGGAAGTCAGGCCTGAGATCTGGTGATTCACTCCAACACTGTCTCATGACACTCACAGCTTCAGGAGGAGCTGCCCCCATCGACACTGAGGGTCTTATTAGAGGAGGTGGTCGAGACAACTTCTCTATGATCTCTGGAACATTATAATCATCGAACTTAAGCTTTTAGCAGAAAGAAGGCGTTAGGCTATCAGTATAAGGAACTTTTTTCTTTCTTTGTTCTTTGCTTACCTTCTGGGGTAAGCGCAAGCATGCAATAAGGCTCTCCGCGCACGATCACCTCCTGCATAATAATAGCGAAGGAGTAAACATCTCCAGGCTGTGAGCCGCGTGCACAAGCCGCTTCATCACGAAGCAATTCTGGGGCCGTCCATAGCAGCTCTGGAAAGGAAAGGAAGCGGATATTGAAGCGGACTTACGTAAAATGTGGAGCCCAAAAATATTGAAGGATGACGCTGTTGATAAATGCGTTAAACAAGCTGGATAACAAATCAGTTCGTAAAACTTTAAGGCTTCCAGACCTTTATCTCAAAGAATAAGAGTCAAGCTTCGTCCTTTTAGTGTAGTGCGCATGCGTTGTTGATTTCATGCTCGAAATAAATCTTCAGAAGAAGAGATTGACGCAATGGCCATGCAAGGAAGGTGCAGGGGTGCGGACAGAGTGTGAGTACGGACCGCGCGCGGAGCGTGTCGGGTGCGGCAGCTGCTGCGCGCGGTGGAAGGCGGGCGCGCCGTAGTCCGTGAGGCGCAGCACCCAACGCGAGTCCACCACGCAGTTGCGCGACGACAGCCGCCCATGCACGCGAAGCGGACACGCATGCAGGTAGCGCATGCCCTTCACCAGGTCCGTCAACAGCGACAGCCGGAACGTCCAGTCCAGCTTGATATCGTCCGCCATCAGCACGTCCTCCAGCGAGCCGCGCCCGCAGTGGTCGAACACCAGCGCCGGCCGCGCCTCGCACAGGCAACCTGCACACATCCACATCTTGACAGTTGACCGCGCTTATCACCTTTTAAAATTTTAAAATGCAGTTTTGAAATGAAATTAACCTATGAACGGGTTGAGGTTCTCGTGTCTCAAACTCTGCATCACGAGTAGTACGTCGACGGCTTTGCGTTTAAGCTCGAGTGCACCCGTCGTCTGGAGAGGCTTCACTTGCACAGAGTCACCCTGAAACATAACTTAGTGTTATTGACGAAAACCATTTGGGATTGTCACTTAAAAAATATATTCCAGTAATCACCTTGTAACGGATCCTGCGGTCTTGTGCAATGCGGTTAACACTGCAGGTGGAGGAAGGCGCTGAGGAAGCGTGCGGGGGCTGTTTCAGTAAGTCAGGCCGCTCCAGGTCGGGGCCACCGAACTCGTGCAGTTGCTGCAGCCAACACGAGAGCATGGTCTCCATGCCGTCACCCACGCAGCGACGCTCGTCCGCCGGGAAGGAGAAATCAGAAGGCGAGAGCACTGCGTCCCCGCCTCGCCTGCGTCGTCGCCGCCGAGTCGTCACCCAGCGTGTGGTGAGAGCGGCCGCCGCCGCGAGCGCCACAGCGGAGAGTGCCAGTAATGTCGCCGCTACTGCTCCGAAACCGGCTTTCCGGCGACCGCTGGACACCTGAGACTTACTTAGTCGCTCTAGAGCGTCGCTTGCGTTTCCAACCTGCACCTCCGTCAGCCATTCTCCGGAGTCGTCAAGCGCTCTCCGCGATGTCGTGGCCACGGATCCTAACAGCTGCCATTTCTTCGTCGCTTTCCGATCTTCATCTTCCGGTCGGTGGTACAAATGGAAAGTAAAATCGGCCGTCTCCGTGCGCGTGCTTTCGGCGTTCATCGCCTTTTCCACGGCGTCGAGCGCCTCCTCGTAGACTTGTTCGAGGTCACGCGGAGCTCGGTCTTCGTCCAATCTCTCACTGCTCAACAGGAGGAGATTTCTCCGAGATAAACTTTTGTCGATGTAGTAGAAGAGGTAGTCGGGACGTCGAGCGTGAACCGAACGTTTTGTGTGAATTCTAGTTAATTCAGAAGTAGTTATTTGACGTATCTTAATATTTTCTCCTACAAGAGAGTCATCACCTACGTCAGAATCTCGCACTCGGTCGGCTTCCGCGACCGAGCTGCGTTTTATTCGAGATATGTGAACGCCATTCGATACGAGCGTCCGAAAAGTCAACTTTCTACTGAAGGAATCACCGGAAGCCACACTAGAACGTTTATATAAAGTGTCCTTACTTCTAATGTACGAGAGTGTATCTAGGACTAAGTCGATATTGCTCAGGGACAAAGCTTCACGAGTGCGGGTCGGGTCGGGCGGCGGCGGTGCGGGCCGCGCCGGCTCCTCCACGTGCAGCAGCAGCACCGCGCCCGCGGCGCCCGCCAGCTGCACGCTCGCCTCGCCGCCGATACCCGACTCCCGGGAGGCACACAGGATCACAACTGGAAACAAACGTTATCGATTTACTACCACACTACCGTAAGATTATATCAATTCATCAAAGCGAGATCCTTCATAAGCTGCTAAGTCTTCGTAAAGATACATTGGGTTATCGTTTTTTAGTACAAACCATACGTACCATGAGATAAAAGAGTGAGTTCATCAGAGGATCGCGGCGCGAGCGCTACCGTCGTAACGCCGGCGCTGGCGAGGGCTCGCGCGACCTCTTGCAAGGCATTGTGACACTCGGAGCGAGGCGGCGCGGGTGGTAGCACTGCCCGACGCCATCCGAGCCGCACCGCTATGCGAGCCACTGCCTCAGCTCGGGCGGTGGGCAGTGCGCATATAGCCGGTCTAGGGCGGCGTAGAGCGCTCGCGGCTGCCGTCAGAGCTTCGCAAGCGGCCGCCCCCGGCCAGCCTGCTATAGCCACCGCGCCGCCAGAGCTCATCACGGAGAGAGACTCGCGCGTCACCGATACGCTCCAACCGGGACCACACGTATCTGTAACCGACAGGAAGATCCGTTATAATGTTGTCATCACCAGTTCGAATGATCTAGGTTTTAGCGGATTTTCGCAATATGAATGAAATTGTATATTTTTTTACAGAAATCTCTTTTCAATGATCATGTGAGAGAGAGATAGGTAACGAAATTCTTCTATCTTACGACCTTAACTCTATCAACGTGAAAATTACAATTTGCTAAGAACTCATCAACAGTAGGTATAAATATATAACAACAATAAATATTGCAACTTACCCTCATATCCTAACACACGAAGCGGTCGATGCGCACTCTTCTCCAAGAGCGGCGTGAACGCGTTAGGGTCGCGGGCGATGCACGCCGCTCTCAACACCAGCAACGCTGCAGTCGGCAGCGGGATCGCACTGACCGAGAACAGTCCGAGAGGCGCACCAGCAAGGAATGTAAGTGGAAGAGTCACATCGAAGAGGCCGAGTGGAGTCAGAGAGGCATCAACAGGTGCAAGTGGAACTGCGGCGTAGAGTGCCAGTAGAGGCAGCAGCGCGCGCATGCCGGCCTTCAGTCGACCGCCATGCGCGCGCCCTCACGCCCCGTCGGAGCCGCGCGCGCCTCTCCCCTGCCTCCGCCTGGATGCACCGGATCAAAGCACCGCTCCGCCGACCTTTACAACGGAAATTGCTCTTTATTCGTACCATCTAAATGTCTCTCTCCTGTAGAATTTACATTATTTACAAAATACTGGGTTATATTTGACCCAACGTATAAGTATTACCATCCAACGAATCCAACCAGGCAGTGCCAGCATTCTGGGCACGCTGGCATTTACAGTGGTTTAGAGCACGTGGTTTTAAGTGTTATATTTACTGCTGTAGTGGCTGTACTATTGTTCCCTTTTTTCTCAGTTAAGGCTTATATCACACGTAGTTTAGTATAGATGTGCATGTTTGTTTTATCTCTTCACGCCTAAGCAGATTGGTCTAGTCTGTTTCATGCGTAAACTGCCTGTGTTTTGGTATTATTCTGCGAGTGAAGCCGTGAGCAGTAACAGCCTAGTTTTATGAAAAAAAAAAATTAAATGGACTTGAAATTATTTTTATAATATCTTACTAAAGTTTGTAAGAATGGATGTCTGGATGTTTGGATGTCGGGATGTCTGGATGTTTGTTACTCTTTCACGCCTAAACGGGTGGACCGATTGAGCTGAAATTTTGTATAGAGATAGCTTAGACCCTGGAATAACACATAGGCTACATAAGTACTGCGGGTAACACCGCTAGGCGCAGCTAGTAACAACATAAAGTATTAAAGTTATTTTTAGAATATAGGTGTAAATAAATCATCAGTTACGTGATCGCTGGATGGAAAACTCAGGTCATAATTTATCATAATATATAAATAACTTTTATTGTAAGTAGGTATTTACAGCAGGTGTACCTAAACAGTAAGATTACCAATAAAAATTATAATAAATGTTATCATAGAAACGAGTGTAAGATATTAAAAACAAATTCGTAGCCCCAAGTGCTACGAGCTACGAGTTTCTGTAGAGCCCTCTACGAAAATATAAGATAACATTTTTGAGAGTACAATTTTGTCTTGAGCTTTTTTAATTTAATATCTAATAATAAACTTATGCAAGTACTTTATTTAGGTAATTTATATAAAGCTTTTTAGTTTCTTAGCCGAGAAACAACATCGAAACAAAAAATGATTAAAGAATCAGTTTTAGTTTCAGATAGGTTCATTCAGTTCATAATATTATTTTCAAAGTTTAAAATTTGTCTTTCTAGTATTTTTCGCTTTGATGTGCTCAGTTATTTCAACAAACAGAAGAGGGTGAAGCACTCTGAAATCATTTTGCCTTTTCGTAAGACTTATAAAATAAAATAGCTTTGCCTTGTATAAGATAGCTTTGCTGACCTTTAGGTATTATTCAGGCTTCGTGACTAAAAGCATTCTTGACCCTGTCTGTTGTCTATAACGAGGCTATGACTCGGCAAGTCTATACCTACCAATATACCTAGATAACTTGATCATAACTATAGATCGTAGACCTAATTACATAGACATAATAAACTTAATATTTTTATGTTCTAGGATTTTTAAACGATGTTAGGTGATAATTTCTTCCAGTGCTTACATAGGAAGCTGCTCCCATGCGTTTGTTTTTTCTAGTTCAAAATAAAAAAAGTAGAATTTCATTTTTTTGATAAAAAAAAGCAATTTATTGTCAGTATATAATAAAAAAGATACACATGAAAAAAATATACAATTTGAATATTTTATTGCCCTCCTTTCCTTTTAGGGTCTTTTGTGTATCTTTGCTTGATTAGATGATTTCTTTCTTTCTTTTTCTATAAACGTGCTTGTCATTTCACCACATACCGTCTCCTTCCCTAAACAAAATCCTAGATCCGCTACTGTCCCATTATATACCTAATACTAGCTCATGCTCGCGGCTTTGCCCGCATTGCAAAATCCTTTCTTAGCGGAGGTCTACGTCATAAAACCTATCTGTCTTCCAAATTTCAAACTAATCCGTCCAGCGGTTTAGGGTGTGCGTTGATAGATCAGTCAGTCAATCACTCTTTCCTTTTATATATTTAGATGTATTTATTTAGCCTACTTATGAAATTTTGGATTATTCCCATCTGTCAGCCGGGGAGACATCAGGGGGCAGATAGAGATGAATAGAGAATAAGCATTGTTATTTAATTTTTTTAAGTCTATGAGAATAAGGGAATACTCCGTAATTTTCCTGATTACCAAACGAAAGATCTCTGACGTAAACTGAGATTTTCAGGCCCGTTTGAGATGGAGATACACTTTGATGCCCGCTACCCCATCTAGGGCACAGGAAATTAAACAAATTTCATCGGTTCTATTTTACTCTTCAAACTGCAGTAATAGTGATATTCTGCGGCACTCATGGCCCAGTTCCAGTTTATTCTATTCATTAACGAAAGTTTTGAACTTGTGGCGCGAGCTGATTTTGAGTTCATTGCCTATTATTCTAGTACACATTCAGACTTCGATAAGATGGTATCTTGATATAATATGAATTCAAAGAGGCCTCACATGGGACTATTATGTAGGTATTATATAAATATCCATATAACTATCTTAAGATATGTACAATGTACATAATATACATATAACCGACTTTTAAAAACAAGATTATCACAGAGTCATTATATCGCCGTCCCCGGCGAATAAACCGATAACTGCAAAAACTCAACTTTACAGGAAAAAATAAATAACCATTTTTTTGTTAGAACATTTGTTCCAGAACCCAGAACTTTTAATATGCATAACTTTTTTATTTATTACAAGAAAAATTAAAAAAAAATTGAGTCATGGAATTCGAATATGAAATAAAAGCAAAAACAAGTCAATGGCGATTATCCGTTTATTCGCCGGGGATGGCGATATGTACCTACATATCCTCGAACTATATATTGTTCAGATATTCAGATGATAACCATTGTTTTTTTGTTAATGTATTACACGATTTAGATAAGCACCTATAAAATAAGTTTCAATAAAATCGGCTGAGTAGTTTACAAGACATAATCCGATTTTTATCTAAATCGGTTGTTTTTGTGTAATACGCCGAGTATAACCGTTGCGAAAACAACTAATATTGATTGTTACATAAAGGAAAAAATCAGCGCAAATAATCTGCTACAGTTAATTGAAAGGATATAAATAGGAAACAATCGATCGTAAACACAACAGCGACAGTTCCGTGATTAATAACATCGTAAGTTAACTATATTATCCCTATAAAAAGGAATTTATTGTCAGTGAACCGAGGCTGTAAAGGCAGGCAAATAGGCCCCTCATGTATCGGATGATAACTTGAAAACTGTTGAGCGTTTCGGTTAAGGCTAATAGAATTTTTATGTTCGAATATGAGCCAAATCGGTCAGGGGGTTGCGGAGATTGGGGTCGCACGGTTTTGGGTCGCTACGTTTATTATTCCATGCTATTGGATACAAAATATGAATTCCACGGAGACTAGATGGAGTACGACGTGTTATTGGGCTCAGTAACTAATCTAAGTTTCCACATAGCTCGAATGTGATCACTACCTTTTTCACATATTATAAGGCACATAATTTCGATTTTTCCTAAATTAACTCCTAAATATCATTTCGTGATCACATATTCATTTTTCATTGATATTATAATATAATTATGACATCTAATTATCTTAGGAATGAATGGAATAAATTATGTTAGGAATGTAATTTGCGAACGAATCAACGTTTTTCGAATAGATGGGTTGAAAACCTTACCTACACTTACGTTGTACCTACCTACTCTACCTACTAAAACTATCGTTAAAAACAGGTACAAATGAATTGGACAATGACAGGTTTTTTTTTATTTTTCTAAGTAGGCTAGTAATTTTTTTCTTTAGGACCTAAGCCTACTATAGTATATTTAAAGGCTAGGTGAGTAAAACTCTTTCTACCTACGCGACGTCGTTAAACATCTAGCTATTTCCTTTTATTATTATCATCTTAAATACGAGTATTACGTGTATATTTAAGTTAAAATATACTAACTTGAAACGTAGACGATTCTATCTACGTACGTTATTTTATATGAATCATATGAAATTCTGCTTCTTAGCCTTGTTTCCCTTGCTTCCTCCTTGTTGTGTTTTGGAGAATTATATTGAAAACCATATTTTTTTGAAATAAGGATCATGACGGCGACATTAACGCGCCTTTTTATTTCCATTGGCCTATTATTAAGACGTGATGTACCCAATCCTGTGGAGACAGTCTCTTAAAACGCTATTTACCTGATCGCTATCACCATAATGTGTTCTCACAGCAATCCACTATTGGGCGCCTAACAAAGATTAGCACTAAAAAGGTTGGAAAGTTTGACCTATTTGCGTACTGGCTGGTTGGCTTTTTTATTTTTATTGTGAAAGGTTTGACCGCGCGACGCGGGCGGTGGTGTCGCCGCGAGCATGGCACGGCGCGGCAGAGTTGCAACCGAACTGCGAAGTGCGGACCTCTTTGGTCCCCGGGGCTTCGGTTGCGCCTGCGTGATGCCTGCCGGCCGCCGACTGACTCTTTGCTAAAATAAAATTATTCCCTAACGATCGTCCACGGCTAAGCGCCGCGGCGCCTCACTCTCTTGTTTACTCGAAAACTTCGTAACTACTGGCCCTTCGAAACAAGATTGGAATACGAGATTGATTACAGATATTTATGACTAGCTGACCCGCGCGCACTTCGTTGCGCGTGAGAGTCAATTAATAAAGCGAATTTGGTGCTGCTATGTTCACTATGATAGTATTTCCATCCCCGTGACTTTGTAAGCGTAAAATAAGGCATGGCTATATATTATTTGCTCCCGCTGTGGGTAGCGAAGAATATCGGGTTGGGTATTTCTATGCAGTTTTGTTCGCTACCGTAGAAACCAATCCTATGTCCTTTCCCAGAGGTCAAATTATCTCAGTTGAGCGGTAGTTTATCGCCTTCATAAATTTTCACGCCTCTTTTCAGGAATTAAAACTATTTGTGGTCCTTTCCCGGTAACTCTTTAACTTATCTCTACTGTAATGTACCTCAGCAAAATTATTATTCGTTACTAATTTCTCACACCATCCTTCCCGCGACTCAAATCAATTCCATGGTTCCTGAATTCCCATTAAATCTCTGATCCTCCTTCCCCCTCCTTTAATACTTAGTCTCCTTAAAGTTAATTTCTGACATAAAAAAACTATTCATTAACAGAACTTAACAAAATATCAGCTCATTTTCGGTTCAGCGGTTACTAATTTCCATGCAAACGTTTTTGTGAAAAAAATCCTGTTCTGGTGAGAATTTCACAAAATCCCTTCTTATCGGTCGCCTACGTTACATAAAGAATACGTTGTCCAAATTTTAGCTAAAACGAAGAAGCGGTTACCTTTCCTACACAAACTGGATCCCTCTTTCCTCCCCTCAAAGGTTGATTTCTGGGATAAAAAGTATCCCATATCTTTTTTTAAGACTTAATCTACCTTTGTATCAAATTTAAGCGCAATAGGGTCAGCGGTTCTAAATTTCCCATTAATTTCTGTCAAAATAAATATTTAATGTTCCTAAACACAACTCAAACCATGATTTTACAAAATTTCGATTCAATCGGTTTAGTTGTTACGGATTTGCATACAATTGTTTTTTGTAAATAAATCCCGTTCCAGTGGGAATTTAGCAAAAGCCCTTCTCGTGAGTCGCCAAAACCACCTAAAAACTAAAAACACGCTATCCAAATTTCAGCTCAAATAAAGAAGCGGTTAACGATTTCTTACGCAAACTTGCACCCCCCCCCCCCCCCCTTTCCTCCTCTTTAATGTAGATTTCTGGGATAAAAAGTATCCCATTTTTTAGGACTCAATCAACCTCTGCACTAAATTAATTTAAGCTGAATAGGGTCAGCGCAGCGGTTCTAAATTTCCCATACAAACTTTGACCCCCCCTTATAAGTTAATTTCTGATATAAAAACTATGAAAATTTCCTTAACAAAACTCAAACCATCATTTTACAAAATTTCAGCTTAATTGGTTTAGCGGTTACGGATTTGCACACAAAAGTTTTTTGGGAATAATTCCCGTTCCTGTAAGAATTTCACAAAATCCCTTTTTATCGGTCGTCTTAGTTTATGTAACTAAGAACACGCTGTCCAAATTTCAGCAAAAACAAAGAAGCGGCTAACGATTTTTTACACAAACTTGCACCCCCCTTTTTTCCCTTAAAAGTTGATTACTGGGAAAAAAGTATTGCATATCATTTTTTAGGATTAGATCTACCGCTGTACCAAATTTAAGCTCAATAGGGTCAGCGGTTCTAAATTTCCCATACAAACTTTGACCCCCCCTTTACCCCCCTTAAAAGTTAATTTCTGACATAAAAACTATTCAATGTTCCTAAACACACTTCAGACAATCGTTTTACAAAATATCAGCTCAATCAGTTCAGCGGTTACAGATTTGGATACAAACGTTTTTTAGAATTAATTCCCGTTCCCGTGGAAATTTTGCAAAATCCCTTTTTATCGGTCATCTACGTTACATAAAAAATACGCTGTTCAAATTTGAGCTTTAAAAGATGGCCGGTTACTGATTTTCTACTCAAACTTCTACCCCCCCCCCCCCCTCTTCCCCCTTCAAGGTTGATTTCTGGGATAAAAAGTATCCCATATCTTTTTTTAAGACTTAATCTACCTTTGTATCAAATTTAAGCGCAATAGGGTCAGCGGTTCTAAATTTCCCATTAATTTCTGTCAAAATAAATATTTAATGTTCCTAAACACAACTCAAACCATGATTTTACAAAATTTCGATTCAATCGGTTTAGTTGTTACGGATTTGCATACAATTGTTTTTTGTAAATAAATCCCGTTCCAGTGGGAATTTAGCAAAAGCCCTTCTCGTGAGTCGCCAAAACCACCTAAAAACTAAAAACACGCTATCCAAATTTCAGCTCAAATAAAGAAGCGGTTAACGATTTCTTACGCAAACTTGCACCCCCCCCCCCCCCCCCTTTCCTCCTCTTTAATGTAGATTTCTGGGATAAAAAGTATCCCATTTTTTAGGACTCAATCAACCTCTGCACTAAATTAATTTAAGCTGAATAGGGTCAGCGCAGCGGTTCTAAATTTCCCATACAAACTTTGACCCCCCCTTATAAGTTAATTTCTGATATAAAAACTATGAAAATTTCCTTAACAAAACTCAAACCATCATTTTACAAAATTTCAGCTTAATTGGTTTAGCGGTTACGGATTTGCACACAAAAGTTTTTTGGGAATAATTCCCGTTCCTGTAAGAATTTCACAAAATCCCTTTTTATCGGTCGTCTTAGTTTATGTAACTAAGAACACGCTGTCCAAATTTCAGCAAAAACAAAGAAGCGGCTAACGATTTTTTACACAAACTTGCACCCCCCTTTTTTCCCTTAAAAGTTGATTACTGGGAAAAAAGTATTGCATATCATTTTTTAGGATTAGATCTACCGCTGTACCAAATTTAAGCTCAATAGGGTCAGCGGTTCTAAATTTCCCATACAAACTTTGACCCCCCCTTTACCCCCCTTAAAAGTTAATTTCTGACATAAAAACTATTCAATGTTCCTAAACACACTTCAGACAATCGTTTTACAAAATATCAGCTCAATCAGTTCAGCGGTTACAGATTTGGATACAAACGTTTTTTAGAATTAATTCCCGTTCCCGTGGAAATTTTGCAAAATCCCTTTTTATCGGTCATCTACGTTACATAAAAAATACGCTGTTCAAATTTGAGCTTTAAAAGATGGCCGGTTACTGATTTTCTACTCAAACTTCTACCCCCCCCCCCCCCCTCTTCCCCCTTCAAGGTTGATTTCTGGGATAAAAAGTATCCCATATCATTTTTTAGGACTCAATCTCCCACTGTACCAAATTTCAGCTCAATGGGGTCAGCGGTTTTAAATTTTCCATACAAATTTCGACCCCCCTTTACCCCCCCTTAAAAGTTAATTTTCGTCAAAAAAAAATTAATGTTCCTAAACACGATCTAAACAAACATTTTACAAAATTTCAGCTCAATCGGTTCAGCGGTTACGGATTTGCATACAAACATTTTTCGGGAATAATTCCCGTTCCCGGAGGAATTTTGCAAAAATCCCTTTTTATAGGTCGCCTTCGTTACCTAAAGAACACGCTGGTTTAAATTTCAGCTTAAACAAAGAAGCGGTTACCGATTTCCTATTCTAACTTTGACCTCCTTTATCCCGCCTTAGAGGTTGATTTTTGGAATAAAAAGTATACCATACAATTTTTTAGGACTCAATCTACCTCTGTACCAAATTTCAGCTCAATAAGGTCAGCGGTTTTAAATTTTCCATACAAATTTCGACCCCCCTTTACCCCCCCTTAAAAGTTAATTTTCGTCAAAAAAAAATTAATGTTCCTAAACACGATCTAAACAAACGTTTTACAAAATTTCAGCTCAATCGGTTCAGCGGTTACGGATTTGCATACAAACATTTTTCGGGAATAATTCCCGTTCCCGGAGGAATTTTGCAAAAATCCCTTTTTATAGGTCGCCTTCGTTACCTAAAGAACACGCTGGTTTAAATTTCAGCTTAAACAAAGAAGCGGTTACCGATTTCCTATTCTAACTTTGACCTCCTTTATCCCGCCTTAAAGGTTGATTTTTGGAATAAAAAGTATACCATTCAATTTTTTAGGACTCAATCTATCTCTGTACCAAATTTCAGCTCAATAGGGTCAGCGGTTCTAAATTTTCCATACAAACTTCGACCCCCCTTTACCCCCCTTAAAAGTAAATTTCTGACAAAAAAACTATTTGATGTTTCTAATCACAATCCCAACTATCGTTTTACAAAATTTCGGCTTAATCGGTTCAGCGGTTACGGATTTGCATACATTCGTTTTTCGGGAATAATTCCTGTTCCTGAGAGAATTTTAAAAAATCGCTTCTTATTGCACGATGTAATCTTCTTACGAATACGCTGTCCAAATTTCAGCTCAATCCGTCCAGCCGTTTGGGCTGTGCGTTGATAGAACAAAAGTGTACGAACGATTTTATATAATAGATAAGTAAATCTTTAGATAGATATAACTCTTTTATTTAAAAACCGATTTAAATAAAACCAATACTATTTACAAATTAGAGAAATTTGCAACGTTTTAGCGAAAACTGCATACAATTCGGTTGTGCCGTTTTATCACACATAAGTAATAACCTTTTTACAAATTAAGCCTAATAAAACTACTCTGGTAAATTTTCGTTTATGGCCACATCGATAGATGGCGTATTTTTAGTTTGTCGCACTTTTTGCTTTTTGATTTTTTTGAATTGAATTTACTTTATATTCTATTACTTTTACTTCGAAATTTTGATGTAAATTAGGGGCGATGTGTCCGATATAAATGATTATTATTTATTTTATTATTTTATTTTACGTTTCCCTAGGAAAAATTGACAAAATGTTTTACGATCTAGATCGCGCAAGCGACTTTTTCGCGTCGTTTTGTTCATATGCGTATTTTCACAGTTCACCTTAGTAAAGGATCACAATGAATGGGGAGAAATTTCCATTCTTATTATATGTATGGATATGGATAAGTCACACAATAAAATTTCCTCATAAAAAATGAGGAAATTTTATTGTGTAGCTTTGATATCACCAATCACCATGTTAACTTTTAATTTCAGCAGAAACCTTTTCATTTTATTTACCTTTGACACAAAAAAATTAAGTGGATACAAAAGAATGTTTCATCCTAAGTATTATTAAACTGCAGAACATCATAGCATGTAGGTAGAACAAATTTCTGAGGAACTTTATCATTTTTACCAACTTAACCTAGAGCTAAATAAAATACTTGTAAAGCTTTATATCTTAGAGCAGATAGCTTTCAGAGAACATAATTTTGCCAAAGAGCTTCTAATTTTTTAATGACGGATTATGTTAAAAGTTTGTAAGCCTACCCTCAAAGTGCAAAAAGGCATAACGCTCGTCTACTCGTTTAGCCCGTTCCATATAAAATTATCCGCTCTATTTCACCCAGAGGCTTATTTTAGCCGAGACCCTTTCACTGCGACAGGGCCGTCCGCGTGTTTTAACGAAGGTTAATGTTGTTTAATTAAATGTTTTAGGGCCATAAAGGTAATCATTAGGATCTCTTTGTTAATAGCGTATGCCTTTTATACTTAGCTTTGTTTATAATTAGATTTTTGATGGACTTGTTACGATCTATATTTATTTGTTACAATCTAATGACTATTCATTTTAATTAAGCCATCAACTTAAAGGTAAAAGTTGGTCATTTGACTTTTTTCACGCTTTATAGGTTAAGTTAGTAGGTAGCCGAGATCCTCTAATAACATTAGCTTTATTTCAGTGTAAACTTAACGAAGGAAATTATTATATACGTTTTTGTAAAAATAAAATAAACAACATAGCTTACTGGTAATTTAACGAAGGATGTAGGTACCTATGCAAGTTCACCTTTATTTTAATAAACAGTTGAACATTGGGCGGGATTTATACCGCCTTCTAGGTATAGTCTGCTACCATCTAGATAGATAGATAGATAATGCTTTATTGTACACCACACAAAAAGAAATACATTACAAGTAGAAAATTATAAGCTTAATATCATGCGAGATTGCAGTCAAAGGCTAACCTATTAAGGGCTAAAAAACACAGTAAATGTAAATTAAAGTACTTATTGTGTATTTAAAAACATGTAAAAAACGAATTTAAACCGCCACCGTCGGATATATCCGACAAGCCTGTTCTGTTACGTAACCGCCAGAGTCGTATATTTCCGACTGCACTTTAAATCTACATTTTAAGTCATAACACTGTATTTTATAAAACTATACTCAGTAATCGTAGACGGGGGTAGGTGTTACGTTTACCTATTTGCAATTAAAACAGCAATAAAAAAGGTCTGGTCCTTCGAGCCAGAAATCATCGTGATTACATTTACGTAGCTTTTAAAAATGAACCTTATGTTTAACAAGATACGGTGTATAATCAAAGTTCGGCCAGTTTCTTAATCTCGGGCCCATCTAGTCTCAAAGCGGCGCGGCCCTCAGTGACGCGGAGGTCTCGAGCCCCGATCTTTGTGTAGAATGATATTGCTCCGGAATTGTTTTCTAGCACGTGCCAGTCGACTCGGCTCACACCTTCCGACACTGCCATCTGGGAATAAGGAAATATAAAAGTTACTGAAACGTGTAGAACTTAATAATTGAATGTCGTATCTAACCTTACTTGAAACTGAATTAGGTGTACGAGTAAGTACGGTTAGACGTACTTGTTAAAGGAAAAACTCAAAATCCGATTTCCTTACAATAACTGTACCTACTACGTACGAACAAAGTGCGAGTAAAAATTAATTCCGACATGAAATTGATCTAGTTATCACTTTGTTTGAAAAGTCCGGTAATTTATTGCGTACACTAGGAAAATTAAAATTTTTCATGCAAAAATGCTACATTCAGCTGGAGAAAGGTGAGACAATACTCTACCTGACACAAATGCTTCATAAGCTTCAACGCCACGCCACCACGGCGCGCCCTCGGTGGGACATACAGGTCTTCCAAGTACATCGCCCGACCGGTCCAGCTGGAGTAAGCCCGGTTACACAGCGCGTACCCAACCACCTCTGCGCCACGCTCCGCTATGAGGGTGAAGAACCATTGGTGGGCGGACTCGAAACCGTCTTTGATCAAATCTGTGGACATAAAAAATAATAATCTATGAGTTTTTAGTCCGTCCTTTCATACCTACTTTCCAAATGGTCGTAAACAATACTTCTAAAAGTGCTTCATTATTGCAGCCTTAGGTGGGCTTTAAACATCGGACACGCGAATTAATAAAAAAAAACCGGCTTCAAGTTCGCTTTCAACACGCGGGAGTTATAAAATCTGCTCTAGCGATTTCGTTTCGAAGCAAAGAATTTTTCAAATCGGGGCAACGGCGGGGTCTTCAAGAGATCCGTGACCATGTAAACTTCTTTTTTAAGTTCGTTAATATAATATAGGTATTATGTATTTTATATTAAGGTTAAAATTTAAAATGATGATAATATGTGCAGATGTCGATGTAAGCTCCGTAGAAGTGAAAGCTTTCCTTATTTATGAGATTTTTTTTTGCAGGCAGGTAAGTAAGTTTATCGTATAATTAAGAGGAATGATCCGAAGGACCCTTTACCTTCGGTTGAGAGTTTCGGTCCATCAGGCACTTCTTCAAACGTTGCCAATTCCTGAAAACAAAACAATAAATCTGGACAAGTGGGCCGAATTCGTGGAGAGCATCCATTATTTACGTACGCTCTCTTTTCCGTACAAGTCCCGTAAATCTAAGTAATCTGAGTTATTATTGGGATTACCAATGACCATTGATGTAAAAAGCTGGGATAACAGAAAAATATATTAAAAGCTAAAAAATTGGATATAGCGCCATCTAGTAGCTATAGTTGATAACATTATGGTTTGGCAAAAATGCAATACGACATGAGCTCTCAACAGTCAGCAGAATTCACGATGACCAATAAATGATCAACATAATGTTATAATAAATCACATATTTCACAATATATAGATAGACAAAAAATACGAATAATAAATATGTATTGTCATAATATTTTAATAGATAAAGATTTATCGATATTTATAATAAGATATCAGACTTACTTGGATCAAGGATTGTATTGTTTTCATGTCATCTTGCTTGCCGAGGCGGACGGTGACGGCTACCTCGGCCGACATGATGCTCGAGCTCTCTACGACTAAATGATTGGATTCTAGGAATTATTTTCGACCGCCTTTGACGTCACTGACCTGTGGAATAGATGTCAATTAATTTGTTAAATAGAATCTAGTACGTAAATAATTATTATTACATGAAATTATATTTATAAAAATGGGGGGGGGGGGGGGGGGGGGGAAATACCTATGTATAAATGGTGCTCAACGTTTTTCTATCAACCTTTCTGGCAATCTATGAGATATATCTACCTACTAATAAATAAGTTTAAAGCAAATCTGTTTTATATGTGAGATCTTAGATAAAAGTTGTCTTATCAATCAGTACAATACATTATAAATCGATATTTATTTTTGTAGGATGAGTGGTAGTGTCGTTTTAGTGATTACTGTTACTAAGTTGTATAACGAATAAAAAAAATAAATTTCAAAGATTTATTTTCACGCTACCTAGTGGCAATTTTTAAAAACAGTGCGGTAACAGATTTTCCTTTTTGATGATGTTATAGCAGTTCCAACCTTTTTGATAGATGGCGCTGGATGTCACCATTTAGAGCCCGTTTGCCTTTGGACAATGTGGTAGAGTTTTGATTTTTACGTTGCTTTTCGATCAAAATTTTGAATTGACTTTATTTTAAATAATTTTTGTTTATAACAAATGACTTAACACAATTGTTCTATATTATGAAAATACTTGAATATAAAAAAAATATACAAAATATTTTTATCAGATTTCGTAGAGGGGCTACGAAATCTGTATCTGACTCGGGTCTCTGAAAAGTATGATAATGAAGTTGCTTATTTTAACAGGCTTTCTGTTTCACAGAAATTATGAAGAGAATAATAATTTCTGGAGGACCATTCAATGAAATCACTTTAGCAGTAAATTTAAGAATAGGTTACCTACCTATTGGACTTTAAATATGATATCCAATCAAAATTTTTACAAAACAAATTTTAAATAAATCATAGTTTTTTTCAGCAGACAAGTAGTTATAGATTGCGCTCTATCAGACTATCAAAGAAATCTAAAAGACAGCGAAGCGCCTCGAACGAGCGAGAACCCCACTACATCGAGAGGAGGTCCATCGGTTTCGGAGGCTGGCGACTGGCGACCGGGGTCAGGAGTCAACTCGTCTTCAGTTGCGTAAGAGGGGGCGCGCGGGGCGAGTCGCTGTGCCACAGTCGAGAGGCGGACTCTAGCTGTGTCGATCGACGAGCGTACGCGTGTACTATGCGCCTGATCACGACAAACCAACTCGCGCACGCGCGGCACTGACCACCGCGTAAACAACCCACCACCAGATCACCTACAATGGAGGCCCCAATGCTAACCACCAAAAATGAATATCACTTCGGTAAGTTGACGTTTTTCATTTGTTTTCGTGATGCTGCGATAATCAGCTGTAGCTGTAGGTTATACCTGTTTTGTACTTTTTTTTGTTAGTGACTTTTCTTTTATTTCTTTGGAGCATCCTGGGCTCTGCGATTACTGAATATTCCTCTGTATAAAATAAATAATTAAGTACTCATAGTTAATTACAAATTTACATGATGTGTCCAACTATTTAGTTATTTATGTGTTCTTAGAAAAAAACATTTTAGTGTTTTCCTAAAGTTATTTATTAATTAATAACCAAAACTGTTCATTCAATAACCAGTTGCAATAAGTGGTTTCTTAATTAAACACCTTCTCATTAATTTGTGGAACCGAAAAATCTTAATTGCTCATAGTATACGTATTGGCTTGTGGAAACAACATTATTATAGATATACCTAATATTATGAAGTCTAAAATAACAACGGACCAAGTGGTTAATTATAAGATAAACAATTTACTATCCAAATAACAAATTAACTAATTATTGCAAGGAGAGATAAAATTTAATTTATTATAATGTATTTAGCTGACCCTTGGTGAAGTACATTTTTTATAGATGGAATCAAGAAAGACTAACAAATGTCATTAATTAGATACCGATTTCTTTCATATTATTATATTCGTAGGTACATAAAAATTCAGAGCATCCAATAACTGTCCTGTATATTAACGGCGACCGTTAAAAGAAATTATCATTGTCCTACTTGTTAGTTCACAGCTAGGCATATAAACCCCCTTTTCATCCTCCTTAAGGGTAATCACGTCACTCAGCTTAACCTTAACCTTTTTGCCTTTCTTTTACAACCACAACTAAAATTCGTCCAGTCATAATGTACACACTGTCTGCCAAGTTCCTGGTGTGTAACTATGCAACATTTAATAGTGAACTAACTCTTCTTAGATATAGGTATGTACGTTAAGTAGTTCTTCCTTCTTACCAAGGATCTTGTTTCAAAGGTAATTAAGTTCCTTAGATTGTATAGAGATTTGAAACAATAACCTACTCATCTATCTAATCTATTTTCCACTGGCTTATCTGATAACGACTTCGCTGTGATTGATAATTACATATTAATTACTTTTGTAATAAAACCATTGACTTGGTTTTAAGATTCGGAGGTGTAGTCTTAGGGAACTCTACTCTAATATACTTAGACTTGTTTCAGAGAAACTTCTATAATGTCCTATCAGAATAACATCATTTAAAAATGTAACTCGACAAAAAATCATTTCATTAACTTTTTGTTATTTTTTTCTGCTTTCTCAATCATTTTTGCATCTCGGAAGAAAGTACTTAAAGTTTGAAAATTGTAAAGTTTCTGAAGCCTTCGAACATAGAAGTAGGTATATTAAACGCGATGAATGGTATAATATATCATAGGCCTATTTTAAATGCTTTGATAATGCGATAACCCATTTTAGGATTTATTCATATCCATAAATTTTCCTTCGGCTTAAGGCTTTGGAGAAGTACCTAATATGGTTGATGCAATAGAAATGTACAACAATATAGGTAGTGCCTACGTAAATTTTGCATTTTCCGACTTTCTTAAGGAAAATCTGAGTTTCTCTAGACAACAAAAAGCGAACTTAAGCTTACGTCACACTGAGCGGACAAAGCGGACGCGAACCGGGACGGAATTTTTGTAATGTTCTAGTTTGTACGTGAGGCGTCACACATAAAGCGGACGCGAACAGGCGCGGTCCGGTCTGCCGCGCCGGGCAGATCGCGTTGATGACAACTGACAACTTGTCAATTGGACCGCTTTCCGCGGCGGAATGCGTTCGCGGACGCTGTATTGTTGGGAAGTCAATACAAGCCGTCACACAGAGCGAACCGGGCGCCGTCCGTGCCGCGACGGCACGCGGTGCGGTAGAACGAGTTGTATTTTATTACAACTTCGGTGCGATTTTAATCATGAATCTAATGGAAATTTCCAATGAAAAATTATGATAATTAAAGCTAAGCTTGTACTCTCCCGCTGCTGGGCTTGAAAATCAAAGGTGCAACTCAATTAATATTATCTTACTTATGTAAAAAAATCTTACAACTCAGTTATAACGCAGAATTAGCTAAATAATTGTAGCATAATGGTAATTTATAATAAATCTGGTTTTTTTTGTGTTATCGAGCTGCACTGATGATGGAGCCGTGACACACCGACTGAGAACCCTATGGTGACTGAACGGTTGTTCATTGTTCATTCCACATGATGTAGAGAGGGTCTGATGAGCCGTAATATAGTTATCGAAACTACCTTACGCAAATTGAAGAGCTGGCAAATGAATATCTAGCGACATTTCATCAGTTAAAAAAGTATACTACTCAAACGACCTGTTTGTTACATTTTTATAATGTCAAATTCACATTGTTTTTCTTTTGTTCTCTTTGAAAAATTAAACCAACAGGAAACGAAGCCAGATCTAATTTTTATGTGAAAAAATTTCTAGTTTCTGCAGGGGGAAAGGAAACGCATACTAATACTTATAATGATATCACTAATGATTACGCACTACGCACACGAGAACACATAAATATAAACGACACACAAAAAGACAACCTGAATTATGCCAACTAGTTTTATATGTTCATCTTTGGAAATAAACGGCATACACTAACTTGAATTTACTTCGGCTTCGTGCCTGTACGAGGAGCGGGGCACGGACGCCGGCGCGTAACCGCAGCTACTCCCTGAAGAAGATCCTCGTACAGGATTGAAACGGTCAACAAGAAGCTCAAAAACTCACAAGCAACAACTCACGAATCGTTTAGTGTTAAACTAGTTTTATGCCCAGCGCTTCTTGTTTTGGTGGCGGGAGACGCCTAACTGTTACGTATCTGGCTGGTATAATGATCTAAGAAAAATCTAGAAGCGCGAACTTTTGAAGTTTCAATGTCATAATAATAATTTATTCAGTGTCAAACCGCTGTAAACTGTCAACCGCTTTTTCTGTTGGATCAGGTGAACTTGGTCACATTCGCAAAATGCCATTTTGACGAAAAATGTAATTTTCGCACATTGTCATACGAGGCAAATACATTCGCCAAGAGCGGATTATTAAGAGTATTCTTTCTATTATCGCCCTTTTTACAAGCTTTTCTTTACTTTAACCTATCTGTTGTCTGTCTGTCCGTCTGTCTTAATCAAATCTTGCAAGTTAAATTTGACCCACTTCCCGATATCCGATTGAGCTGCAATATTGCGTGCCTGTATAAATCGTATGACAATGCAATATTATTATAACATGGAGCTGATTTGATGATGGAGCTCGAAGATGGCCATAGGAACTATGTTATTAAACGGCACAAACCCATCGAGTTTGAGCTCATTTTATTCACAACTTGACAAGTACTTTTATATTAGATGGTAATAATAATAAAAGCTTGTTTAAAACAAAAACACTTGTTAACTACTCTGTTTATGCACAATTATATTGAGAAAAGCTACAAATCTCTTAGCAATGACAGCGGTAGTACTCTTGACGCAACGTAAGAGTTGATAAGTCTTGACATGTGTTTTCTTGCGCTACCAATAGTATTAACTTTTATTAAGTATTTTTATTACCAAAATGATAATATTTGCTACAGTATCTTATTGCTACTTTGATGATATGCTGCTATGACAATAATATTATAATGCTACTGCGACATTCTGCTAATATGACAATCCGCATTTTTTTATGTCCATTTGAGAATGTGACCAAACACGCCTGATCCATTGCCCGCCTGCCGCCGCGAACTGCGGACCGGTCCTGTGTGACGTGGTTCGGTTCGCGACCGTTCGCGTTCGGATCGCGGCCAGTTCGCTTTGCCGCCGTGCCGCCTCAGTGTGACGTATCCTTTAGTCAACTCTAGCCTTAAATTAGACACGGATAGCTCTCTAGAATAAGCACAAAACGCAGTGTTTGTTTAGCAGAAGTAGAGTTTATAGTTGTAGAGGCTAGGCACTAGGCTGTAACGGGCGAGAGGCAGTTAACTGCGTGCAAGCGCTGATGGCATGCAGCCGAGACCTGTGCCTTATAACACGACCCACTAGCCTGTCCAAAATCAGCAAAACTAGTCTCTACTGCTCAACACATAGAGTCGCTTTTACCACAAGCACAGACGACTCTTAATTCATTACAGTCCCAACGACAATCCTTATCGCTCCACGCTCGTACACCATTTTTATAGCATCGTACTAGTTCGAATCGACATACCCCGTTCCGTTTCTGTGAGAATACGGGCTGGTGAGGCTCTGGGTCTGAGCTGGTGGCGTGTGGAGGCGACGGAAGGTCGGCGGTGGCTGTGGCGGCGAGACTCGCGGGAGTCGCGGTTTATCATCCTGCGATTAGATAAAGCAAATCGTTGAAATGTGGAGGCAGTAGGCTCGCGCGCGCCTCCAGCGGCGCTTGTAGCTCCTGCAATCCTGCCGGGTGTGCCGCGACCGTGTTCTAATGAGCTTCCTTGTTATTGTTAGCGAGTGTTGACCGCGACTGTGCCCGCTGACCCGCTTTCACAGTTCCTGTACGCGCCACAGCCTCCGATAAAACTCGATGACGTATCGCTTCGAACCATATCCTGCACCATAATGACCTCGTCTTGTAACCTGTTGTAAGTTCGTTTCTACTACAGTATGCCTACCTATACTAAGATTTTCTATAGGAATAAGGTGTTAGGAATACACAGTGTGTAAAAATGTAAGCAATAAAGTGGTGCAAAGCAAAAATGACAAAGATGCTAGGAAACGTTTCATCATTCAACATTATTATCCCAGCGAGCTGAAATGAGGTATCATGAAAAATTACAAAAAAAAAGTTGCGATCAGTACAAACACGATGAGTGTTGTATTTGAATCGATGCGCTACAGCCGCTTCAGTGACAAGCCAGTGCTTATCACTTATCTGCACGACGCTACGCGATGAAACATCTAACATCAGTTAATAGGTGTAGATATAATTACATATAACGTTTTTTTATCTCAAAGATACGTTATATAGAATTCGAATAGTATTTAGGAAATTCGAATGCCCTTTCCCTGCAATATAGCCCTTACCTACTCGCCCATGTTCTACACAAGAATGTCAGAAATTTAACTTGATGGATCAAATAAAAAGTCTTTAAGAGTATATAGTTGATAGCATTGATGACTTAACTGCAGCCATCATCTAAAGTACCCGCACATAGTAAACTGTCATAATTATTGCAGACAGACCAACATTGCAATGATCCTTGTCACAATGCCACTTAGCCCTTCTATTTCAACTTTAGTAGGAAAATGTAGTTGTAATGTTTTGTGTTTATATACTAAAACAGTTTTCCCCAATTAGTGGTAGTTTTCAGAGCGCAAAGGTCAAGGTTGGTTAATTTACTCGTAATATCTGTTAACTGGATCCCTAATTTTTACCTCACTTTCAACACACGGCCTTTAGATCTACATAATATATTCTCTTGACCAATTAATGATTTGACTGAGTCAGTTACTAAAGTCCACCAAAAATGTTAGCTTGGTTTAACATCAGGCCAGACTTATTTAGTGACCTAAGCTCACTTTGTAAATATGTAGTGGATTATAATATATCAGAATATCACTCATATTCAACTTATGTATATCTGCTACTAGCGTCCTAGTTCTAGTGTTCTTAGGTGTTCCAGGATCGCACACCCAATGCAAAGTCAGCCTAAGCTGATTTGAATGTGATGAAATTTGGTTATCTGGGAATATTGAAGATGGATTTTAAAGTGTAGTTACAGTGTAATGTAACCAGTAAATAAAATTTATAAAAGAAGCATGACAGGGTCGCGATGCGTGTACATTGGACATTTGAAGTATTTTCAGATAGTCCGTGATGCAATGAGCTCGATGTTGGTCGAGGCAGCACGTTCGCCAGCGTTTGGCAACGCGTGGCTCGCTCTCTGAACCAACTGGTCACGTACCTGGGTAAACTCACGCGCTTCTCTATGTTGTTCTCTGAGAAACATAATGCCACTTGTGTAGAGATGTTACACAGAACTGTATAGTAATGTTATTATTCATTATGTAGTTATTCATTGTCACTGAGTTGAGTGGCGTGTCATGGGGGAGGCCTATGTCCAGCAGTGGAAGAACGTGGGCTGATGATGATGATGATGATGACATAATGGTTGAGTCCTCTATGTATAATATGTACGTTAGAAGCCTGGGAAACTATCCTGAGATCGACTCAAAAAATAAAATTTCGAAATCGTTTATTTCATGATTTCTTGTAATAGTTTATTTCAATGGGCACTGAAATTCAGGCTGAACATTAAAAGGAGAAAAGGTCTATGTGATCATTTGAACAAGGTTTTTTATGACAAATGACAATAAGTAATAACTAAACGTTCAAAGCTGGTGGTAAGTAACATGCTTTATGATTGCGACATTTCGGTTATGGAATCTCGTCATGCCCAGTAATTTCGCTAGTGTAACATTTGTCTTCTAAGTAAAAGTCTTTTTTATTTATCTAGAGTACATTAATGATTAGTAATACTCTATTAACACTACAATCTATCCTTAACTTAGGCTAATAATTAAAAGTGACTAGAAAAGCTATATAGCCACACTAGTCACCAGTTATACCAGAGCCGGGTTTTGGACACAATGGTGTAGATAATGAATACACGTGTAAAAAGCTGCCATTATTTTAAAATTAAATATTATGTATTTTAAATATACTAAATTTAGGTACAAATGTAGTTTTTGCGTGATAGCGTGCTGACATTTAACTGTAGAGGTCGAGAGAGGGTAACCATTTTTGTTTATAAACTTTAATGGAAGGGGGGAGTCAGTATTATTAACTAGCCTCCTCTGTCTACGTACTAGAGTAGGAATTTACCCCGTTTCAATTCAGTTCATATGGCAATTACAAGTATATCTTGCCGCATACACCCTTACATGAAGATAAAGGGTAACATCCTTACTTCATGCTGGAGTTGAAGCTCGCCTGGACCTATAAAGTCGCCAACGGGAACTAACAACAGTGTCCTACATATATATGTATTTTGTATTATAGGCGACGACTTGGTCTGATAGTCTTATGGCTCTCCGAATACGGTAGAGCGCCAAGATGAGAAAAGTGCCAAACGGGGATTTGAATCCGAAGGATTGTACGGGGGACGACAGCGACAGCAGTTTGAACACTGGGCCACAAACTAATTTGTAGATAGATTTTACGTTACTCACAGTTTAGACCATAAATTACAATAACACATCTGGTACTGTAGAATGGAACCGTGATCCAAGCTAACGTTTTATTATTATTTTGTTACTCTCGGATACTAGCCGGAGCATGGCCGCTACTTGCCCTTTGTCATCTCATTACCAATAGCCGCATAAAATAAATGTTTAATTTAGCACAATGACTTGATTAAACTACACTAATGTGTCTGTCAACACGACTATCTGTGTCGCCCGGCTCCGCTCAACCATCGACATAATGCGTGCAAACAAAGGATCATTATTAATTTTCCATTAGTTATGTACCAACTGAAATGAAATGAAAATAATTTATTGGCTCTATCTTACAGCTTAAGCTTACATAGTGTGTTAAAGTTTTAATGTAGGTACTCGTCAATGGGAACAGGCTCAGCATTTTGTCAGATTAACCCTAGGGCTAACCAGACTACTGATTTTCAGCCTGCACCCGTGCTCGATGCAGCCGAGAAATAGTCTTGGCGGGGTGTCTATATAATAATATTATTAGTGTCCGACCGAAATTTCGGTTTCGGTTTCGGTTTCGGCCGAGTTTCGGCCAAAAATCAAGTTTCGGCGAAAGTTTCGGTTTCGGCCAAAATTGGCCGAAACTTTTGCCGAAACCGAAACTCCTTTCGGAAGTTGTCGTGCCCGCTCGCCTAGCTTCGTTGCACCTGAGCATGCGAATTTAAACCTTATTTTAAAGAAGCTAGAAATAATAGATGTCAATTTTGATTTGAACTGAAATTTTTTCATGGTTCAAGGGGTTAATGAACCAGTAACAATTAGTTATTTGATTAAAATTGATAACTAATAAACATTTTGCTTTAAGAACTTAATTTAAATAAATAGGCCAAGTGCTATTCAGACTACGCGCAATGTAGGCTTCCGTAGAACTGGCAAATCGTATATCTACTGTCTTAATTTTCATCAAAGATATGTTTAAAACTTATAAAACTATCTTAACCGCTATGGTTTTCCTGAAAAGTTCATGGTTAAAACTATATTCGTGATTTTTAACAGTGTTTGAAAGCTAGAAGTTTAGATTTTAGATCGGCTTCTAGATGGCGGGGGACGCCCAAAATAAATTTTAATATTTAATATATTTTAATATATTTAATTAATTTTAATATATTTTTTTACCGGGGGTAGACTTCCTTTGCAGGAGGTCGTCTAGGTGGGTACCCCAACAGTGCCAGTTATTCTACCGCCTGAGCAGTGATGTGCAAACATCACTGTGCTCCGGTAGGAGGGCACTGTAGCTAGTGAAATTACTGGGCTAAAGAGTCTTAACATCTCATGACTCTTGAGTAAGAAGCGTTGGTGCAGTGCTCCTAGAATTTCACATAATTGTGAAATCCTAGGTAACACTGTACTGATTATGGGCAGCCGTTATCTCTTAACATCAGGAGAGTGTCTTGCTCGTCTTCTACTTCATCACATAAAAAAAAAAAAAAAAAATTGAAGATATTTCAAATGGATCATTAAATCGAAAAATATCCTTAGAAATATGTCCTTCATTAAAATACCTATTCAACAATACCCCAAATGATGGGATCAGCCAGAAAAAATATCATCCCCATTTTACAAGTTTGGGAGGCACCCTAAATTAATTACCCTAAATTAGAAATTAATAATTAATTTCTAATTCAGGCCAGCCTGAATGAGAAAGCAGCCCCAAAAGCTAGGCTAGAGCGGTGGAAAAATAACTACCCACCTCCATCAACCTACATCTCTCCAGCAGAGAAACTTCCACCCGGCAGTGATCTTCCCTGGCCAATCTGGAAATCTTTAAATAGACTCTGCGCTGGTGTTGGAAGGTCACAAGAAAACCGGGTAAGGTGGGGTTTCTCTGCAAACGATAAGTTCGACTGTGGAGCTTTCCAATCGATGGACCACCTTCTCCAATGTCCCAGCTGCCCTGTCATATGTATGAAGCAGGATCTCGTCGAGGCCAATGACAGAGCTATAGCTCTGTCCACCTACTGGTCCAAGCAGCTATAGAAAAAAAATAAAGCCATTTCGACTCGAAAAGAAGAAGACCCTAAATTAATTGATTTAAATTTATTTTTTGTAACCGTTCTCTTACCATAATCATTGCCCTCCTCTGTACAAAATTACAGTTTTCTAGGACTTAAAGTTTCTACGTAAAGCCGCGGACAGACGGACGGACAGATAAAGCGAAACTATAAGGCTTCCTTGTTGACCACGGAAGCCTAAAAATAATAAAAATATTATTGATGTATTTTTATATTACAACTGATACAACAAACTTAATGATAACAACAAACTTTATATAATGGTGTGCTTCCATTTAATGCAGAATAATGGTTACCCATTTTACAATGCACCAAATTTCAGTATTTTAAAGATTTTTACTTGACCACGTGAGTTTCGGTTTCGGTTTCGGTTTCGGCCGAAACTAAAGCCTCGGCCGAACATTCGGTTTCGGTTTCGGTTTCGGCCGTAAAACCAGTTTCGGTCGGACTCTAAATATTATGCTTATCTCTATGTCTAATAATCTATATTACTAACAACAATGTTTAATATCTATCTCTACATATTTTGATTTTATTTTTAACTGAAGAAACATAGTCAAAATAATAATAGTAATTGGGGTTTATACTCCAACAAAACAGATTACCCTTCTTACACTGTCAGAGTCAAATCACAATTTATAGGTTGTGAGGCCAACCTATATGTTAACCTCCTATACGTTGTGTTGTTGTTAGAGTTAAAATTTTATGTTGATAAATTAATACTTATGTGAGACTGCATCTCATGTTATGCTCGTTAGAGTGTTGAGACTGGCTAACATGAAGCTGAAAGACGTTTCATAACATCGTAGCCCATGCCAATACACGACAAAGTTAGTAAACATTTTAATTTTACTGCTTTATGTCTCTAAGATCATATTTTATTTTTATGATTATATAACTCAAACTCAAAATTCATTTATTCAAATAGGCTACAATGGAGCACTTTTGCAAGTCAATTCTACATTTTATTTTAATATTCTTCAATGTTTATCATGGTTACATGTATGTATAGTGTTTGTTGTCAACCCAGGTAACCAATAAGCCCTGCAGTCTAGGATTTGAACAGTCTTGCCTAGAAGATACCCTATTCTCTCCTATATGGCAACGTTAGGATCCCAGCAATGCGGAAAACATTGCTGGCGTGAGACAATCTCTCATTTCAATGTTCTTAAGTTAAATCGTAGATCCCATTAACTTTATGAAAATGCGAGTATGTAGATATTTATTGTTCTTTTTCACACCAAAACTATTGAATTGATTGTACTGAAATATTATTTGCGCCCAGCGGTTTTATCCGTTGATAGTAAATGTTTGTGTTATTCTAGAGTCTAAGCTGCCGCTGAAACGTAATATTTCATGATTTATACAACAACCAATTTGAGTACAATTGCGGCAGCAGTTTCCGCGTGAAATAGTAACAAACATCCATATATATAAACTTTTGTGTTTTTAACATTAGTACGAGTGGGATAGTTTAGAATCTTGTTTAGCTTAATTTATAGACTGGGTAAGGTTTATGATAATGGTGTATTGTTTTACAAAATATAGTAAAATATAGTATATATATTGCAAAATATATAGCTAGGTACCTACTTAAGTTATAATGTAAATTATAGAATTAAATCGACAATAAATATAGGTACTTACTAAGGTACCATTATTGTTATCAGTCATCCAAAAAGTCGGATAAGCCGTGGGAAAAGGAAAACGCTCAAGAAAATCCAATGGCTTGATAATTCGGTCTGAGCGCAGTCTATCGTTACAGCCACATTGGATCAATGGACTTTACGTTAGAACATAATTTGCGATAAAGGTGTCGTGATAAAACTATAAATAACGTTAAAATAAGAGTTTTGTATGAATGTTCAAAATGTTAGATCTTAATTGATATGAAATATCACTCTACATTTTATTTTGAACGTTTTAAGTGTTTTCACTGCTCAACTTTAAAAAAGGGAAAGTCTGTTTTCCGATTATTTAATTAAAGAGACTAATTAATTTGTTGGAACACTTTTTTACTCAGAAATGGTTTAAAAGACCGCCCAGACTCCAGACTGTTACCGGTGGAAAGGTGTCCTTAACGATAACTCTGTATTTTCGCGTTTTATGATGATACGGCATCATTTTTTTTAAATGACCTACGCTGTTGGATACAGATTAAGACCTCTACAGCTTTACCGGACGTGATCGACATACTTTGCATCAATAACAACCCAGAGCGAATCTTAACAGTTTTGATTTTGGCGTTATGCCCTTGGGCCTTGGACACACAAAATGAAGGTTAAATGAAAGAGTTAGCATTAATTCTATTTATTATCGGCCGTTTTTGTTCGATGCTGTGCCAGATAGGTCTTTTTTTCGAAATCAATGGATCTAAAACAGCCATGATCATAGTCATTCAGTAAACAGTGAATAAAATTACTGGTTTATAATATAAAGCGAGCGGCGGGCCGCAGGCGACAGCGGGGACCGGAGACGGGGCGGGGAGGTGAGGTTTGCTGATAACGCTTTGAACTGGCGACCTCCGGCCCCAAGCTCAAAAGTATTCATATTATTATCATTATTATTTATTTGAACCCATACATCGCCCCTCTCCCCACTGTGATGTTCGCCTCGTCTGGATTCTGTACCTAAAACTCGTATTTTAGTCGTCTTGAAACTGCTCTACCCAATCTTTTTCGAAGAAGAGCTTATTTTCTAAGTTCCAAAACATTCCTTTTTAGATTTTTTTCTTCGGAAAAGATTGAGAAGAGCAGATTTGAAGAAGAAGCCACGACTGAAAATAAGAAGTGTGCTACTACTTTTTATCTTAAATAGGTCGTCAACGTACTAGTAACTCACACACTGGTAACTGGTAACCCAATATGTTAATATAGATCCTTAAGTTCGCGCTAGATCTAAATATACATACGGGTGTTTGGCAGAGGCTTAGACAAACTTAAATGGGGGGTTCGGGGCCTCAAGAGGAAAATAAAACTTGGCCAAAAAAATTCCCAGACCTCCCCCTTTTTTTAAATATTTTTTTTTGTGATTTTTTTGATTTTTGCCGAAATCCTAGCTATTAAGTCTCATAACTTTTTTTAACCAATTTTTTAACGGATTTTTTTATTTAAATTTGATCTCATATACATCTTCTAACTACACAAGGCAGAAACAGGCTCAAATATGGTCTAAATATTAAGTTCCCAGCTCACAAAGTGTAAAAAATAAAATAAAATTCACTCAAAGTTCAACTTTGATTGTGATTTAAAAAAAAACCTCATGCATCCTGGCAAGTAAAATGCTTTTAAAAACTTCTTATCTTATCCCTCATTACAACGACATATTAAGTTGGTAAAAATCTTATCAGCTTGTGGAATAATATGAGATGAAAAGAAAAATAAAAAACGAAAATTGATCGAAAAAATGTTTATTGCAAATCCTGTTCAAAAACAGCTCCTCTATTACGTATGCATGCCCGGCATCTACGGCGAATTTCTTTTGTGGTTGTTTGTAACGTTGTCTCTTCTCTTATTTTTAAAAACGCGTCGTTAATTCTATTCATCAATTCTTCTTTTGTGTGGATCTCCACCTCGTACACCAACTCTTTAGCACGTCCCCAGACGTAAAAATCAAGGGGTGTTAGATCTGGAGAACGTGCGGGCCATTCGATCGGGCCACGTCTTCCAATCCAAGATCCAATCCAAGCACACTCTAGTATTTGTATAAGTAGGGTTAGGGCACAGAATACTAAATATTACCAAAAAGACATGACATTAAAATGCCCTAAAAAATAGAGGTTTCATGAAACATTTTTTCAGTCGTCTTTTCCTAATACTTTTTACTTTGTTAATTCTATTTTAAGTTAAGATTGCGTTTACTCTCAGCTCCATTCCAGCTATTATCGTGATCTCCCCCATGAAAGCTATGGTGATTGGCCGATCGCCACAATTATCAAGTTGACGAGGGCAATGTTATATTAGGGTGACGAACCCCATCATTTAACACCATAGAGGGGTCAGAGCTACATACTTTTATTGAATAACTATTTTTCGAACACTCTTTGGGCTATACGTGTATGTAATATATATCTAAATACTTATGTATTTTCCACTTAGTAATTGCAGGATGAATTGACTAAACAAACATAATGTTATCGATTGTAAAAATCCCTTACGATTTATGCATTTTATGTAGTTCCGAGCGTCGCGCGTAGTGCAGTATTGTGTAAGACTTCTACATCTTGAATATCTTGGTAACGCTGCGACTATTATGGGCAGGCATTATGTTATCGCTAAACATTAGGCGAGTATTGAGCTCGTCTCAGTTATCTGCTTGCATAAAAAAGTTAGTAAGTTGCTGTAGATTGTCTTGATGTTTGATTGATACTTGCCAGAAAAATTATGTATATCAATTAGATAATTTGACAGATCAAGGCATCACTACATAGTACGAGTATAAAACAAAGTCGTACCCATCTGTCTGTTTGTCTGTCCCTATGTATGTATAAATCTTTAAAGATACGCAACGGAATTTGATGCGGTTTTTTAAATAGATAGAGTTATTCGAGAGGAAGAATGTAACATAATATATTATAATTTAATAGAGAAACACTGACAATTTTCTGATAGACACTACGAAGTGAGCGCGGGTCACTAGTAGTAACATAATCCAGTTACGTAATAATTACGAATGTAAATAAAATGGGTCCGCAATTTTTACGCTTTTAATGTTTTACTTGACATTTGGCTTGATGAAAATTTGCATAAAACTTATAATAATATTTTACAACGTTCGGCTTATGGATAGTATGTTAATACTTATTAAATAGATAGGCATTATTTATTAGATAGAAATCTGAACTTTCATATCACAGAGCAGTAACAAAATTCAAGAAATCCTATTAAATTTATTATACATAGAATAGAATAGAATAGAAAACTCTTTATTCACACAAATACAACAATATAAACTAAGATTACACAGAAAAAAGTGTTACAATTGGCGGTCTTATCGCTAATAGCGACTACTAGTTCGTAGCACCCTCTACGAAATATTTTCCAAATTTAATTATTCCTTGCTTACGCTCTTACGCCGAAATGTCCACGTCACAATAATTAATCTTTTTGCCAATTTTAACTGAATCCGTTCAGGGGTATTTAGATTTAGATTTATGTGCATGTAGTCAGGTAAAAATACTTATACTAAGGGGTCACTTTTCTACAAATTAAAACCCATTCTTCCTGCCATTAGCAATTTCCAGGAAGTTAGTCTACAGAAGTCAGTAGCGTTAACAATAATATTAGTGACCTCCAACGAACTAAATGATGTGCAGACTTATGCAGTAGGATGTTTATGTAGGTACCTATAGTATTCTCTTCTATAGTATACCCTATCAATTTGTTTGAGTATGGGAAAGGGGAACCAACGAATATAAATAAAATTATCCTAGAATGAAAAACATATACCTAATATGTATATTGTTTTGTTAGCAAATATTTATTTCAATTTACTTTAAAGGAAATTGTCGTAAATAATCATGCTGCGTCATAATAGCAACCATTCAATAGGTTATTAGTTTGCTTTTTAATTGACAGGTCTTTCAGTCATGCTTTACCAAACTTTAATCTTTTTTTTCACATAAAATACAGAAATAAAATATGAAAGATTATACAACATTAATTAAATAAATAACTAAATTATATAAAATAACTTTAATTTAAAATATCTATTTCCGAGTCAAAAAAATCTAACCGATTAATTTAGCCGATTTTGACAAATGACCATTTTAGTTTGGTAGAGCAAATTCAAAGTAGGTACATCAAAAGTGGAATTTGTCTCCACCTTGCCTAGTCCTTAACTTGTACCTAATATAAGATAAATGTATTTCTTTGAAAATATCACAGTGTTCTCATTAAATATGGGAAAAAACTAAGCTTAGCAACACAAAACCATTTTAAGTTCACGGCAGCAATTAGGTAGTTCACACACCTATGTTCCTAGAAAGCCAACTCGCAAGGCACCCAGTCCTCGCCGAGGTATAGAGTATAGAGGTTAGAACAATACGCGAACTGCACAGGTTCTGCACATTGTCTTGCACATAGCGTTGGGATTAAGACAGATACCTCGCACAGAACATTGTAAATTATGAATAAAAAATATATACCTAATATTTTTTTTTATCCGATATATACATTCAAGGTTTTTTTGGTTTTTTTATTAATAGAGGATTTAATTGAACACAGTATGTAATATTATCATTTTTAACATCATTAATAACAAATCACCTCCTCATAACAAAAACATCATAATCTAGCATAGCACAATAAATGCTAATATGCGACCGAGTTGAGTGCCAAGCGGTATGCCATATATTATGTACCTACTGGGTACGTGGTTTATGAAAACTGTTGCACACAACAGTGCACATGTTGCGTAAACAACATTTTAAAAACTAAAAGAGCACATGAGGCGGTAGAGGTAAGACCGACCAGTAGGGCCGGACAATTAGATTGGCATGAAAAATGTATTTTTAATAATACGAATAACTTCATGGCGTCAGTTTTTCTTTTGAGTGTGGTATCTGTCTTTATTAGTCTATGGGCTAAAATTCCGGCGACTTGAGTCACGCGCAACCGACGCATAAACTAGGCTAATACGCTAATACTAATTAACTTTCCATTGTTAGACCGTGGGTAAAAGATAAGTTATTGTCAAAAACAATGTTACTCGTAGGAACTTGTAGGTTCATCTGAAAAGGCTTGAATGGAACGGTTGCATGTAAGGTACTTGGTAGTTTAATGCGCTATGCTTTTGACTTTTTTTATTCTTTATGCAGACGTAATAACCTCGGCAACTTTGCTAATGTTGGGTTGTCGATAGAAAAAGATTGCAAAAACCATTAAACCGATTGCGACAGAACTCAATATTCGGTAGATAGTTATTTAATATAGAATAGTGGGCGTTTAATTAATTAAGTTGAATTAATTTTAGACTTGGGTTATTTCATGTTCATTTAATATATACTAAAAAAGGAACCTGATCCGTACGAGGATAAACCTGGAAGAATTCATAGGCTCGTGATTTTCTCACTGAATCGGGACTTACATGGGTGAAATCGAGGGTGGTAAATAATATGTAAATTAATTTCCTCGAAAACGTAAAATAATTTAAAGCGAGGTTCCTAGGACATTATTGTAATACAAGGTTTAAATTCTTCAGCAAAACAATTCCATAATTGTTGAACAAAGTGCAGTAGCCAAGTTTATTAATATAATATTGTGGTCATGCATGCGCATTCGGTTAATCACTTTAGAACCAGAAGACCACAGTTAACGAGTTGACTGATTAGCTAGAGTGCAGGTAGCATACGCTATGGTCCTGGTATCCTCAACCTCTTTTGTCTGACCACCACTTTGACTTCCACCATAGTAGGTACTTATGACTAATGTTTTTGTATGTAGGTACATACGAGTATATTTTTGGTTAAGATTCATGATTACAAATTCAAATACCGGTTTATTTATAGATTTCTGCTACATAACTTAATTTAAAGCAGAAATTGTTTCCTGTATGTTTGTAGTGTCCTGTGGGTTTTCTATTAAGTTCTATATTTAATTAACTCATAAGCTATGTACCTATATCAGAGTATCGACCAAATTCTTTTTTTTACGTCTTAACTTATAGCTGCTTTAGGTTTTGCATAGAGATGAATTGCTAATGAGGATGCTGACATGTAATCATGTCCTATTTAATAATAGGATATAAAAAAGAGAACATATTATCGGAATAACTTAGTAAGTAGGAATCATGTTTAAAAAGCACCACCCCTAGTTCGGATGGAAAACATTAGAATTTGATGCCAGGCGCAGCGCAGCGTGACAAAACAAACAATTTTGGATTTGGAGAGCAGAAGGGCATTGATAACGCATATTTAGCGTTCAACAGTGATTACAATTGTGGGCGAGATCCGAAACCACAGAATAATTAACAGCATGTTAGCATATGATTCCCAAAGTCTTATAAAAAAATATTTTAAAACTTGTTTGTTTACACGCGACGCTAATCGCACCACGGGGAGTCCATCTCTTCTTGTCAAAACATTTTTTCACCCAGTGGGTTTACTTCCCAGTACTATGGGTGAAAAAACCGTTTTCGGTTCATCAGACCACAATTTACAGCATTTTCAGCTAACTCGATGCAATTTATTGGTTCTCGGAGGCGAGTTTATAATTTCTAGCGACAGATATGATTTGCGAGCTCACATGCCTTTCTCTCGCGGACATTTTTACGACGGGCTTCTCGCTAGAGAGGATTTATGGGTTTCGTGTTTGATGACAACCTCTAAAAAGGTGAAACTTTGGGACATGGATGGAGAAATGTATGGACGAAACTTGCTGTAAAAACTAGCGGCACCCAATTCAGTTCGCACTAAATAATATTAATTGCATGCAGAGCCATAGCGATAGTAATAACAACAATTTATTTGGCCATTGTTACCTATGCCTATTTCGTTTCGGTGTTATAATGTCTTTTTCGACGTTATTTTCATTGGATATAGCTACCTTCTTATAGTACACTTATTATAATAACTTGTTTTCGCCGTACACAGCTACACTTAATTTACGTGTTTATTTTAATGACGTCAATGAGTAATGAACTAACAATTATAATAGAGTTACTTGACATAACACCTAGGTCCTAAAGTACCTACTAAGAGATCTCATTAACATAGTATGTTAGGACTTCATCCTTAGACAATATCTCATGGGATTGGCGCTCCTAGCCAACTACATATATCTGCTACCTATTTACCCTTCCGAGATCTGGGGATCGCGCTGTTGAGTCATCTCTGGCTATTGTCTATCTGGCCACATCTTGGTGTCCTTTGCGAGTTTCATCCACCTCTTACTTAGATAAATAGGCTATATCGTCTTACTATCCCGCTGGTATGGTACTCAAAACCTCTTACCTAGGCTAAGTCTTGTCTGGCTGCTGCAGTTGTACTTAATTCCTTAACCAAACCAATCTTACTAATATTATAAACGTGAAAGTTTGTAAGAATGTATGGATGTCTTGATGTATGTATGTTACTCTTTCAGGCCTAAACGGGTAGACCGATTGAGCTGAAATTTGTTATAGAGTTAGCTCAGACCCTGGCATAACACATTGGCTACATAAGTACTGCGGGTAAAACCGCTGTGCGCAGCTAGTACTCAATAGGTACTTCTCAATACCAATACTCATAGTCTTATAATTGTTAAGCATATCTTAAAGGCAACGTCAAAATTATCGGCAGGACGTCGGTAGCTGCAGCGGCGATAACTGGTGCAGACGCGACGTCTCGCGAGCAGCTGATTCAAGCGTATTATAGGTACACGATAGCGCGGAAGATAAGCTATCGCCACGTGCGCTTTATCTCGCCATCTCCCGACCTACGCTACCGTAACACTACAACGTACTACCGACCTTATCGCTGCCCACTGCCTCTTGCTCATTGATCATTTACCACTGAACCCATCTGAGGATCGGTTGTACCTTCACACCTTCCTATACGAGTACATGGATACTTTAGTTATAGTCTAGCGACAGCGAGAGTCGAAGTTCATGCCGTCTGCAGTGCCCTTGAGCTAGTTCTTTATAAAACTTACGTCAATTGCCTTAGCGCTTACCGCCTGACCCGTAAAGCTGTAATTGTAGTTCTTAATCGGAACCCAACAGCTTAGATTTTAAATCAAAAGGAACTTGATAAGATGACATTGGGTAAAACTTAACGAATCCATCGACAAAATTCATGTCGGTGCTAAGAGCTGGTACGAATCATTATGGTCCTTTGCTTTGGACGATGACTGCCTATTAATTATATTGTCATACCAAGCAATAATAAGTCTACATGTAGATAAAGCCTGTCCAAATAGGTATAATGTATGAAGGTACTTAGGTACAATCGCGTTAAATTGTCAAATGGTAATAACATACTATGTATAATTTGACAAAATAATACTTTTCCATTATGACCTAGCTAGTCTCCCACGGGATATAAACGGATTAGTATTTTTCTAATTTCATAAAACAATAAACGTTAGAATAAAACAATAGCTTGTTGTGACAATTGTTGACAATGGGAGTTCATTGTTAATTTATGACAGGTTATTAGAGTTTGACAACTAATTAATACATTTGTAAAAAAATATAAGTTTTTCGAATTCGAATCCTGAATAAAATTGCGAAACGATGGCTGGTGTTTAATCAATTTCCTAAAATAACAATATCTACCTACAACATTTGTTACCATACTTTATTGGGCAACAATTCCGAGCAAAATTCTGTCATGCAATACATTCACGATAAAAAATTACAATAATTTTTAAATGTTTAACAATTTTTTAAACAATACACGACGAATCTGCTCGTAATAGCTCGTCATCGTCACGTTCATTGACAAGTTTCGTGACTGGTATCTAAACAAAACATCTCCACAGTGTACATAATATTTTGACATCGGATCCGAGGGAAACGGATAATGCGATAAAGGATCGACATCAGGGAGCGAAGGCGGGACTTGTGGAGGGGATAACGTCCCTTCATCCTGCGCCTACGCACGAGAGGACGCCGAGCGGCAGTCGGTGCTCACACGTCGTAGTGGACGCACGTATCGCGCGCGGATTTATTCTTAATTATAACGTAGTGATACAAAATGCTAGCCGAGGCGTGGCCACGACGCTGGTACAAGAATGCCTCGGGCATGACTTACGCTGATCTCGAGTCTATCATGGCGGAAGTTAACAACAACTATTTCAAAGGTAATTGCTGCCGACGCTTTGACTTACGTTTTCCATAGTTACTCGTATATGTACATAACACTATTAAGTCAGTAGTTTACAATCACTTGGTTGCCAGACGTGCTTATACGTAGTTACTGTTTTACGGTGTGATATTATATTGATCAAAATAATATGATTGTGTGCAATTAATAAGTACTAAGTACCTACTATTTTAGTTTAAACATGAGTTTCCTTGTAGTATTATTACTAGTACTTAGTATGTGTTTTATGAGGTAGTACAGTTCTATGCACAAATATGTCGTTAAGTTTATAAGCGTTAGAATTACTAATGACGTGACTAGTTTAATGTTTGTATTCAACATCATTATTTTCTCTTAGAATTTAGCCTAATGATAGTTTGCCAGTTGTTAATTATGTTTGCTATGAGCAATTAGTTATTGACATTATAAATGAAACTGTTATTATAGACAAATAGGAGCCTAATTATGAAGGAACTGATGTTTTATTACAATACATAGATAACAATTTTAAAAAAAGCCTTACAAAAGATCAATTTACAAATAAATCAGGTTGCCCTCGTATCATAGAAGGAGGAGTACCTAAATAAGTCCCGTGTACAAAACGTAGTGGTCATTGATCGATCGATTACGACACAAATGAAGGGGACGAGCACCAATCCGTGGTCCCATCTAATGTACTATTTAGTATTCTGTGGAATTAACCGGTTAACCGTGATGCGTGTGCGCAGAAGGCGAGGCGGAAGGCGGCGGCGGCGCGAGCGGCGAGGAGAGCCCGCCCCCCTTGCCGGCGTTCGGTTACGCCCACGGCAACCTGTCGCCGTCCCACTCTCGCAGCTACCAGGAGCTCCGGCCGGCGGCGACACACGCGCGCGACATGCAGGCGTACGCGCACCTCGACGAGTCTCTCTTCAAGCCGGGCTCGACGGACGGCGCGTACCTGCGCGGTCGCAGCCCCGACCCCAGCCCTTCGCCCGAGCGCCGCGAAGACTACCGCCCGGTGCACTACGAGCCTTACACCCCGCAGCCACCTCCATACACACATGAGCACCATCACCATGTTGAAACTCCGTGAGTATTCTTTGTTTACTTTTGATGTGTTTTATACTAGGTTTTGTGAGAAAACTTGATTGGACCATAGACTGGCCATATCCTAATTGTTTGTTCAGGTTTCATTCAGAATTTTAGGTTCTTTGGTTTCAGCATTGCCAAAGGTTAGAAGTGAAAGGCCCATAATAGTTCTTAATAAGCCTCAGGAAAAATGACAGCAATGATGATTAACGTCCTCAGAGTGATTCTTTGTCTTCTATATTCTTTGAAAAAACTTAAATACTCATAAATGATAATACCAAACACCTGCCCAAGTGCAATATAATAGCAATCCAATATTTTTGTTACGTTGATGTTTCAATTTTCATGGTCAAAATTACTGACTCGTGTCTAGATGTTTTGGACGTCCACTTTCGAATAGCACTCTTCTACAGGGAAACTTGTCTCACTGTCATGTGCAATTTAAAAATGGTGGAATTCTACTTACATTGTTTACTACAATACACCTGTGATCACAAACATGCCAAGTGTGGATTTATTATTGTGAATGAGATTCATGCCTCGAGAATAGATCTAATCTGAATCAGCATTAATCTAATCAGTCTGATTGATTGACCTAGCATGTTGTTTATTTTAGTACTTAGTACAGCTAACATACACCTAAGTACCTATATATTTACCACAAACGCATTCATATACCTAGTAACTTGGTATATTTTACAAACTTAGTTACTATTTTTGTAACATTGTCTTCTCCGGACTTTCCTTAATGATAATTTCTTTTTTCAAATCCATTTTCTACGCAGACGATCATGATGCTCACCTGATATTTGGTCTCTCATAATTTAATTCATAAAACAAGCCTACACAATTAATTGTTTTCCTATCGCTGTAACGTGCCGTACCTAATAGTATGACACTGATATCAAATTAATTGAAAAATTAAAATATAAAACGACAAGCTGCGCCCGGCGTTTTTACCCGCTGTGTGTCCTGTGTGTGTTATTCCAGTCTAAGCTATCTCTATATACTAGAGATACAATCAGTCCACCCGTTTAGGCGTGAAAGAGTAATAAACATATATCCAGACACATTATATTTAGATCCATTATAGATCCAGACACATACATACATAGATACATTCTAACTTTCACGTTTATAATTTTAGTAAGATTAGTTTCATTGATATTATTTTTAACTGTTGATATCTAATTATAACCAAAGTATTTTTTAATGTTTGTTTAATCTAAACCTAAATTTAATCATTCAGAAAATTAAGATGAAATTAATCAAACAGCTGATATAGGTAGGTACCCGTATCGGATTAGTGAAGGACAATAATACAAAATAGATAAAGCATTTTTTGAAGACAGACTAGTGGTAAAATTAGTTCAATGACCTTACCAAGTCTATTAATTTAACTAGGTAGGTACACAACAATTAAATAATGGGACAGTGCTTCAAACAACAATTTAATTATGAAAGAATAACTAAGAAAATAAATTGAAAAAATATTATATAATATTTATGAACAATGAATTATTTTGTACCTATTCGATACTGGCATCATACCTACACACACTCTGTGTTATAAAAATTATAAAAAGAGGCTCTAAAATAAATCTAGCAAACAAAAGACGATTTGGGCGTTGGCTCGAAAATACAAAGGAAAGAAATGACCGTCATCTTAAAATAAGAACAATAATAATTGAAAATATCAAACACAGTGAATCTTTAAAAATAAAAGACGATCTAGTAGTTAGCTCAATCAAAGATGTCGTTATTATTGTCTCGATGATTAATAAGTAGCCGCATTTACAAATATGACTTTGTTTAATGAACAAAGTGAAGCAATGAATGGAGGCCGTACGTGCCGGAGCCGAGAAGTGAGCCTCACTCGTCTCACATTCCTTATAATGTAAGTGAAGACACGCGCCAAACTCTTCTTTGGTCACGTGCGTCAACTCCTGCTGGGTATTTTCCATGAAAAGACAAAGAAATATTACTTAATAAAATATACCTATATGTGGACTGGCATAGGAGTCTTTACGGTCGAATGACGAGAACTCATACTATTCATGACAACATAGATGTGATGAGCATAGATTTTGGGCAAGATAAATCATTTAATATTTGTCCATAAAAACTGCTCTCCCTCCATAGTTATGTTTCTGTACAAGTCACATAAAATAAATGTATACCTATGTAGGAAAATATCTACCATCACAGAGAAAGTTTAAAACTGCAAGTTAAAAGGAAGCCTTACATGTAAAAACCTCCCCTCCCCATATCAAAGCACCACATTTACTCCGAACATTGCAGGCAAGCATTGCAAAAGCAGTTGCGTTAGTGTTAGTGTCATTATAAAATTCAAAATGAATTTAAATTTCTATTTGCCACGTGTTCAAATTCTTGGAACGTGTTGCGAGTACATTTCCTTCAATATATTCTAGAATATTAATTTATGACAATAGTAGGAGTCACTGTAAACCTTCTACAAAAACAACTCGCGTACCTACTTTGCAATAATGTCACTTGGCATATAATTAAAAACTGGTATGTACTTGGAAATAATTGATGAAAGTTATTTTTTCACTTACAAATTGTTGATTAAATTTAAATATTTTTGAATTCTTTAATTGTTTAGAACTACTTATTCTAGAACTTTGTTGGAATTTACATTTAAATGTTATATAAAAATCGTCAGTCTGCAACAATCAATGTTGAATATGTCTTTTCTATTTTTTTTTCACTATTATTTTTGAGTGCTATCATCTAACGACGGTTATCGACCATTCTGGCAATATCTTTTTAAACTGTAATCCTAGATTTTAATTATAAAATGTGAAAGTATGAATAAAGTTATGTTTTTAGAAGTAAGATATTAAGCTGAAATTCAGGTTCGAGGGTAGCTTGTCTTAGCTGTACCCGACAGTTTAGAGGTTTTCTGGGGTCTACTAGAAAGCCCCAAGTGTCGGGTACTAGCTCATATTTTAGACTAACTCTGTTTCTAATTTTACTTTATATTTTTCTCAGCGAGAATATTTCATAGCCTGTTTGTTTTATGTATAATTTTGCTTATCTCCCTATTGAATTGCAATTCATACATGTGGTTCTGCCATTTACATCCTATCCTAAGCACGCATTTAGCTATCAACTGTCGTACAGGGCTGTAAACAATCGAGTTAATAATTGAGCTTCTTATAACTTACAAAGGAAGTTGATTTATTCATCTCCTTTGTGTGAATTCTAATAATATTGGTTCTCTTAATTTCTCAAATCATTAAATTTTAAAATACCAGCTAACGATTTTGTATTGTTATAATTTAGTTGATCCTTGATATCTGACTTAAGATGCTGAACAAAGTATTAACATGGAAGATAAGCTCATTAAAAATGGCAATTAAATGAAAATTCTTGTATTAAGACAATTATTGATATTATGTACTTTACTAGAAACTATAGGACTATAGCTCTGATAGTCAATATTTAAATTATTTAACGAAACGTTTTACATAGGTTTATAATTTGAAACCTAGGTTAATAGAAACTTGGTAAAACTTAAAACATACAATGCAGTGAACACTTAGTACACTATAAAAGAAGATAAAGCCAAAAACATACGTAAAATTGATAATTATTATACCCCATTTCATGCATAATTTATGAGATAGAAAACACTATTTAAACAAAAACAATTAGGTATACAATAAACTTAAAAAAATATAACACAACATAATTAGTGCTGCATCAGCCACATAAGGATTTGTGACCTGCTTAAAATTCATAATTCATTTATAGATTGCGAAAATGGGTACAATAAGATGGAACAATTTAGGATATTGTACCTCTAGAGCGCCATAATCTACCTTTCGGCATGCAATATGTAATTATTATAATTGATAATTAATGATACATAATATAACAATTTCAATAAAAACTATGCATCAGTAGGCCATGCATTTCTACCATGACCTTCACGTAGAGAAGTGACCATATTACAATGAGAATGTTAAATAAGATCCCGCGAGAATGTACACCTACAGCCTCCAATTACAAGCTTCAGATACCACGAGATTTGTTCGTTAATGTACTTGACATAGTTAATTAGGTCATAACAGTTAAACATGAACAATCAAGGTGAGAGGCAGATGGAAGGCCAGGCACAATTTATGTTATTTTTGACTGAATAGCGAGGTTTTTGATTCAAATTGAACTAATTAGCAGTTGTGTGCTTTATGAAAATTTAAAGACTGAACTAGTAACTAGACGAGAATGGTTACAATAGAAAAAATGCCCCAATTTAGCTTATTTGAATTGATGCATTTGATTTGACTTGGTTACACCAGGAAAGCTGAGTAGACAGGACTATAAGACTGGGAAGATGAAGAATGTTTTCTTTTTGTTAGGTCGGCAAGCTTACACTATAGATGAAAAATATTTTATAACATTGCACTAATGCTCATAATTTGCTTCTTCGGAATATAAGTAGTTAATATTGAATGAATGAACGGTTTTATCACCAATAGATAATTTCATTGAAGTAGATTGGAGATTAACGTTGCAATACTACGAAAAGAAATGTAGGCGCACATTGTTGAACAAAACGAATGCTAAAATCCTATAATGAGTTCGCAACTTGCACAAGTATGGAATGAGGTTGCGTTGAAAACAAGTTTCGTAACACAAACGCGAAAATAACAAGTTTTACTGTAAATAAATTAACAAAGCCGGTGCGGTTAGAATCGAGCAATTAATTTATAAATATGTTTTTAATGAACAATAACCTAACATAACCTAACATTGTAGCTGTATGTTACAGAGTATAAACGTTGGTTAGTAATATAGGCAGAAGGTAATGATGTTCTGGTGGGGTATGTGTGGTTTATGTGTAGAGTGTGGTTTTGGTGTAATGTGGAGCGAGCGTGGCGTCGCCGTCGGTTGTCCTCGCTCGTTATCAGCAGTTGCGCGTGTGTGTGTGTTGGGTTGCCAGTTGCTAGCTCCGCTTTGAAATTGGAATATTTCATAATTTATTCTATAATTAAGTCGTTCAGTTACATATCTTGAAAAACCTATTTTTTGCAAATATAATTTATTTTCATACGTTGTTTAGATTTATACCAACGATTTCTACACGTAAAGTTTAGTTACTCGTAAATTCACAAAATAGTAGATAGTCTATTGTAGGTACTTCTACAAATTGTAATATGTTCCCATTTATGTTATTGAAAGTGGAATTCTATAGAGGTAGAATAAATTAAGATTTTTTTTATGTGATAAGTGATATCTCTGACAGTGTAAGTAGAGTAACCTGTTCTGTTGAAGTATAAACATCAATTATTATTATTATATTCTAATCAGCTAAGGTCTAATTGTATCGTTTTATACCATCAATAGTTTCATATTTAAATTGTGTCCATGTTATAATCACCAATTTCTAAATGATTGAATCGTCAAGGCAACTAGTAAATAGGCACCTTTCAAGACATATCACGTGATTCATCTTTACTGCATGCACTTTCCATCAGGTGGAATGTGGTCAACCGTAGAGACCTATTTTACTTCTTACTAATAGTATATACGTGAAAGTTTGTAAGAATGGATGTCTGGATGTTTGTGGTGTGATGAGTGTGGGTGGACCATTTGAGCTGAAATTTTGTATAAAGATAGCTTAGCCCCTGGAATAACACATAGGCTACATAAGTACCGCGGGTAAAACCGCTTGGCGCAGCTAGTTAAAATATAAAATATAAGAAATAAATCCGAATCTCCCCGGTTTCTAGGGTAAAGTTATAACAGGCAACACTTCTTCCGAGCAATGGTTACACAAAAGTAGTAGGGCTGTGTACATAAACATAATATGAGCACTAATGGCCACATAAACTAGGGCTTACACATATACCTACCTACATAATAAGTACTTACTTATTATAGGTATGGAAGCTTTAACTACATTTTAATTATAAATTAAATACATATTATTTTTATAACTTTTGTTATCCATACGCAGTACGCAGTAAATAAAATATAGTACATATTATAAAAATTAAAATTCTTTATTGATTATAAAGAGCCATACACATTGTTTAGGTTATAATATTTTTTTCATCCCACTATCTCGGAAAGTGTATTTTTACTCATCGATATCTGACTGGAAAAGTCTATATTATCCTCTAGAGAAATTCAAATTTACTTTACCCTCTAGAGACAAAAACATAATTAAACCTATTTACTTCCACCTCTATGGTACCAAAATAAGCGTACAACTTTTTTAAATTTGTTAAAAACTCGGAGTAAGAACCTCTTTAGTAAACTTTTTTTTTTTAATTTGCTTTGGGCGCACCATTAGTCTTGCCAGTAAGTTACTTTTGTAACATATTACGTTTCTTTTGAACTATATTTACGTTAGTTGTTTAGATATAAGTTACATTTCGAGGCAATAATGTTTTTAATGAATTATATAGTACTGGAATAGTAAATAATAGTTGAGTTAATTTAGCTGAGTTAATAAAATAAGTTAGTAGCAAGATTTTTTCTAAGTATTACTTTTTAATAACTTTTTTATTAACGATTTCTCACTGTTATAAACTGAAAATGAGAAAATAATCACTAAAACGAATAGGTAGAGTGCTTTTCACGAAAGGAGACCTTTTTGCGGGACGCCACTATTGCACATATTAAAAGTTTAAATACCTTTAACTTTTTAACGCCTCATAATTTCTCATATTTAATTTCTTAATCAAAAAGGTATTTATTTTATATAACAAATAAAAATGATTTAAAATATAAAGTCCAATAATAATAGAATAAAAAATTAGTTCCGCTAAATTACGTGGGACCTCTTTCGTGAAAAGGACTCTAAGTAAGCGTACCTACGTAAACTAAAATTGAATACTGGTTATTTTTGAAGATAGTGTACTGGCAACACTGTGCGCATCCATGGTGAGAATAATTTAAAAAAAAACTTTTAGCATTGAGTTATTTCCTCGCTGAGGGGGGATGAAAAATTATGTGTCACACTCGAGTGCAAAGATTTTTGACCTTGTGCTCTTTTGATTCCCTCGCTAACGCTCAGGATTCTAATTAATAAATCACTCGCTACGCTCGTGATTTAATTTTAGAATCCCTCGCTAGCTCGGTCATACAAACTGAGCACGCGGTAAAAAAGCAATTTTGCACTCTTGTATAACAAATAACTATTGTATACCTACCTAAATGCATTGCATTTTTTTAATAAACACAATTTGATGCACATAATAAACATATTAATAGAATAGGAACACATTTTCAGATGAAAAGAGTAAAAAGGGATCACATGGACATTTTATTTTCATGGTTCAAAAATATAAAGTGGGTTAAAGAGAGTGGGTTACGAGTTAAAAAAAACATAACTAAAGTTGGAACTGCATTATTTGACTTCGTTTTTTTTTTTTTTTTTCTTTTTAATAATATGGCAACATGTGCATTTTGCCAGTGTCGAGTAAAATTCGTGAATGTTCACGGGATATTAAATTATGGTCTCCACTTTCGTGTTTTGCCAGTGTCAAGTTAAATGTTATTTTTTAAGTAACATGTTAGTTAGTCAGGTCAGAGTCAGAGTGAGCTTAATAGCTCGTCTAGTCACGTGAGTCTTCCAGTAAAATGGGTGGAATTTTACTGAAAGTTCGGAGGAGTTTTGGAGGGGGCACCAAAATTCATATTTCAGCACCATATCACTTGCCTACATCTGTGCACATTCAAAAACACTTAACACGCAATATTCCACCATTATTACACGCTAACAATCAAATTCTACACGATTATTGAGCAAAAGACGTGGAACTAATGATATGATCAAGGCTTGCCGCCAAAACTCTTTGACTTCGTTAGAAAACAAAGCTTGAGCTATAAGATACTATATAGGTATATATACCTAGTCAGGTCATAAGTATTGTCACACAGTAAAAACTTTTCTTTTAGAATGCTGGCCACAAAAAAGTTTATTGAATTCGAATTTCGAATTGTTCATGAAAATAAAAATGTATACTTTTTAGAATTTTACTCATTTTTTTAAACGGTTTTATTTAGCTTACTCCGTTTGTTTTATTATTCTTTTTTCATTTTTCTTTTTTCTTGGGTCAAATTTAGTAATTGAAATTTGACCCTCTTCCTGTCAACCGATTGATCTGAAATTTTGTATGCGCCTTTGGTTCTGGTGACTATACAATAATGTGTATTCAAAATTATTGTAAATCCAAGATGGCCGCCGCTACAAAATGACGGATAACATGTTTTTTTTTAATCCAAGCAATATGGGTATCATATGAAAGGGCTTGATAAGTAGAATACAGTGCACGATACAAAATCAAAATCCAAGATGGCCGCCGCTACAAAATGGTGGATAACCTCTTTTTTTTTCATTCCCATCAATATGGGTATCAAATGAAAGGGCTTGACAAGTAGAATACATTGTACTAAAAAGCCTAAAAATAAAAAAGGTAAAAAAAGTTTTTAAGTTAAACGGTTTTATTGTAAACATGTACTAAAAGCTAAAAAATAAAATCGTGAGGCACGTCAAATATCTAAATCTCTAATGAACATTTTCACTGATAGTTGTAGATATTTGACGTGCCTCACGATTTTATTTTTTAGCTTTTAGTACATGTTTACAATAAAACCGTTTAACTTAAAAACTTTTTTTACCTTTTTTATTAAATATGGAGTGGACGCTTAAAGAAGACCGTGTTGCAGTTATTGCGTTGCATCGTTGCGGTTACGCGCCAATTCAAATTTTTGACATACTGAAAAATTTGAATATAACCAAAAGATTCGTTTATCGTACCATCAAACGATACAATGAAGACTCTAGTGTAGATGACAGGTCAAGAAGTGGTCGCCCTCGGTCTGTTAGGACTCCAGCAGTGATAAAAGCTGTGAAGGCGCGAATTCAAAGAAATCCCAAACGTAAGCAGAAACTGTTGGCCCTTCAGATGGGGTTAAGCAGAACCACGGTGAAAAGGGTGTTAAATGAAGACTTAGGGCTTCGGGCATATCGAAGAAAAACAGGACATCGTTTAAATGCTCGTCTAATGGACCTGAGACTGAAGAGATGCCGCGCTTTGTTGAAGCGGTACGCGAGAAAAAAATATCGAGAAATTCTTTTTTCGGATGAAAAAATTTTTACCGTAGAAGAGAGCTACAACAAACAAAATGATAAGGTGTACGCACACAGTAGTGAAGAAGCGAGCAACCGTATTCCGCGTGTCCAACGAGGTCATTTTCCATCCTCGCTCATGGTATGGTTGGGAGTTTCTTATTGGGACTTAACAGAGGTACATTTTTGTGAGAAAGGTGTAAAAACGAATGCAGTTGTGTATCAAAATACAGTCCTGACGAACCTTGTGGAACCTGTTTCTCATACCATGTTCAATAACAGGCACTGGGTATTCCAACAAGATTCGGCGCCAGCTCATAGAGCGAAGAGCACACAAGACTGGCTGGCGGCGTGTGAAATCGACTTCATCCGGCACGAAGACTGGCCCTCCTCCAGTCCAGATTTGAGTCCGTTAGATTACAAGATATGGCAACACTTGGAGGAAAAGGCGTGCTCAAAGCCTCATCCCAATTTGGAGTCACTCAAGACATCCTTGATTAAGGCAGCAGCCGATATTGACATGGACCTCGTTCGTGCTGCGATAGACGACTGGCCACGCAGATTGAAGGCCTGTATTCAAAATCACGGAGGTCATTTTTAACCCCCGACGCAAAAACGACGGGGTGTTATAAGTTTGACGTGTCTGTCTGTCTGTCTGTCTGTCTGTCTGTCTGTCTGTGTGTGTGTGTGTGTGTGTGTGTGTGTGTGTGTGTGTGTGTGTATGTGTCTGTCTGTGGCATCGTAGCGCCCAAACGGATGAACGGATTTTGATTTAGTTTTTTTTGTTTGAAAGTAGAGTTAGTCGAGAGTGTTCTTAGCCATGTTTGGTGAAAATCGGTCCAAGATGGCCGCCGCTACAAAATGGCGGATTACTTTTTTCTTCCACGACCCCCTCAATATGGGTATCAAATGAAAGGGCTTAACGAGTAGATTACAGCCCACTATATAAAATTTAAAATCCAAGATGGCCGCCATCAAAAAATGGTGAATTACGTATTGCGTTGGGGGTTTTTTTAAATTTTTAATTTAATTCACTTGTGAATAAACTTTATTGTCATAAGAATCTATGTTTTGTTAAGTTCATTTTGGTATATAAATGGTTACATAATAAATAAACTTGTTCCAATAATTTTATATTAAACATGTGACAGAATTTATGACCTGACTAGGTATGTATATTGGTAAATGCATCATTTTGATCATGCCCATGGCGTGGTGGTTTGGCCTCATGGAGTATGAGATGGAGGTGTAATGGTTGATGCTCTTTCACTCCTAAAGCCGGGCAGATTGAAATTTGGTTGATTTGATCCTGGAATAACACATAGGAAACTTAATTTTTTGAGCTCTTGTCGATCGGTAAAACCGCTGAGCTCAGCTAGTTATAATTACACTAATATTATGAAGCCGAAAGTTTGTGAGTGTGTATGTTTGTAACTTCTTCACGCCTAAACGGGTGGACCGATTAAGCAGAAATTTAGGCATAGAGCTAGGTTAAACCTTGTAATAACATAAAGGCTACAGTACAGCGGTTAAAACCGCTGGGCGCAGATAGTTAATTCATAAAAACGTGATGAAAACAGTCGCGGGTGGCAACCCCAAACGTCATCACCTCCCGATAAGCGACTGGCTACAATAAACCAATTAACGGCCACGGGTTTGTTTTTTAATTTTAATTGTCACTCGAACCGTTATCGGATTGTTTTCGTTCAAATCATGCTATAAAATAAGGTAAATTGTAAATAAGTATGAATGTATTGATCTTTCATACACGTGATGTTCATTTTTTTCGGAAGTTTAATTTTTTGCTAAAAAGTTTTTTGTAATGCATGCGCGATCTATGTTTGGATTTGTTGTTAGGTATATTACGATGTTATTTAATGCTAGGAGTCATTAGCTCCGCTTCCTTCTGGTCTTAGCTTGTCAAAGATGTTACGCTCTCTTCAACTGAATTTAAGATAGCGGGTTCCATATAGTGCCCTAGCAGGGGAATTGGAATGAGTTTCGAGGTGGTCACAATATCGATTTCCCATAATCTTTATTTCTTCTTCTACTGTGCCGACTCCCAGGTACTTATAGACTTCTTTATTAGTGGTGAATGACATATGAACATACAAGTCACATTGAACAAGATATCATCAGCATTCATTGCCCACTGCTAGGACTTTTGATTAGGTCATTCTCTCCTGTCTCTGCTTTTTTGCTGCTCTCTTTTGATTTCTTCTAAAACAATTCATATCAATACATATCTTTTGTGCTTACACATATACATACTATAAGTGGCTATACGTATAGGTACACCTAGGTATATAAGAATGAAGCCTAGGTCAGCTAGCCTAAGTATAGTTTAGCTGCTAGCTATACCTAAGGTACAGTAAGACAATGAACATTTGAGACACATGGGAACGCTGATCTAGCAATGGCGCCTCCCATCGCCCACGCGATATTTTAATGTCTACGATAATACTTAATAATAGTTGTCTTCAGTGGCACTAGCGTATATGTGATAGGATTTTTTGATTGTGAATCATATATAGCGAAAACGTAGTTCCATTTTTATCCACAATCATCTTTAAAGGGTATTATAACGTTGAAAGTTTGTGTGAACGTCTGTTAGGTGGGTACTCCTTCGCATCCAAACGATAGCTAGAAATAGAAATAGAATAGAAGAACTCCTTTTATCTGCAGTTGCAGTTCTTTAGAGTAACTTATAGGATACTTTTAAGCGAGTAAATCCACTGGTCACAGTTTAATTATAATTTACTGTATATGTAATTGGTACAAATAAATAGTATGAGTACAGTAGCTATTAGAGTTATATACATTGTGTGCATAGGTATATACAATATACATACCACAAGTTAACCACAAAATAAATAAGGACACGGTAAATAACGATGCTCGTTTATTTAAGGAATTTTCCAGACCAAAGACTGGGGACAGACCCTAGTAAACTATTAAGTTAGACAGTTTATAATGTTCCTTAAGCGAAAATAAAAAAGTGAAAAAAAAACGTCTGTATATAAATTCTGTGCTAAGACAACTTGAGAGCGCGGCATGACAACAGGCAATTTGTAGGTTATAAATAAACTGTCATAGACAAATACCTAAATCTATGAAATCAACCTAAAATGCCCCTCTAGCATGCACAATGCGTAGACTTGTCTTGCTGTCAATTCATACTGTCATCCTATACATTCACAAAAGTACAATGTATGGGATGACAGTTTGACTTGACAGCAAGACAACGAAACGTATATGTGCTTGGCCGGCTGGTTTTCATGTTTTTTTTTCAATTAACCTTTTTTACGATTTCTGTAATAAATTGAGAGCGAGTAGTGACGAATTAGCGACAAAGAGCTTTGCTTGTGAATCACCCCCCATTTAATTCGATGACCTCCGTTCCCTGTATATTTCATGTTGGTTTAGTTTTTACAAGCTTTTATTTACTTTCAACTGCCTGCTGTCTATCTGTCTGTAATCAAATCTTAAAAGTTTCATTTGATCCACTTTCCGATTTCTTGCTCTTCCCGATTGAGCTAAAATTTAGCATGCATGTGTAAATCGGATGATAATGCAATAATATCATGACATGGAGCTGATCTGATGATAGAGCAGGAAGGTGGCCATAGGAACTTCGTTATTAAACGACGCAACCCCATCGAGTATTGCCTCATTTGATTCGTCTTGACGAGTACTTTGGTGCTAGATGGTAATAAAATAAAAGCTTTTTTTAAAAGTTTTTTTTAATTTCACTTTTTTAATATTATAAACCTTCAAGAATCACGCTATTTATGAGATTATATAAGTAGTTAATACAAATTGCATTAGAGTTCATTAGACCTATTAGCTTTATCATCTAAAGATAAGATTAGGATTTATTTTTAAATATTGTAAATATCCAGCATCCAAACGATTAAATATACATTTATTAATATAAATATGATACAGGATAATTTTTATTTCACTACAGTCGACCCCTTTCCAGTCGTCTTTTACGGTCGTCCTCCCTTTTGAGGGCTTGTGGGAGGTCAAAGTGAACCATTTTGCTAATAAAAAAAAAAAAATCACGAAAATAATTCGCGACTTTTCACACTACTGTTATATTTTTAACGATCATCAGGTTCAGAACTCTTTAGACTTTTTAATATACCTTACTAATTTCATGTTTTGATTCCTCAATGATACTTGAACTGATTTAAAAAAATATTTTTTGTTTTTTTTTATTTAATAAAAACCACAAACCAAATAAAACGACACCTACAGTCGGTCATAGAAAGCGAGCTTGAAGTCTGTTTGATATCTCATAAAACTTTTACGTACTTATGTGAAAAGTTGTATAAAACAAGTATATTTTAACTTATATTTACAAGTACGAATAACATAAAAATATATAATATTCATACCAATTGCGTCGTATACTAGTTTATTTATGTCTCGCGGTTTCTGCGAATGAGTAATGAAGGCCCAACACATCCGGCGCGGCTTGGCAACACTGCCTACAACTATATTATAACTTTAATACCTACTCGGTATACATTGTAAATATACTGGACTAACTCATGGTCAAATACCATAACTGTATTCCGGAATTAAATGTACCGGGAGCCTCAAATTTTCATCTTCATCATCATCATTGTCAACCCATATCGTCCCACTGCTGGGCAAAGGTCTCCTTCCCTTCGTACCATGCAACTCTGTCTTGAGCAGTTCGCATCCAGAGGGCCTATTGGCTAATTCTCACCCACTACGATTGATGACAGCTTCAATGTACAATGTACATTGCTACATCTGTTATTTTACTTATATTAATGAGGAGGTTTAAGCAAGTAACGTACGCAATTTTGCTCTGTATTCTGCATGTCATTGCGTTGTCAACATGTCGTTTAGCGATAGCCAATAGGAATAGGCCTTCAGGTCTTTCCTGTGATCGCTCGTGATCGTCAGCGACTCATTTTCTACGTAAAACGACTTGGCAAAGTTAGTTTCCGATATTTTAGTGAATCAAACTATCCATGTTAGTAAAATACTAGATCAAATAAAATAAGTTCTTAGGGGACAAAACCGTGCTAACATCATCATATATATGTTTAAAGACAAAAAGTGATATTTGTCGAAGAATGGAGGAATTAATTTATGGCGCAGGCACTAATATGCAAGACAAACGACCCTTCGGATCGTTGGACAAACATACAAACAAGGTTTAACGTTGCGCCAGTCTTATGACAAATTCACACACTTCCTATTAATATTCTAAGCGAAAGTTTTGATGTTTTTTTGTTTTAATACCTATTTACGATGATATTTCCGAATCTACTAGAAATTTACTTGTAGAATTCGTTTTATATACATCGGACCATACGTAAAAAAAAGGTCGCCGGAAGACGCTGGATGCAGGTCGCTTCCAACCGGTACATAATATGGAAGTCCAAAGGGGAGGCCTATGTTCAGCAGTGGACGTGTCGACTACGGCTGAGATGATGATGATGATGATACGTTAAAAATATTATAATAAAGTAAACTGCCTCTCGGGTCTATCGCCCAACTTACCTGATTGAGGTAAGTTGGAGGAACAACTTTATGTTTATTAAGCAAATGAAATCGTAGAAGCAGCTAGTCTTTCTGTAATGTTAGAAATACAATACTTTGTTGTAATGAGTAATGAATAACGAAAATAAATAAATGTGAATAAAATAAACGAACTTAAAGCTCAAAGCTCGCTTTCGATTATAGCGAGTTTTACGCACGTTTTAATTCATAATTGTAATCCACTGAACCGATTTCGATACAATTTTTATGATCCTATTGGGAGTATAAAAAGTGCATATTCCCTTTGAAACAAAAAAAGTCCAAAACGGTCTGGTCCAAATTCAGGTCTAAAAAAAATTGGCGAACTTACTTAAAAAAAAACAATAGTATTAACTATTGTTTTTTTTGTAAAGTTTATTTTTATACTTTTGACACATAGATAAAAAGGTCACTCGGACCCTGAAACAGCATATAATTTTCACACACACCAAGTAAAACCACATACGAATTAGATCTCCTAACAATAAGAACAATGTACATAATCAGAATGAAGAAATTGTAGAAGAGATAAGTGTAGTAGTGTAGTGCAAGTGATTAGATAACAACCATAACATAACTATCAGCTGTTGTACGAGTTAATATAATATGTTTGAGGCTAATAGAGGCTTTAGTTAATGTTCTCTATAAATAATAACATATTTTCAGGAAATTTTTATCCTGGGAATACCTTTTTTTGCATTTCTTTTTATACATTGTGGGTAAGCCGAGATGTTAAGCGACTATGCGGCCATTGATAGTAGCAGACTAAACCTAGAAGGCGGGATTGATCCCTATATTTGACAAATTCGAAAAAACATATTTTTTGTATCATATCATTTCCAACGTGAAATTGATTTAATGAAATATAGCATTGTTCTCATTGTATACGGTTCGGTTGTATGTTATACATACCTAGGTATGTACATATATTAATTATGTGTAATATACAACCGAATTGATTCTTCCTTTTGTAAAAAAAAAGTACAAGTTTTGCGTCTGTAAAGCGTCTTTTAAAATTAATATTTTCCTCTATGGTCAGTGGTCAGACAATAAATAACTTGAAATAATTAATATTATATTTTATGTTCGAGGAAAAATCTGTACCTATAATTAATAATTAACTTATTTGTACTTTGTAACTTCATGTAATGGGGCAGAAGGAATGCATAATGTACATATGTACAATACATAAAATATAATAGTCTATTTAATTTAAATAGCTTTAATGTTGAATCGTTAGAGCTTTTATCATATTACTTAGTTTTTCGTTCTTCAGTTCTGATTTAGAAAATCTTATTTTAATTGGGAATTACAATTACCTATTTGTTTTTAGACTTTTGTAGACTTTGCTTATTCGGTAAATTACTTACCTAGATAAGTTTAGACCTTAGTCTTTACCTATGAGTAATATTGTAGGGCTTTTTAAAATGAATGATTTTGATATTACATAATATATTGGTTAAGGTGCGCAGCATTTCACGGGTCGCAAGTCTCAAGTTGCGGGCCGTCTCGTCGCTTGCGTTTTTACAATTTGTTCAGTGTATTTTTTGTGCGTGTTGAGTGACATTTTAAGTGTCTCGAAATGAGTTATTTGTATAGGCTCTTAGCGTTCCGGTGCGGGATTATGTCGACGATGCGCAAATAACGCTGTTTTATTTTATTTTACTCTCGTGAACCCAAACAGCTTAAATGATTTTTTTGAACAGTTTTTATTATTCGAGAAGTGTTTATTGTCGATCCGACCGTGTTATAGTTTCCGACTGAGAAAGTAATAAAAACCTTTTAAAACAATCCTTCAATTTACTTATTGGCACATGCCAAAGATTAGAACACATGTGGAATCTGGAATCGATTTTCAACGAAAGGATTAGGAATTCCGATATGATGGGCAGCTGTGGTCCCTCGGGAGTGGTACAGTTCGATGAAGTAATTATGATGTTGTCAGGCGGGTGGCCACGTGCGGTCGGTGGTCTGGCCACATAATGCTAGTGGGACAAGTAACAAGTGTGGTCTGCGGGCGGCGGCCGAGCGTGGCCGCACGTGCACCCAGTCCACTGCCCGCCTGCTGTCACCCTCAGGACATCGCCTACCTTGTAACGTTGTAACAACTACACGGTACATCCACACCTATGCGGGCACGCTTTAACTACTACATAACTGGTACCTACTGCTTTTAAAAAGGAAAGCGTGATTCAACAACCTTGTTGCAATCTTTTTACGTTTGTGGACTTTCTAATTGTTCTTTCGATGAATCCTCCGAATGATTTCCGTTCTATTTTCTTTTTGTTCTCGAACCATTGTTTTCGTGTGTATGCTCATTAGTCACAGAGTTTTAAAATTGGCATTAGACAAAGCCCATGCTCCGATAATCCCGAAACGCTCGGAATGTGCTTCCCTCATTATGTTCTATCCGGCTTATCTGCGGTTGCGTCACCGAACGATCTGCACGCGAGGTAGCCGGCGGCTAATGGCCGTACGGGAGAATCAGGTGTAAACATTAGGTGTGACAACCGAGCCACTTGTTTGAAGCTTTATCGTCGAGTTCTCCGAGTGCTTCGTCAGCGAGTGCAACTCGGTAGCAGTTAGCTGTCGCGTAATGAATGCAAGCGGGTCGAGGTCCGGGGCGTCGAGGCGCGGGGTTCGAGCGATAAGGCGCCCACTTCCGAGACGTTCCGAACCATTAGCCTCGCGCTCCACTTAGCAACCAACACGACTCGTGCACCGGTAATGCTCAACTCGAAGCACGTCGCAGGAATTTTCGCATAGAGCCGCGGAGCACGGTGCGATGAGCGAACGTCACGTACTCGCGTTTCGTACTCTTTGCATAATTGCCGTTATCGGGTTTATTGCCCCACACGTGCGTTGCATCAGTCATCGGAGTGATAACGCGGGCTTGGGGACGTTGCACAACTATAGCCAGCGCTGGACTCGGCACACGACGCCCGCCGCTTCATTATTCATAAATCATAACTAATTATTGACATCTGGCGTATTAGTTGTTACTATCAGTCTCCACATTCCAATTTTCGTCATCGCATGTCTACTCCGCCATGTGTTTGAAATTTGAATTAGTAACACTAGAACTTGAAAACGTATTTTCCAAATAGCTATAAACATTGATGCTTTTAAACATTTAACCTTATACAATTGAATATTGTTTAATTCCGTCTCATTAGTCATCTTTCGTAGAAATTAAACAGATCTTCAACGGACATGTTGCTAAATATTCCACATCTAGGAGAGTCCTTGTTACCAAAATTCAGTATAAACTCGGTAATGGCATCATTGTTCGAAGCTTGAGACCTGTTATCAGTTCCTGTTGGGACAGTCGCCACAATGCTTTCTTGTTACTCACCACTCACCCTAATGAGCAATAAATAAACACATTGTTGTCATTTGCCTAACGGTGGCTCTTTCTGTGCCCATTTACTGATGAATTAAAATTAGGTACATTAAGATAAAATGCTCCTCTATCTTCAAGTAGTAAAGGGTTAAGTTTAGGAGCGATTGCACAACGTCCTCACTTATTCTTCCTAGGCAGGCCAAATATTTATTATTGTACTTTTAAAGGTATGCTCAGAAAGATTTCAGTGCCCGATTTGCAAGCTTCGTGCCTACTTTTACAACATGTAAGCAACGTACACTTTTGGGCATAAGGGTTTACTAATAATCTAAACGGAGGAAACCGTGATATGAAATGTGTGATATCATTTACAAAAAGCTAAGCATTAAGCTTAAGCGGATAACCTGTGGCCAGTGGGAAATCCGCCCTGTGGGTTTAGAACTCAGAATTTTCATCACAGATTACAGCCTACTACTGTAAGCTGTTTCTTAGGATGATTGTTAACTCAGCTGCATATATTACAGTGGGTCGGGCGGAGGCACCCCCGGCGTCTACTCCCGCTGCAGTTACACCGGTGGAACCTCTCCTTACTTCAGCAGCGAGCTCAGCACACAACCTCAGATGTGGACGGCTAGTGCAGGTATGTCACATTTATCTATTTCAACTTATCCTATACGATTGTTTACCTCTAGTTTTAAGTTCTTAATATTATGTTCATAACTATTTTTTGTATTTTGGTTTGCAATAAAGAATTATTCTATTCTATAGAGACCCTAAAGAATCCCTGTGGATGCGGTTTTTTTATGTTACACATCAACAAATTAATGACTGAATGATGACAACAGTCTAGTCTTATATAAGTTTGACGATAACTGAGAGGCTTTCAGTAAAGGACAACCACTTGAAAATGTGACACAAGAGCTTTGAACTGATACAATGTGTCATAGACAAATTTGTGTTCTAAGAAGTGTCCTTTCAGATAATGTAAAACTTTGGCATCAAAATGGTTCTAATTTAGGATTATCAATAATTTAGATTATTATAGGACTTCAATCAAAAAAAAAAAAAATTTGTGAAATGAAAAATCTTTATATACCATTATATTCACACGCTAATTACATTACCTACGTATACAAGAGGCGATGCTAGATCGAGAGAAATTGAGTAGTTTGGGAGGCTTGCTCCCAGCAATTAAACAGTTTAGGATGACGTCCTAATCTATTAAAAATATAACACAACAATTCATACTAAAGTGAGAAACTCGAATTCCAGGTGGTTCCCCAAACTACGTGTCCCCAAGCGCGGGCGGCACAGTGGTGCTGGAAGAATACGCAGATACAGGATCAGAATGCACGACGCCCGGGGCCAACACGGCTGGAGGGTCCCTGCCGGCGTTCAGCGCCAGGTTCGGTACCTTCGCTTGCACCACGTCGCGGCCTTCCACGGTGTACGGCTCTCCGGCGCTTGGCACTAATGCTTATACGCATCAGGTATAACTTACAAGATGGTTTTATGGATTTACTTTATACTATGAGTCAAGACGAGCTAGGCAGGTGCTTGTTGGTGAGCTTCATGACTGTCAATATCAGAAATTAAAAATTTTGCGTGCCTTGTCACCTTGAGATATTCGTTGTTGAATCTTACCATAGCCAGTGCTTTCTGCTGGTAACATTTCCCATTTATTATTATAGTAGTTTTTTAAGACTATGTTTACTACAATGTACCTAATTTAGTTTGGAGAATAACGTTACAGAAAAGGTCCACTCTCGTTTTGAGAATAAAAAGTGGCTCCATTGACGGAGTTTGATCAGTGGAACTTTGGTTTGAGATAAAGTTTTCCTGTTCTATTTTGTAACAGGAATAGCATAATAGTGGAGTAGTGTAACCAAAGAGTAATTATGCATTTCAGGAAGTATGGAGCCTGGACAGCAATCGTCGGCCGCAGCTATCCGCTTCAGCCAGTCTATCTGCCAGTAAGTTTAGTTGTTAAGGTTTCTATCGAATAATATGTACTGTGATGACTACCTAAGTTTCCTATTGCCTAGTAGGTCACGCTCGCGACAAAGTCCTGTCGTAGTGATTCATACGCACCACGGCCTACCTATTGTTATTGGTTCCGTCGACGAACAAAGCACAACTCTCACTCGCGATTATTTAAAGCGCTTATCGATCATTCGAGTTCGGATCCGTCATCGCTGAACGCATCCTGCGACAAAAAAGCGTTGTTAAAAATAGTGTTCATTGAAGGGTGATAAAACATAAATATGATGATTCCGATAGCGGATAGCGACAGTGTAAAATTACGTTTCTGTAGGGTCAGGCGCGATAGCCTCGTCCCCCCGCCTCTTGCGTCCTCTGTCAAAGCTAACATTCAACATCGACTCGACTCCCGCGCCATATAAAAAACGCGATAAAGCAATTTCCAAAAGACGAGATAAGGCGAGAGTTCCGGCGTTATTTACGGTTGTTTTTTCAACCACTTGAAACCTATGTCTATCTTCGAGAGTGGCAATATACCATTTTATTTCGATTTTGTGACCCATAAAATAAATTAATAACCTTTCTTTGAAAAGATATGTTAAGTGTAGGAATCATGGACTTTAATGATTGTGACGGGTAGTTATTTGAAAGTTGTCTAAACATTAATTTAGTATTATTTAATAGTTGTTTTAAGCATTCTTCCTTAACAGTTATTTAGTTAAAATAGAAATTGTTTTTCGAATGTTCTTAATTTATAGATATTCGTGACTATCAATCACGACCAGAATGAAATTTTTGTATTAAAACAATATGTTTTCATTAGTGAGCCCAAGCTAAAAAGCTTAAGGTTAACGGTCAGGTGTACAGGCGTCACTAAATGAAGCTGATTGTCATATTATCTGCGTGCTTCAGTAGCATTCAGATTAATGATTTAAACTGCTTACGTACACCTATATTTTGTATAAAAAATAGTAAGTGTAAGTACAAGCTGTTTGTTATAAGTAGAAAATAAATTCAACGAGGAAACAGGAAAAGGTTACGACATGTCAATTTTGAACACGCTTGAGAATAAAAAAATCAATCCAACAAACGCCTATTTCAGAATCCTATCAAAATTTAATTACCTACTCACGTTGAAAGTAAGTAGCTTTACCTAGAAGACTACCTAGAAGAGTAATAACTGTTATTACTAGTATATTAGTCTTAAAGTCTTTGTGAAATCCTGGGCATCGTTATCTCTTACCATCAGTACAGCGTCTTACTCGTCTTCTTGCTTCGTTGTATAAAAAATAGAGATGAGAAAAAGACAAACTGGACTAAAAAGATCTCGTTATACTAGAATAAATCAAGCTTATTTTCTATGCTTCATGTAAAGACTCAAGATTCTAACCTCAAGTCATAACTGGCCCACGTCCGGAGTGCGGCGTCTAGCAAACTATTTATTCGTCATGTTTACAGACCCTAGACACTCTCCTTTTAAAATGAAGTCGTTCCTTTTAAGCGTATTAAAATCGCATTCCGTAAATGGTATCGGATAAGGCACGTGCCGCTCAAACATCGGCCGATGTGTCGGCTCGCAAACAAACCTCACAAAAAACGGACGGCCATGTCCGCTCTGTCTCCGCATATTTACTTGGTGACAGTTTTGTGGAGCATTAGAGCTGTGACGTCACGAGGCGCGGCGCTTAGATTCGGATAGCGCCTGACCGTGATTGTACCTCTATGTATGTAGGCTGGTTTTTATCAGTTCCGATGTGCATACTTTTGAGATAAACCTTTTATAGGCTTCAGTTTTAGATTCTGTCCCTTCCTTCTCTTGTATCATGTATAATGTCATATTAAAAAAACTTAATATTACCTGGAGACACAAAAAAATACACAAAATACTTCCGATAATACAATTACATTATTGAAATACCTAATGTTAAATGTAAATAAATCAACGAATGAACACGATATATAATAAAACTCCAACGATTCGAAATGGTTTCAAAAGATGATATATTTAAATGTGACGCGATAAACACATTATACCATCTAATTTAATTAAAATTAAGTCTATTTTGAACCTTAGATAGGTTCAAAATAGACTTAATTTTAAAGTCCTAAACAATGATATAGGAGTTATTCACCACATGGCTAATTCTCGCGCCAATAACCATTTATTGAAATATGAAACGTAATAATGAAACTCATAGTGAATCTGTTAAATGTCACGCACGAGACATATGTTGGAGAGTGGTTCCGTTTGTTATTGTTATCGTGTCCTTTTGCGGATGTTATGGCTATGTGACTATAATATGATGTATATGCTCACTTCTCGGGATTAATTCATGTTAGGTGCCAATTGGCTCCCACGGAAGCCTTATTGTACCTAGCGATGGCTGTTTAAAACTTTGTGAGTTCCGATCCCGTAGTATAGTATATATATAATACGGGATATATATACTATACTATAGTATATAAGTCATCATCTTCGTCCTCTTCGATTTTTTGTATACAACGAAGTAAGAAGACGAGCAGGACGTTCTCCTGATGGTAAGAGATAACGTTCCCCATAATCAGTAGGTACAGTGCCACCAAGGAAGGTAAAATTATAGATGCCCTGCGCCAACGCTTCATACTTGAGAGTCATAAGATGTTAAGACTCTTCAGCATAGTAACTTCACTAGCTACAGTGCCCTCCTACCAAAGCAAAGTAGGTAATGTTTGCACATCACTGCTCATGCGGCATGCGGCAGAATAACTGGCACTGTAGGAGTACCCACCTAATCGACCTTCTACAGAAGAAGTATATACCCCATATAGATCTATGAAAACTGATTTAAGCAGCTTTCGTAACAACTTCCATGATTGACATCGATGGCCGCAGTTTATTCAGATTAAAAGTGTTCCTGATGAAGATGGAAGAACTGAACGCATTGGTGGCGTCTATCACTCTTCTGTTCCAATAGAATCGCGTTATAAAAATAGCCTATCTGTTCAGCTATGTATTTTACCGACTTGCATCGCAATCGGAAGCTGCGCCTAAGAACTTGACTACTTTTAGAGGACCGTTTCAAATAAAACAAAATAATTATAATGTCAACTTTATTGTTTACTCATACAACAATAGATAATATTATTATTAAAGTACAGTCTTTATTATTTTTGCGTAGATCGACTAGATTCGATCTTAGATATTAGAAAAAATATATCAGTCTTAAAGGTGTTCTCTCTGTTCTGAAAAAATGTTCGTTACATTCATAAGACTTTCTGCTTATAAAGTGAACCCAAGTCAGAACTAATTTTTATTTAACGGTGTGAGTGCCGTTTAGTCACAATGCGCGCTCGGGTTGCCGTCGCGTACTGACCACTGACCCTTCAACTCGTAACTCGTAGCTGCAATACTGCTATAGTTCCTGTTAAAGTACCGTTACAGGAATTTACCTTGCATTGACGGGCTACTACCTATGCCCATAATATTAACGTTAGGTACAATACGAAATGTCGATGAAGCTGGAAGAAAGATCTATTAAGTATGTAATAATATGTGTAGTAAACCGGAACGACAATAAAGTTTTACCGTTTATTAATTAATGTTTAAAAAAATCATTAGTAGTGTTACGTACTTATGAGATGATGAGTAAGACTGCTCGCTTATTAGTTTTACTCTGATCGATAAAGCGTATTTTTTTAACTCTGCGTCAGTGTTGTCTTTCGAACGGAGTGTGTGCACTGTCTTTATTTCAATAATCTGTGTAAAGAATTGTTTACAATTAGCACCTAAGGTAGTATCTCAATATGCGTTAGCGCATGTGCGATGCGTTTGAGTCACGGCGCCGAGGTCGCGAGCGTGCTCCGGAGTCACCTTCGAACCCATTGTTATAAATCGTTTCGCCTTCTTACTACCTATACCTTTATAAGTTTACGTGTTCGATTCAGTGACCGATGAGAAGTGGCGATATATAATGGCCATTTTTTACTGATGTCTCTTATTATGTTGATTAAATATTTCTATATTACTGATGCATTATCCCTATCTAATTTGATAAATGAATGTAATGCTAGACAATCCATTAATGTATCCGATGCTATGACCTATATAATGAGTAGTAAAGGGAGAGAGAAGGACGCTCGGCAGGCACCCGTGACGTGTCTGGCTAACGTGGGTGTGTTGCGCAGTGGAGATGGCGGAGTTGTTCACGGAGGGGCGCGAGTGCGTGAACTGCGGCGCCATCCACACGCCGCTGTGGCGGCGCGACGGCACCGGCCACTACCTGTGCAACGCGTGCGGCCTCTACAACAAGATGAACGGCATGAACCGGCCGCTGAAGCAGCCGCGGCGGCTGGTACGTCAGCGCCACGCCGCGCTCGCGCACGCCGCGCCCGCACACGACGTACGCAACCAGCCTCGCTCGCTCGCATCCCTCCCCACCGCCCGCGTACAGATCCGCGCCCGCCGAGCGCCCGCTCCCGCTCCCAGAGCTCTAGTGACAGTTGTGTTGGTTGCAGTGGCCGCGGACGGGGGCCCGCCGGGCGCGGATTTCTACAAGGGCTTCCTGTTTAACGGCATCACGTCGCCGCACGCGCCCGCGCTGCCCGCGCCCGCGCCTCACCAACCCCCCAACCCCTCTGACTACAAGAAGAAAGGGGTACGTCGTTACCCGCGAGTCCCGCTTCCCGCACGCTCACGCTACTAACCGTCATCGCTTGTCGCTAACTACCGAGGGTGTCGGTTGGCTCGGTGCTGATGCATCCTCTCTGTACAGATGGGCAGCAAGCGGCCGGGCATGCTCTGTACCAACTGCGGCACGAACACGACGTCGCTGTGGCGTCGCAACGCGCACGGTGAGACCGTTTGCAACGCATGCGGACTCTACTACAAGCTGCACAACATTCCGCGTCCGCTCGCCATGAAGAAGGATGCCATACAGGTATGTTTCGTACTACACTACACTACTAACAGTCATATTTATCGACATCTGAACCAGCATGCTTAGATAACCAATCACTTGTGGCCACAAGCCTTGTCAGCCATAAGCGATATGATTTGTCCAGGGCCCCTGATGTGCCATCTTTAACTGTGTGTCATCCTCATAGAAATTACACCAAAAGCATTAAGATAAGTTCAATCATAGCTTGCCCTAACTTTCTGCATGTTACTATTTCAGACTCGGAAACGGAAACCCAAGAGCAGTAGCAGCATGAAGAACCAGCTGAAGAGTGCGGCTCGCCAGCTCGGCATCGGCAACAGAGTCGGCGGCGGCGCCGTCACTGCTGGTGTCAAGATTGAAAATATTAGTGAGTTGTTTTGTTATTGTATGAGGCACTGGCCGTATGTTAGGAATACTTTAAGTATTTAAAGTATTCCTAACATAATATGGCCATAGTCGAGTTAATGGTCATTATTGTGGAACCAGTGTGTTTCACTGGTAATAGTTGCTTGTTCATCATCATCATCGTCACCTAATAAATACTAAGAAATATACCAATGGGCATATGCTCGTTGAACTCTTTTTCTCCCCTACTCATTCTGTTGTCTGATCTTGAATAAAGGTATTTTTTTCAAATGCAAGCAACAAATGAACGAGAATACCCCGACGTTCGTCTGATGTTAAACGTCTGCCCATTATAGTCTCAGTGTTACCTAAGTCGATAGGTTCTAAATCCTACGATATACTGTGCTAGGTTAGCAATCAAACAAATTTTTTAACATAAACATATCAAGGAAGATGTTGTGTTGTGCGTTGTTGTGATTTGTTGATGATGTGTTGTGGTTGATGTTGTTGTTGTTGTGTTAACAAGTTATCCCATTATTTCCGCAGTGGACAGCAGCCCCGGATCAGCTCGCTCGCCTCTGCCCATCGGCTACTACGTCCACAACACACTGAAGCTGGAGGAGCCGCCGCCGGCGCACGCACACACGCACACGCACGCACACACGCACCCGCACCTGCAGCACGCGCTGTACGACGAGCAGGAGTACCGGCGGTCGCTCGACTCCACCGACAGACTCACCGACCGACCCACCGTCGTCTCTATGGGGAGCTGAACGTACGTCACTGATCATCTCGTTCCTATAATACGGCTTCACTGAGATCGTAGCGCGTTGCGCGACCACGATTTTTACGCACGTGAGTAGCGCTAGTGTCTTAAGAGTTTGTACGGTGGTGCGATATAGCGAAGAGTAGTTCCATTTTTGTCCGCGTTCATAAAGATCGTGGTCGATCCATTAGAGTTTTGGGACTAATTTATTTGAAATATTAGTCACTTCATAACAAACGCGCTACGAAGCAGATGAACCCGGCCCATACGCGAGTGTTCCCGAAGGAGCGACTCACGATATAATTATGTAGAATCTCAGTTATTTAAGTTTAGTTAAGTGTGCGTGTGGATTCGACCAAAGAGCGCGCTAGATGACCAAATACAGAGCGCTTGCGCCGCGCTACCTCGACCGTTAGACTAAGTTGAGGACCTACTACTAATATTATTTGCTTACTGTAATCGAATTATATGCAATGCGCTTGTAAAGTCTTAAAGCCTAAATACATAATAAAACTGGTTTTCCATTTATACGGTAATTAGTTCTTCCAACAACATAATAAGGCGTAAATTTAGAAAACAAGTGTAATTTTTAATAATTTTCATTTAGTTCGTAGACACGGAAGCCGAAATATTTGTGGTAGGCCTCTATTCGCGGCTGAAGCCAATAAGTGCCTTTATTGTATAAAATTATATTTTTGTAAATGTGCTCAAAGATTATTATATAAAGTTACTATAAAGAAGGCCCTTGTCGCACTTGACGGAACGTCCGATGCGAAATTTTTCTATTGAAAAATATTGAATGATCCCTTGCCTGAAGGAACTGTGATCTTCGGATTCCGGTTAAAGTACCCATTATAAGTTATTTATATGCAATAAAATAGATATTTATTAGAATTACGCGAACGCGACGGCATTTTCGTCAAGTGTGGCAAAGGTCAGGATCGAGGCAGACGCGGCGCACACCCGTTACCAAATATTGTAAGCGTTGAGACTGCTGACTGCCGACCATTCCTATTCCTACATTACATTCCTTTGCTACAGTTCTCGTAATTAAAACGCAGATAAAAACGACCCATTTTTGATGGTGTATTCCTATTCTCCCCGCAAAGATTGTTCTTTGTCCTTTTTTCCCCACCAAAAAATTCCCACAGTGGTTTTTTCCCCACCATCAGCAAAACTTGAAAAAGTGGAAATAATTGTACAAAAATGTCAAAAAATCTACTTTTAGTAGAGAAAATTGGACTAGACTATTTATTGCCCCTAGGTGGATTTTGGAAATAATGTGAAATAATATGACTGTTACCACCCGATGAGGCGATAAACACAGCAGTTTAAAACGATTTAAAGTGGGAAATAACTTATAATAACATCGTTTTCACTGAATTTTTGCATTATATTACGAGAATTTGGCCCCCTTTATTAAGTACAACGAATAGACTTAATATAAATAATAATTATATTGCCGTCGGAGGCTGTTAATGCGTTTATTGATGTTATCAGATAGTACAATTTTGATAACGATTGTGTTGTAATATCATAATAAAAAACTAATGCGTTCGTTTTTATATCGTAGCTGTAATTTAGGACTTTTTATTGAACTCCATGACTTGAAAGTACATTCCAATAATTTGGCAATAAATGCTTGTAGTTATTTAGGGTAACTTTATTGTTTTGGGTGTTTTATCTATGACAAACAATGGATACATTTTTCTATTAAAATAATAATGATACAATTTTATTTCAAGGTCTATCTAACGATATAAATGAGAAAAGTTAAGAAATTTATAAGTTATTTTAATTTGTGTAAAATTTACGTTAAAATCGATAATAATGAAATATGCTACTATTTTGGGTACGAAAATATTGTGTAAAATATAATACTTTTTTTTCATGAAACAAATAATTTTGGGTACATTTTTTAAATTAAATTTAGTGTAAATTAACCCAGGGTAGGCCAAAACTATCCGAATACAATAATGTTACCCCTAATTTCTGCTGTTTATTTATAAGTACAATATTATATACCTTTTCGTAGGCGTTGTGTGAAAGTTGCATCTATGCAATGAATCTCATAGAAACAATGTATTTTACGTTTTTTGTATCATGAATACATACCTTTTTAATATAAAATATTGACAAATAAACGAAGCCTTTATGTTATTAAGTAAATATACGGTCATTAAACTATTTAATTTTAGCCAAAACATCGGGCTGCATAATAAATGGAATATTTTTAGTTATAGAATACTTGAAAACAAATGATGTAGAATATTTGATTCAAATTTTAATTAACAATTGGATGTAGTGGTACCTATAGAGTTAATTTTCTCTAAATTGCGCAACTTTTGTGTGTGAAAGAATGGCCAGATGCATTATATTCTTGTGTAAAAGAGATCGACTCATGTCGAAAACCTAAATAAATATAGTTAGTGCCAATTTTACTTTATCTAAAATGAATTATTAAAACAGTTACACTAAATTTATGAAAATATTTGTAATAATTTATCGGTAGATCTGAATGTACTCTCTAAAATGTATTATAAATCCGAATTATATTTTATTTTTTCAATATTATTTTTGTTTATATAAATTTTAATATAGATTAGTCCGAACATACCTAGCTGCACAACTATATAATGTGATGTTACATTATTTATATAATATTATGTTAAATATAAAATATTATACGTCGCCGTTAGTATAGTTATATCTGTAAATATTATTTAAGCGTTTCACAATTACACGCTGACTAATAAATCAATTATTTTCAAATAAACTGATTTGTTTTAATTTATCATTGAATGTCCTATAGGACCTGCTTAGGAGAGATAGTTCCTAATTAAACAATTATGATAAGTACCTATTTAGTTCTTATGATATTTAAAACTACTGTAAATTTAGTTTTTGTTCAATTACTTTATTTTATTTATCATTAGTATTACTTATAATATATTTAGAATGGATAAACAAACATATACTCGTATGTACCTTGATTATTAAGAAAGAATTTTGAATTAGTTTTTGTCTCATTTTATTATATATCCTTCTTTTATCTACTTTTCAGTAGGTATGATAAAAACTTTGAAAAATCTTAGTAAAGGTTTATATTACTGTTAGTCTAGAGTCTAGGTAAATGAACAATATAAATAAATATTTAATATATATCAGGTAGGTATATAATGGCTTTTCTTGCTATACTTATGATTTTCATTTTATTATTAGATTCCTTTGTTTAAGACAAGTAATTGAATAAGGTAGGTATTGAGTACATTAGTCACATGGTTGATCTATGATTCAATTCTTATTTACCTACAAATAACACTTGAGGGGCTCGCAAGTGGAGCAGGGCAAGAGGTGCGGGGGCGCTGAAACAATATGGCGGCTTATCGCACGTCACGTGTCCCCCACCCCCTCCCGCCTCACACGCCGATATTTATTAGCTTTTCACGGAAAATATTCGATGAAAAAAACACGCGATAAGATCGCGATGAGGTCGAGCGGCGCCCATCAATAATCCGCCGATGTCGAGCGGCTATCAGATCGTTCGGGATTACGAACACGAGGCCGCCGAGTGGGCCTCCCTCCCCGACACGCTCCGTCCCCCTCACACACACTAACAACACCACACTGACACTTCACAGCTCCATCAGACCACGGGAGACCCGGGAACACAACCCAAGAGCTGCGTCGACGATGCGCAGCAGCTTGCCGACTGTAATGAGGCGACTACACAGATATCGGTCTCGTAATCAAATCTGCCTCTATCTGATAATTACTTCATATCGAGGATGGTATCGCGATATCTCGCGCGTAGATACGAAGAGGCTCACGAGTCCTGCGATCCAGGTGGAGGGTGCAGCGGGGAGGGGGCGGCGAGGTGGCGACGTTCCCTACAAATATTTGCCGAGCGCTCGTCGGATGTGTTTGCTTGGCTTATCACGTCATCGTGAACACACCCAGCGCACATCGGTGCCTGCGCCCCGCGCCCCGCCCGCCACCCGCGCCGCTTGCACAACCGTGAACCGACTCACGTCGCTCACTCTACCCCGAATGAGGAAAATGTAACTCACTTTGCCCACCTGCCAGGTATAATGCTAACATAATCGCCCCGAGTCACAACTGCACCGCCACGCTAACTCACTGCAGACTAGATATCATAGTATCTGTTAGATACGATTATCAAACTCTTAGATAACCGTTCTCACATTAGCGCCTAGTTAAGATAAATGAGATAACAATTTGCATATCTAAGGAAAAGTGCGATACGATGGCGTTATATCAAAGGGGTCGTTGCACTGAGATATGGTAGGCTATCGCACCTCCCATGGTACACTATCGGAAATGGGTCTATGTCACTCTGATTACTGAGAATCTAAATGAAAACATCGCAAGCATTATCATACCGGGTGCGGTAACGTGGATGCCCTGATACGTGTATGATAATAATATGAGTTAAACACTAAACTAAATGCGTAAGGTCGCATCAATCTTTAACATACACTGGGCCTGATAAACACATAGGAGATCTTTAAAAGACGATACAATAATTAAACCAAAGTAGAATAGAAGAATAAAGGGAATACATACTAATAGGATTTTTTCTATAGATAGTAACTTGGCTAGCAACGTATGTTAGATTCTTTAAAGAAAAAGTTTCCTAAGAATGATAGAAAAAGTTCCTTGTTCATAAATCATAAATAAATATGACTATAAAGCCCATTTGAAATACCCCAAAATTATGTACAATATTACAATACTGCGTAGTGTTAGTTTTGCTCCCTCGTCACTTTACATTTCAAACTCTATCAAACTTAGTTCTGAAACAAAATACATCGTGGTCTATTTACTAGCATTCGTAAAGGAAGCCTCATGGCCCAAATACCTTCGACATTGTATTGTGCAACTAGGATTACCAGCGTAAACACCCCGCTCGTCTCCTTCATGATAACAGCGTGGCTTACACGAGGAGTTACAAATTATGCTGCATTGCAAATAGCGTTTCGCAAGTTTATTACTTAATTTGTGGCTCGTAGTTTGTGGTAAACAGAGATGTACCTTTCTTTCTCTAGTATCTACTCGTAGATACTAACATCTTAACATTTCAAAACCTGTTATGGAAACTGTAAAAAGTTATGGAAACTGTAAAAAGGAAACATTAGGTTCAATATATCTTTGGCAAAAGTATTCAGCAGACAATATGGCTCATTCTCATGGAATCGATTCTCATCGTCACCTTCATGGTAATTCTTATTTATTGCTTATTTGTAATGTTTATGTATAATATTGTATAGAGCTGGATACCACGAGTAAACTTTTATATAAATGATTTAAATCGTACGTTTAATTTCGAAGAAAAACAGTTTTGACATTTTCGACGCCACGAAAGTGATTCAGTCATTATTTTTTCACAAGTTTTTCAAGTAAAACCCTTTTAAAAGACTAAATCTACCAAAAATGTACAATAAAACGACGTTTAACGTAAAAACAAACCTCACTACAAAAGAAATTATGCGTAATTTGAGATATTACTTTACCATTCATTTTACTTTTTATTAGTCAGAAATTTGGTTTGTTCGTATTAATACCCTAACATAACGGATACAGTACTTTTTAGTCAAGTAAAAAGGCCCTTTCAAAAGAAAACAATACATAAAAATCACTTTCGTGGCTCAAAAATCACCTTCATGGTAAAAAACGCTATGAAGGTGATGCCACGCTGGTGACGAAAATATCCCTTTTTGGTGAAATTTTGGAAAGTTTAGGTATAATGTATAAAATTAAATACTACATCTTTATCTCGCACATTTTGGCATTTCGAAAAGCTAGCTTTGATTTAAATAACTAAAATACAATGCATAAAAATGTTGTCCATGCAAGTGATCGGTACACCCATGAATAAATTGAAACTTAGCAATTATATTTTTTCCCACGGCTCGATAAGTCCTAGATCCTACTTCTACGATTGCAGAACATGGCTATCATTGAAATGAATCGAACTCTGTATTGGATTGTTAATGTTGTATTTAACAGCAGCCGTTAAACTAAGCAAATCTAAAGCACCTAAAATCGTGTGACCACCGCATTATATTATTTTAAATTTAATATAATACTGAAAACTTTTTTTTAGCCTGTAGACCTTAAAGTGTATTTGTTTGCGATAATTCTGGTATATATTACATACAGAAACATCAAAATTTGTTAAAGTAGTGCCCAAATGTTTAACTGCAACGCAAAGTGTGACACCATGAGAATACGAAAAATGGCCCCGATTTTGACCTTTCATGTTAAATTTTAGTATTATTTTTTGCGTCAATTATGACAATCTTCATTTATTTTGTAGCTTAATATATGTTTTATCCACCTACCCACAATTCATATCTCTGTCTTTAACTGTTTAGGAAATATAACTGTGTGACCATCAAATTTGAGCTAAAATGAGAATGAGCCATATAATAATAATATTTATAATTCTTATACCTAAAATTATTATAACAGTAACCTGCTACGAGTAAGTGTTATACTTGTCCTATTAAATATTATTTTAGTCAAAGACTGACTGGGTTGAAGGACTTACTAGGTTGTAAGATACAAAGTGAGTTTTGACTTTATAACAAGCTTTTCTCACTCAGTCTGTCCTTTTTTTTTTTAATACAAAATAGACCTACGTTTGACCACATCCCACCTGATGGAAAGTGAAAATGCGGTCGACGATGGATCACGTATGATGCCTAGAAAGGTACCTATTCACACGACCTGGACCATTTTCCGCCATTCTTTCACGTGGTTTCAATAGGCTTGGTGTAAAGAAGCATTTTTAAAATGTTAAGAACTTTAACATTAATATTCGCAAGAAGTATTCCTTTTCGTATTTAGTACATAATATAGGTATTCCATCTTCCTCGATCATCTATCATACCATGCCTATCAAGCTTCAATATGTATCATAGATATTATTGTGAAACTCTCAAAGGAAGAGTAGATTTAAACTATTTAATAACTGGACCTGGCAGGCAAAGATAATGCTCCTGACGTCCAAAGAAGCGACATGCAAGTTAAGAATGATCTAACTCTACATGCGTATGAGTGTGAGACATGTATGAAGTGCTCTCAAGGTAGACTTGTCACACGTCCAGTTGTGGCTGCTTTTGGGATCGTTTCTTATCGGATTCGCAGATACGATATTGACGTGTGCTGTCACCTGTCATCATTCAATGATGCTCGTATCTTTGACACGTCTTCCTGAGATGTTCACATGATTTTTATTTTGTTTAAGGAAAGTCATAACTATTTTTTATGAAAAAATACTTTTGAAAATTTGAGGTTATTTTGCACATGTAGATAACTCTGTATTGCAACAAAGAAAACAATTAACATTAAATAAATACAGTTCAGTTAAGCAATGTTACGATTGGCGGTCTTCTCTCTCTTCCAGACAACCAAGCAGGAAAGGAAAAATACAAGTTTTAGAACATGTGTAGTTTATGCACGTACGTGGTAGATCCTAAGTAATTTAGGCGACTCAGTCTAATCTGAAATAAAAGCCTTTTTAGTTGTTCAGCTTTCTGTATGATACAACAGCAGACACATGTTTCGTGATGAGAGAGAGTATCTACTTTTTTTAATGAGTAGAGCGGAAAACTAGCCTAATTGTAGGCCCTGAGGTGGCAGGTCATAACATACTCGTATTTAACAGATGCGTGGAATGAAAACGCAACTGATTAGGGATCATGTGAGAGCTCCAGGTCAAAATGTGTAAAAGTAAAAGTCGGACCCTTTAAGAGGGTGTAGACTTAATTTTATATGAGCGTCTTTATACAGGATTTTTGATTCATGAAGTTTCATATCTTATTTTAAGTGACGTGAGATATTCTCGACAAAAAGTGTTACCGTTTAGTTCTTTTAGTTTTTTAAAGTCTACCCAAAAATAGACTAAAAATTATCCCTGTGGTTACAGCTAGTATTATAGGTAGGTATATACTCTTAGTTGTTTAGATATACATAATATGATATGGAGTTTGTCCCGTTATCAGTTAATCGGTAATTAAGGAATTGGCAAGTGCGTACATATAGGTTGCTACGAGTATATGATTAGTCGGGTACCTACATTATACATTACTGTAGATAACATCGCTGAATCATCGATCGATGAGGCAGCGATTATGACGGTACACTTTATAGGGAGCAGCAATATTTAGACACTGATGGTATTACCTAAGTTATCTAGATGATCTAGGATTGACGACTCTAGGAGAGACTTGGAATTTATTTTTTATATGTATGGCTGGGATAAGATCTCAGGGACTCAGTGACCTATGCCAGGTCCTATCTCTATAGATATGAGCAAATTTATTCTTCTCGGGAGCATCGCAGTATAACATTCAACCATAAGAGGATGAGCTTTTATGGTCGAATATTAATATCATTGTAATAGTTCCGATCTGATCCTACAGAGAGATGATTTCTTAATATGATGGTCCAGTGTAGCTTTAGAACATTTTTGATCTGTCCACTAATAACGGATGGAAACCGAAAGGTTCCAAGTTCCAATGGTGCGTACTAAGCTTACGAGGATATCATCGATAAGAAAAATGTTCGAAATGTTTGTAGGGGTATCTTCGTGCACCTCCTACATTTATATTGGTAAGTATAGGTCATATTTGAGAGGTATACCTACAGTCCAAAGACAGGATTTTTACTTATCCCATAAAGTATTTATTTGGTGCTAGTGTTGTGGTTCCGGGATGACAGCTCGTGATTCAGTATCGCACTATCAGGAATCGCGTCAAGTGCCGCGATAAGACACGGACCTTGGTCAGGCAGGTGCGCCTTCTTCGATACTGTCTTATGTAATTGGATATCGAGGAACGGTGAGGTGAAAACAAGGTGACTATTGGTGTCCAAACCAGGAGTGAGGAACAAGGATGTAGATGGTGGTGATGGTAATGGCTAGGAAGAAAACATAGAAAACCCGCTTGCCTGTCTATCTTGCGTGTAGAGCCGGAATATATCGCAACTGTAACCTTCTTTCCCAAATTTGGCTTTATAACATTTAACATTATCTATAAAAGCTATGACTAACGGCTTCACGCGCAAATAAAAAAAAGGTATCTTTTCTTAGCGCACCGTCATGTGTGCCAAATATCAACCTAATTCGTTCAGCGCTTTGAGCTGTACAATGAAAGATCAGTCAGCTCATCACGCGTTCCTATATTAAATGAAAATTCTGGAAAATTATTACTCTCTGACCTATTAGCTCATAGAATTGCCAAGTGAAGTAATTTTTATACGTAACGTTTTTATTTTTGTACGTTTGCTTACGTTGTTTTTGTACGTTTAGCGACACCCAACCTAAACATCCTTACTAGATGAGCTATTTACAGCTTTGCAGTGGTGCAAGATTCGTAAGAAAAACGCTAGCAATGCTTTGCCTTAGTTACTTGTAGCTTTACCTTCGCATGACACACACACCTAACATAGGTTTAGTGGTAAATATCGATGATTCACGCACAATTTAGGACTTATTGCAGCATAGATAAAGCAAACACAAGTACTTACTTCATTTTAGTTTATTTTCGATATAGATAACGTCAGATTCTACTACTAATTACATAGAATAAAAAAAAACCTTAGTGGCTAAAATGTTATTAAGCAAATAGCTGCTAATGGGTTTATCCACTGAATGCATTTACGTACACGTGTACTAAATTTCAGCCCTATCTGTAAGCAGTTTTGGTGTGTAGACTAGGTAAACTTCATCACATTACTAACGCAAGTTATTTACGTAAAATGCTGGCGTACATATCTATACTAGTAATATACGCACCATCTAAAGCCTTCTAATGAGCCAATAATCTAGAATCTAGACACATTCCCATCTGACTGGTTTGGAGCACTTGGACTTCTGTGGTTAACAAGTGAAATTTTAAAAATACTTTTTAAAAACAAGCTTTAATTATCATTACCATCTTGCATCATATAGTAGGTCATACAAAAATAATTATTAAGGGCATTCAGATGGAATTTTTTTTTTATTTGGTCTATTCTGTCCTACTGCTGGGCAAAGACCTCCCCAAGTCTCTCTACGTGTCTCTATGCTGCGCGACCTCAATCAGATTGAAGACTGAATTGATATTAATTTTTGTATAAAAGTAAAATGTAACAAATTATCAAAAGTCACATCGCACATGTTGTTGTTCATGATGTTACCTGCCTGGACCTGCGAGGTTGCAGGTGTTTTAAAAATAACCCTGTATATAGGTGTATTAATATTATTACAATATCTACCTAAACCTAAGTATTTACGTAAAATACAGTTTATAAATTTGGGAGATTTATTGATAAGTCAGTGAGATTTTCTGATAAATTAAAGACCACTACTTGCCATTTAATTCTTTAGATTATAATCATTTACATAAATGTATTATAGATAAACTTTAAAATGAAATACTGGTAGCATGTTCGTATCTATTTTATATATTTAGTTTAGTTAGTAGCTTACAGTAGGCTTTCATTAATGAAAATGAAAGGAGATGAGGAGTAAAGATGTTTGCAACTAAAGCTTTAGTTTAATGACTATTTGTTATTCCATTGTCGAATTTGCCCGCAAACCAAATTCTGTACAGTATTTTCAGGGTGGAGACTCAATGCAGTTCTATTGAAAACACATTTAAAATGTGTGCAATAATATCGTGCAGGGCTTTCAAAAAGTTAAATCTATGAATTTATATTTCAAAATGAATCAAAGAGTGCGAGCGAGGTAGAGCTTCAAGCGAAATAAATCCTCATAAGAGTCATAATATTCAGCCCAGTAATTTCACTAGCTAATTGCCAGCCCAGTAATTTCGTTTTTTAATACTATTATTTTGTATTTAGTTAAGATATTATTGTAACTTTCTTCTGTTAACTACATAATTTTATCACTTTAACGTCTATATTTGCCACCGTGTTTATCTTTCTGTAAATCCTCTCCATTCATTGTTTGTCTGGAAGAAATTTTTCGCAGCGATAAGACCGCCGCTTGACATTTATATTTTTGTCAATAATTTTCTACTTGTAATGTATTTCTTTTTGTGTGGTGTATATTCATTCATCATCAGCCTATATTCGTCCACTGCTGGACATAGGCCTCCCCCATGGCACGCCACTCAACTCGATCCTCCGTCTTTCTTCTCCACCCACCACCAGCGACCCTCCGGATATCATCGCCTCATCTCGCCCATGGGCGCCCTACACTACGTGTGGTGTACAATGAAGCATTATCTATCTATCTATCTATAGAAGCATATGGGAATATACTGATTTTTCTACCTTCGACCTTTTAAAACAGGTCACAAGTACCCAGCGCATGGTGGCTGCACCGTCGCAGTCGCCAACGATTATCCATTATCACCAGTAATTAGACCGATGATCGATGTCTCGAATAAGCCTTTAATTGATTAGATATCGACTCGGACCGATATCAACTTATCGCATTTTTATTGTTACAATACCTAGAGGTACCTATAATAAATTTGTATTATTGCAATCCTCCGTGTTTTATTTTATTGATTCTTGACTCAGTTTTCGGGCTACATAATATAAAATGGATAAGTTTTTATATATACAATTTAGCACCATAGGTAACAATTACCTAGCTAAAATAATAATATATTTTTTTTAAATTTTCGTTTTGTATCTGGGAAAAATGTCTTAGATAATCAAAGTGTAGGTACAAGCAATGTGAGGGCCATAAGTTAATTTAAAATACAAAAAATGTTTCCAAAAAGCTTTGACTGCGGTCTGGCATGATGTTAGGAAATTAAGATGGAATAATGACACACACATACAAACTAAATATTCTAGGTTCATTCACTGAAGATCATGAAGAAATACCGCAGTTGAGAAACGAATCAGTAATTTAAAAAAAACAGCTTATCTAATTTTTATTTTTAAATAAGTAAAAATCATAGGTTTTAAATTTGTAGGTATCGAATATTTTTGTAGTCAAAACCGTAGGACGCACTTGGCAGTCGATAAGTGCAAGATAATCTCTAAGTTTTTAAAATATAAATCCTTTTTATCTCATAATAGGTAAAACAAAACACTTTGATATTATATATCTGATTAATAAAATCTTCTAATGGGTACCCACTATCCTGCCCTGTCCTTTCCCTGTGTTTTAATAGTAATAAAATAGAATAAAGTAATACTTTATTACGTACCAAATAATTACAAAGAAACTTACTGAGCTAGATAAACAATCGGCGGTCTTATCGCACTAGGCAATTTTTTTTTAGTAATGTTATGAAAATCAGATAGTCCGGTTGAGAAAGGAGTAGGAAAGCGGATCCTGGCTATTAGTCTCTTAGCTATTAGATTGACATAGATGGACATAATAAAATAAGCAGTTCATCATCAGATTCTATAACAAGTGAATAAAATGTTATACCGAATTGAAGCTCGCTTCTCGAGACATATTATGATATTACCTAATTCGGAATAAAAAATCTGCTAAAGCAATATAATTATACCTAGTTGAAATAGACCCTAACGAATATAATAATTTTCTAAACAGGTTCGGGCATCTTAGAGCTTCGAACCCTTTGAAAGTAAATTAGATTTTTCTAAATGAATGAAAAAATGAAAACAAAAAAATCAAAAAAAGGAAGAGACTTTTTTTGATTTTTTTGTCTTCGGACGATGAACATACGTAAAAAAAGATAGGTACCGATGACGAATAGTGAAACTTTTATCTTTTTTAAATCTGTTGAACTAGGAATTGCAAATGAGATTGGGCTTGTGGATGGTCTCTGGAAGTATATTTTAGCATGTTTGCTAAAACTTACGTAATTAATCTATAGTTAATTGTTCTATTTCATTGAGTGTTATTTGCAAAGTTTTCAAGAACTGAAAATAGGAACATACGCAATAACTAAACAATTACTCGTACTTGAGTAAATTGTAAATACCAAAAACTTATCCAGTCTAGAGAATTCAACAAAACCAAATAGGAACCTACTTGTAGCCATTCCGTGTTGGGAAAACTCTGAAAACTACATCACTATATGACTGTAAGGTAATCAGCGAATCAGAGCTCGAGTTGTCACCCACACACGTAAAGTTTACCCACACATGTGTAAACGTACTCGCCCACTGCTCGCTTGAAAAATATAGCGTAGACGAGTGTAGGCTCGCATTGAGTTCGCTGCTATCTTGTGTTATCAGATACTAAGGTGATAGTGAACGATGCTCAACTAGTGAAACACACAGCCTCTGCTTTGGATCCTCATTATAAGTAAGTTGTTGGATAGGTTTTCTTGTCTGATTAGGATTGTTATGTGTGCGTCAGGATGTGTGTTCTTTCGGTAAGAAATTGTTTCTAATTATTGTGTTTTTTTTCTGTTGTGTTTTTTGTACCTTTCGTTTCATTTCTTATAGAGTGGCTGAAAATTCTATTGCTTCTTTTGAGTGCGCGAGCTAGCTTATTATTAAAAACTGTCTAATAGTTAATAGGAAAAAAAATATTGTATCAATTAGAAAACAAATAAAAAAAGTTTTTGTCCGTCATAAACGCGGGAAAAAAATCATCACAATACATTAAAATCTTCCCCGTAAACCTTCCCCGTTTACTAACAAATCAAAATTTAATTGCTGATTTACAATATTAAGACAAAATTTATTTTAAAAACTATAATAAATTGTGTTTAACCGCAAAAATTTATAATAATTATAATTTAATAGTAACTTAGGCCTACGGCGGTTTACCGTCGCGTAGCTCGCGCTACGATTCTCGTAGACTATAAAAATGTTATAAGAAACCTAAAACTATTGTAAGGCATTAAAACCGGTTAGGTACTTGAAAAATTTTATTTTCTGTAAGGTATTTAGTATTAAATATTATATTTATTACTTGTGTAGTAAAATTAATAGTGAACAACATGCCTCTTAATCACGAGGACCTACAACATTTCTGCCCTGAACATTACTTAACATTCTGTTGCGGACCTAATTACACGATAAAAGATATGAGAAGACATGTTAGATTAAACTTTTGTGAAGATTGAATAACCTTAAGAGATATTGTGTCAAAAATAAAGCTAAACGAAGGTATATGTTTAAAAAGGCTGATTCTACATAGCCAAGAGTATAAAAGTCCATTAATCTCGATATCTGTGCTTTTTTTTTTTAATTAGTCTATGCTGTCCGACTGCTGGGCAAAGACCTCCCCCAAATCCCTCCAAGCATCTCTCGGAAAGAGATGCTGTACTTATTAATACAATTTAATTTTATTCTCAAATAGTTTGTGTTTTCAAATGTTATACCTATGCAGCTATTTGTAAAAAAGGCGGAAGAGCAGTTTTTATAATCACACGGTTAGCACGAGATCCCGGTGCTACGCAAACATACCATAAACTTTAATAGAACTCAAAATAATCCTTAAAATACATAGAATTAAATTCAAATTGCATCTTACACGTTTTCTACGGGGATCCAACTTTTTCATCCTGTTCTTGTATAAAAATAATATTCCTTAAAATACCGTTTTGTTTTTAAACTCCAACATACATTTTACATACTGATAGAAAACAATAGATGCTACAAAATAGTCAATTCCATAACTAGGTCTTACCAGTTTGTGTTTTTTTTAATATACTGTCTTAATACCTACCTATTGCAGAAAAAATAGTTTAAAAAAAATTTAATATTCTATTTCTAATAGAAAATTTAATATTCTATTTCTATTTCTAATAGGGCAATAACGTGGTTTTATAGTGCTTTCCCTATCTCCATTTTAGCTCCGAGGTAAAAGTGAATGACCGGCGTAGTGTCGGCGCGGCGCCGGCGCCGGTGTCCATGTTTGGAGCAACGTTTCCTTGCGCAGACGTTCCTTCCGTTCCAAAAACAGGCTTTTGTGTTTGTTTGATCGATGTAAAAACCAGGTCTTTATTTGTACAAACGTCGCTATATCAATCCTGTGGTTTTGTATGCCGATGTTGAAAGCACATTATGATATTATTTATCAGGTTAAAACAAAATGGAGAACGTGCAACAAATGGTGCAAGAGGAACAGCCGCGCGAGGAGGAGCCCTCCGCGGAGGAGGCCCTACAACTGGTCAAGACTGAAGACAGGCTAGAACAAGAACAGCACGAACAAAGGCCAGAGCACCAGCATCAACATCAACAACCTCAACAACAGCAGGAGGAATCCCGCGAGCCCTCACCTCATCACTCGCAGTCAGTGATCACCCGCCGCGGGGTGCGTACCATTACTGCCGCGGGACACATCACCGAGGAAGAAGAACCTATGCCCGAGGATGGCGTCAAAGACGAGCCGGCTGACGCGCCACCGCTAGATAGCGAGGTGCAACAGCAATTACCGCACTACGCACCGAAGCTCGAGGATCCCCCGGAGCACCCGCATGATTACGAAGAGCGACTGCGGCTGGCGGACGCTGAAGCGGCACGATACCTCGCCTTCAAGCAGGAGCCGTACCGCACACTCCACTCCCCCGGGCCGCACGACAAGCGCGCACAGCCCCGACCCGCACCTCGTGCCCCACCTGGTGCGTACGGCCGCGGACTGGCGCTGCGCTATGGCGCACCACATCATGTTATAGTCGCTCAGGAAGGTGACGGCGAAGAACACCCACACGACGCCTTCCTTGCGCACAAAGAGAAAACCGAACAGCTGCAATACGCGACCAGTGAGGGGTCAGCTGACGGTCGGCAGTACGCGGCCGCCCTTGGGGAGCAGGTAGCCGCGTCAGCAGCGTTAGAGATGATCCAGACGACGTCACTGAGCAACCAGCAGGCTGTCGGTGTTGCGTACCAGCAAGTGAAGTACGAGACGCGGGCTGAAGGCGAGAGTCGGGCGGGGACGTACGCTAGTTTACAGCCGGTGACGTCAGTTCACGGCGGGTACGCGTACGCGCCGGCGGGGCAGTCACCGCAGTATGGAGGAACCGGAGCATACAGTGCTTATGCCACGAGTAGTGCTAGCGGTGGGAAGGAGCTGCTGACACTCTACGGTGGAGGAGATGGAGCCCGTGGAGGAGGAGCAGGCGTGCGCGGGGATGAATCACCTCCGGGACAGTTGCTGTACCGAACTGATCCTACACTGTCATCTTCACTAGCACCGCGGCAGGCGCACGTCGTGTACGGCTCTGTCGTGCCTCAGTCGCAGGCCGTATATGAAGCACCCCCAAGCCCTAACTCACAACAGGTATACCTCTTACAATCTTGACCTATGACTAATGCCATATGCGTAGACTTCTCTTCTAACCATTATTTCTTCAATCAGGTGACGTTATACACGCACGGTAACACGGTGCAATACAAAGTGGGAAGCGAGCACTACCTCGGACAGAGCGGTGGGGTGGAATACGTACCAGTGTCAGGATATGAAGGTGGCTTGCTAGTGGAAGGCTACCCGGCGCCGGCGCAAGCCTGGCCTGCGCACAACCTGTTGCCCATTGATGATGGTTTTGACCCAAGTAAGTTCGATAATAATGCGAGTTTATGTGTAAAATATTTCGGTTGAGATTTTTATCATCGATTTTGGTAGAAAGTTATGAAAGTAACATTTTATATCCGGCTGAGAATGCATGACTCATTATAGACAGAGTAGTTAGTAACTTATGAAGACAACACAAGTGGCTTTTTCGTCTTTAAAGGCGATTAGCTTCGCGAAGGGGTTTTACCCGCTGCCGTTGTCATAAAGTATCCTATTATACTCGTAATATAGAATGTATGTACAGCACTCTCTCAACTACGTTATGTTAGAGAAAATAAGAGACACGGAAAATAGATATATCTCGCATGAAGTAGGTATTTAAGCGTGAAATAGATATTAGAACTGGAGCAGTATGTTCTTTAAGGACTTAATCATTATCCCCTTACTATGATTTACTAAATGAGCCTATTGTTCAGGCATTGCCGGCATGGGCGAAATTAAAGAACCATCACGCCTTATTCCCTTACTAAATGACCTTATTTATCAGGTATGGCCGGCATGGGCGAAGTGAAAGAGTGCGTGAACTGCGCGGCGGCCACCACGCCTCTCTGGCGGAGGGACGGGACGGGCCACTATCTCTGCAACGCTTGTGGCTTGTACACTCGAATCAACGGCGTCAACCGGCCGCCGCTCAAGGGGCAGAAGGCCAAGCCGCAGCAGGCACTTGTGAGTTTGGTTTGTAGCTTTTTTATTTATTACTTTTATAACTTTTTATCTATTATCTACTTTAATAACTCACTCGCGTAACTTCATCTACGCATCAGATTAATCTTTATGAAAACTACTTACACTGTAATAACTCGCACACGCAACTTCATCAGCTTCATCTTCATGAAAAATACTTACCACCTATCTTACTTACCTTTCTTATTATTCTTAATTTTCTTTCTCACCTTAAATATTCACAAACAAACGTAATGTAAGTCGTTTCAGAGCAGTTTGATGAGAAACACTGTGTGCCATGAGTTTTTTATAGGTATATTAAAATGTATGCTACTTAACTAAGTACCTACTACTAAATAGACGACTTCACACTCCCTTTCTTAGGGGGATTTCTTCGTCACGATATCTATTTCAGTACCAAATTACTAATTTCTTTACAAATACCAAAAACGGATTAGACAATAGATCGCTCGGCTCGCTTCTAAAAAACTTGGAGTGCTCAATAAGGCGAAGCGGTACTTTACGTCGAGACAGAGACTGCTTCTTTATCTAGCCCAAGTCAGACCTCACGTAGAGTACTGCTCTCATCTCTGGAATGGAGCGCCCAAGTATCAGCTTAACCCTCTTGATGCATTACAGCGTAGAGCTGTCAGAATTGTTGACGACCTCAAGCTCACCGAACACCTAGAACCGCTCAGCTTTCGTAGGGACGTTAGATCCCTTTATTGTATCTTCTACCATTTATACAATGGGGAGTGTTCTGAAGAATTATTCGACCTGATTCCGGCCTCGCGCTATTATCACCGCACGAGCCGTCACCGCTCGAAAGCCCATCCACACATGATTGATGCTTGGCATTCTAGCACTGTGCTCATTCACTCGCTCCTTCTTGCCGTACACCTGCAAAATGTGGAATGAGCTTCCACCCGCGGTATTTTCGATGAGCTTTAACATGGGACTCTTCAAAAGGCAAGTGAATAGAGTTTTGAAAGGTAGGCAACAACCCCTAGTATTGCAGGTATCCATAGGCGACGGTAGCCACTCACCATCAGGTGGGCCGTCTGCTTGTTTGTTACCTATTATATAAAAAAAAAGATTGACTACTAAGCGGTAGCTGTGCGTTGATAGATCAGTCAGTCACACTTTCCTTTCATATACATAAGACATTTTATAGGAATTGAACTTGTGTAGGTATGTGATTTATTGATTGTTCGATAACACGATGACAGCTTGATGTGTAACATTTTATAAATATCTTTCGTGATATATACTAATGTACCCAACTTAAAAGATAGAGATTTTTATATGAATTTTCTTATACAGCCCACAAATGGCAACCGTCGCGTCGGCGTGACGTGTGCAAACTGTCGCACGTCCAACACAACGTTATGGCGTCGCAACAACAACGGCGAGCCAGTCTGCAACGCTTGCGGCCTCTACTATAAACTTCATAATGTGAGTCACACACTGTTTCTGTACCTACATGTGTAACTGTCGCACGTCCAACACAACGTTGTAGTGACGCAACAACAACGGCGAGCCAGTCTGCAACGGTTGCGGCCTCTACTATAAACTTCATAATGTGAGTCACACACTCCTTCTGTACCTACATGTGTAACTGTCGCACGTCCAACACAACGTTGTGGTGACGCAACAACAACGGTGAGCCAGTCTGCAACGGTTGTGGCCTCTACTACAAACTACATAATGTGAGTCACACACTCCTTCTGTACCTACATGTGTAACTGTCGCACGTCCAACACAACATTGTGGCGACGCAACAACAACGGCGACCCAGTCTGCAACGCTTGCGGCCTCTACTATAAACTACATAATGTGGATAGGCTTTGACCACGATCTTGCGTGATGTTTAGCGACGATGCGGTCGTAGATGGTAACAGTTCCCTCCACGGTTGATAGGCATATGAATTCTGTGCTATTTTAACTAATCTTTTCAAATGCGCGAAACAAATCTTGAAGCTGTAGCACTTTCTGCTGCTCTATGTTTTAAGATATACCAAAATTATCCTCAAATGTAGATTGTCTAAACTAATAATCGCAATTATAACATTGAAGATACGCCACAAATGATAGGTCTAGTTTAATCTATTTATGAATGGAACTCACTCTAGCTAGATAGTTCCGTATCGCGCAAGTATCGCGATTGCATCGATTAGAACAGCTGAGGTACAGAGGCTTGTAGGCTATAGCTTGTATCTAATCGGTGCAGTTATCAGGGAACTCCTCGGCAAATATTGGGCCCGCATAAAAAAATCAAAACACAGGGTCTCGTCTAATCTCGCGAGATAAAGCGCGGGGCTACCGACTGATAGAGTATTATCACTGCGACCACGAATATTCATAATGAGATAAATGATCTTTTATCAATTATCTCGTGGGCAGATACGTAGTTGTTTAAAGGATGATAGGAGCGCGTGGCTGGAGATTATGAAGGAGTTCCCCGGTCGCGTCATCTTCCTAGCGGTACTCGCTCATCGTACAGCGACGCTACACTAACTCAGCCACATCAGTTTTAATGACATCAAAACAGGAAACATGATTTTATTATTAATTTGTGACTAGTATGCATTACGACAAAAGTGCAGTGAATCGAATTTTAATGCCTTACGAATCATGACTTCAACCCAATCAAAGGGCGACAATTATGACGACGAATGATACATAACCCTAGTTTAATCTGGACAACTTCTGGAATATTTTATCTTTCATGATTCATGTGATAATTCATTATAGGTATCTAGTGTATTTCACTACTTTTAATCTTGCCCTTTTAGTGAAAAATGATCTTCTCTTCTGTAAGAACGTAAGCTCCAATTTTACTTTTTTTAGTACCTAGCTGACAGTTTTCATTCCCCAGGTGAACCGTCCCCTCAGCATGAAGAAGGACGGCATCCAGACGCGCAAGCGCAAGCCTAAGAGCATGGGCGGGGGCCACTCAGGAGTCTCGCGGCCGGGCACCGCCTCGCTCTCCGGTGCGTTCTACTATTCCTAGCTATAAGGTAGACCGTTGGACGAACGAATGTAGCCTTAGCTTGTAAGATAGTGTAGTGCTAGTCAACTATGAAAGATGGAGTGTGTAGTCGTATTGGTGGAAATACCTACACATTTGATTGGATGGCATGAAGAAAATATATTTATTAAGACTCAATTTACGATGCAGGCCTGCCACTTGACACGTCCCGAATCCTCTGAATACAGGGCCAACGTCAGGAAGGAATGAAGGAATTATAAAGATTTTTAATTGAACATAATGCTGTTTACGAATCAGAGCTATGCTATAAATATGCGAAGTTTTTTGTCCGTATATTGCTGATCAAGTTTGAAATACCGTGGATAATAGTAATTTTGTAAAACTAACATATAGATATTTTTGTGATATCCTATCACATAATCTTGTACTTTCATATAGTATGATCTTAAAGTGCCACTATTTTACTTTCTTCTCCTTACTTTTACTTGGAATAAGTACAAGAAAAATTGAACTATCAGATAGCCTGATCAAAATATTGTTATCCAATGTGACATCCAATCAGATGTGTGATTCCACCGATAAAATCCCATTTTGAAAATCAATTATTATTATTGGTGCGACCCTCGAAAAAACGAACTATACGAAAAGCCCTAAGTACCGTAGAGTGAGGTTGCAAAATGAGCTCTATTGCGTATAACATAAAGTTGTGTATTGTGTTAGTGGAGGCACACAAGGTGTTGCCTCCGCTGTACGCGGCCGTGGAGGGCGGCGGCGCGGGCGCGGGGCTGCTGCTGCTTCCGCGACACCAAGCCGATATGTGAGTACATTACCGCTTCACTACTCACCTTGTAATGCATGCGCGGTACTAAAACGCCAATGTATGCTATAAATATCGCTGTCACGGGAATAATCGTAGTCTGTAGCTACTGTGCGTAGCAACGCGCTACGGGTGCTACGCGGATTGTAGCTTTGTGTTTACCCCTTGTAAAATACTTATTTTATTATTTACAACCTCCTGTTGCTTTACAATCAATATAAATGAAAGTTACGGGAAAATTAGTAAATTACATTTATATACTTAAAAAATCTTCCTGAAAACTCAAAATATCAAATTTATGAACCGCAATTTTTTAAGAATACCGTTTTAATTTTTGTAGATAAACTAGTTCTTTAAACTAAATATACAAATTTTGCTAATGAGTCTTCTTCTTCCATGCCTTATTTCCCATGTCTTTTGGGGTCGGCCCTTTATTCAGTCGTTCTCCGCCATTCAGGGCGCTAATGGATCATGTCTGGCTGATGAAAAAAAGCTAATTATCAAATTAATCTTGACTGTCAAAATCAGTAAAATTTAGCGCGGCAGTATACGCTGGGTGTCAATCCTAAATTCTACATTCAGAAATGAATGTGGATTTTGAAAATAAATAAAAATAAAATAAAGTCTAAATCTTATGTACTATGTAAACCCACATTCCCGTGACAGAGTAAATAAAGTATCTATTACAAGCTTTATATTACTTTCACCTGTCTGTTGTCTGTCTGTCTGTCTGTCTGTCTGTCTGTCTGTAATCAAATCTTGCATGTTTAATTTGACCCACTTCCCGGTTTCCAATTGAGCTGAAAATTTGCATGCGTGTGTAAATCGGATGACAATGCAATATTTTTATGACATCGAACTGATCTGATGATGGAGCTGGAAGGTGGCCATAGGAACCCCGTCATTAAATAACGCAACCCCATCGAGTTTGGGCTCATTTGATTCGTCTTGACGAGTACTTTATAATGCAAGATGATAATAATAATTAAAGCTTGTTTTTAAAAAGTATTTTTAAAATTTCACTTGTTCTTCCTTCCAATCTTCGCTTCCGCACGAGTAGATCAATAACTGTAGCACGTAGAACACATATCGGCTTGCACTCGCACATTTATTACTATGCTTCAATTACTTCTGCTAGATGTAGATTGTACCTCTAATTAGAAATAAGTTAGGTATATAACCTAGTTCAATAATTTCTTTTTAAAAAATCCTTAGTTTAATAATAAATGTTACTAATATTATAAACGTGAAAGTGTGTAAGAATTGATGTCTGGATGTTTGTTACTCTTTCACGCCTAAACGGGTGGACCGGTTGAGCTGAAATTTGGTATAGACATAGCTTAGACCCTGGAACAACACATAGACAGTACAGCGGGTAATACCGCTGGGCGCAGCTAGTTTACTAACTAATAGTTTATTCGTAGTATTTAATAGATATAATTTACTAACCATAAACATCACGCTCCACATCGTACATATTATGTATGAGCATCTTTATAGCTCAAAGATCGAATTTCAAAAACTGTTCGGACTATTAGTATCGTATCACAAGTGAAATTATTGGTTCTTAATATCTCATTTACACCTAATTAAACTATTCAAAAATTTACGATTATAATTTGACGGGGAAAATCATTTGTTCGATTCGATGCACAACTTTCGCCCAAATTTCAATCGAAATTGATTTATATAGGTACCAGGTACATTACCTTTATTATTAACTAGCTTGTACTCGCGGCTTTGCCCGCGTGTAGAAATTAGCGGAGGTCTACATCATGAAAACTATATTTGTGTTCCATATTTCAACTCAATCCGTTCAGCGGTTTGGGCTGTGCGTTGATAGATCAGTCAGTCAGTCAATCAGTCTCACTATTCTTTTATATATTTAGATAAATAACTTTCAGTTGAGTTTCAATTTTTTTGTTAGTCTATGCTGTCCCACTGCTGGGCAAGTCAAGCTCCTTCCATGTATTTCTATCTTGCGTCACCTTTCAAAATTATATATACGAGTAATTTCGCTCTAGTGTGAACTTTCCTTTGGTTCGCGATGAAAACAAGTAGTTAGTACCACCAAGCCACATTGAATTCTCATATTTTTATAACCGAGTTACGATGTGCCTCTAGAGTGTAGAGTATGGCAGACGGCGGGTTATGTTTACTCGGCGCTCGGCTGTTATCGCGGCTCAAATGTTACGTTAGTGTTTGTGTATGTAGCATCACTTCACTGGCCTATGCGACTATGTTGCTTTTAAATAACCGATTTCGAAAAAGGGTTCTTCACAATTCGTTGGATTTATTTTATACTAGCTTACCTATGATCGCGGTTTTCCGCGCGTGCACAAATTTATTCTTTTCGGAGGTCTACGTCGTAAAACCTATCTGTATTCAAAATTTTAATATTTAACCGAATCCGTCCAGCGGTTTGGGCTGTGCGTTGATAGATCAGTCAGTCAGTCAATCAGTCACTCTTTCCTTTTATATATTAAGATTATGTTCTTGGATTAGCTCCTCACGTGCAGAAATCCTTTCTTAGCGAAGTTCTACGATTAATTCCTATCTGTGTTCCAAATTACAACCCTACCCGTTGAGCAGTGTTGGCTGGGCGTAGATAGGATCAGCCTGTCTCTTTTTTTATATACTTGAGATGTTTATTATTGAAGACTTCAGAATGCATTTAAAACAATTTTTTTTTTTCAAAGGGTCCAATTAAGTTTAATATATTATAATTGCTTTAAATAAATGATTAAATAATAAATAACTACCTCTAAGGTACTAATTTGTATATACCATTTTAACCAATATATCTTTCCAACCAGGAGTTATCGAGGCTGAATATTGGGCAAAGTCATATTATCAATCTAGACTAGTAGAAACATTTTCAGCCTTAATTAGCTCTAGTTACAATTTACTTATTTGTTAAGATAAAGTGCAAAGTTAAAATTTCATTTAAGACCAGATTCTGCCACCCAGAACACCAAATTGGTTCATGTTTAAAGCAATTACCTAACAAATATTTCTATTCCCAGGTTATCAACGCTAGACCGAGGCGTGTCAGTGTCTACACCCTCACATTACCGCCCGCCCTAACACCGCCCTCCACTTGGGCGGAATTATACCTTTAGGTACCTACATGAGTATTAGGTATATTGTACATAATATAGTTATAGTTATTATATTTTTAGTTATTATTTTAAAAGATAAACTTATACCAAAAAGTGCCAAACAAGTGTCAATAAATAGTCATAATTTAGAATAAGTACAGTCTATTCTATAAATTTATATGTCCACAATATACATTTATGTGCTTAGCAGTTTTATCCGCTATAATGTAGCCTATGTGTTATTCTATCTGCGAAGCTACCTAGCGAACTAACCTAGCTAGCTAACTTATTTGGAAAATTTTTGCTTAATCGGTTTCCTTAATCGTCTTTAAAAATCATTTTTGTGTGACATTTGAAAAATTAATATAAAAGATTATTTTAGATTAATAACTGTATAAATTGAAATAAGTTGATAATAAACCTAAATAAAGGTAAATACTAAAATAATAATTTAAAACTATGACTCAATTGAATTTAAGAACGGTCGAATTGTGTAAAAATAGAATATCCTAAATACATCTTTAAGAGCATAATATTATGATATAATTTGTAGTTATAGAATTATGTTGAAAAAGAGGCTTCATAATTCTTATAAGGCACACTATTTTCAACAAATATGTATTTCATGAGATTAAATTTCAAAAAAATCTTGCTTGAATTAGGCTCGCATTTCTTTCAAATAGATTTTAGTAATTAAAATTTATTGATTTAATTCAGTATATCATTTTACTATTTATTTAACATTTGAAATTAACAAAAATTATTATGAAGAGTCTCTTTACGATTTTTAAAACTATCGCGAGTGTTCTTCATAACTAAAACAACAAAAACGGCACAACTCATCTAATATCACAGCGGCGCGGGTGCTCGCCAGTGAGCGTCGGGTTCTGCAGGCGTGAACTCCTGATGAAGGACATCGTAATTATTCGAAACCGTGGTTGATATATTATATCGACAATATTACACGTCAGTTTCAATATTACAAGCAAGTTCTCGTTCATAGCGAATAAATTAAAAATAAGTTTTGAACTATGAAAAATGAAGAGACGGTGCAGGCATACATAGCCATGTAACTAAAAAACTAAAATGGTAAAAGACTATGTATGAGTAACGCAAACATTCAAATGCGATTTAATCATTAATAAATAATAATAAAAAAATGTGTGCGTGTACTAGTGTACACACGTAAGAAGTGAAACTTCTTTAAATAAATTAAATTTAAATTTATAAATTTTTTAAATTGATGTTCATTGGAGAAATTGAAAGTACTCTTCGTCTTAACCAACCGTGGTAGGGGCAAGAAACAAAAGATGGCGCGTAACCGAAATGTGACGCGTAACCGAAATGTGACGCGTAACCGAAAAAATGTGACGGTAATTTTTTTCCAACGCCGATAAATAAGTTTCACTTCAATATAATTAGAAAATATTTTGTATGAGAAAAATGCATTTCTTTAGCATATAAGAAAAATTTAGGCATGTGACTGCGGTGACGAATTTATTATAGCTATTAATATATTGTAGTTATATTTAATGTATGAATTTTATTGTACGTAATTCAATTGTTTTATGTGTGTTAGTATGAGTGTATGTGTGTGTGTGTGTGTCTTTGTATTTATATTTTGATAAACTCTCTGTACACATAATGTTGTATATATAAGTTTTTGTAAGGCAAATAAAAATGGTTGCCATGATGATTTTTGTGTTCATTATTTACCTTATTTTTATGTAAAAATACGTAAATTTGCCTCATCATCATCATCAACACAGCCTATTTTCCGCAAACATATAAAAAAACATTTTTTCTATAAAAAGCCACTTGTTCTGCCACGGAATTGCAAATTTCGTCGTAACCGACCAAGCCTATAAAAACAACAATAATTATAATAACTACCCTTACTAATCATAATTTTAGAAAATCAATAATCATATTCATTAATCATATTTTTTTTCTAGTTCAAATTACAAGGCCTGGTTCTCAGGCCTATATTTTACTCCAAATAATTGAGTAAGTAAATAGTAAGAAATGTCGAAATAGAAACAGATTCGACAGTTGAAGCATAAAACGTAAGGACCTAGATATTCAACGCCGCAGTTTCGTTCGCACTGAACGTATAAAAATAATATAATCAATCAAACTGATAAGTGTGTTTACTTATCTGATAAGGCTGCGTGCGACGGGTGCCGCTCCACACCGCGCCACGGAGCTAGTTCGAAATTTTATGATATAGTACCTACCTATATTATTAGCGACTAGCTTACGCTCGCGGCTTTGCCCGCATGGCAAAATCCTTTCTTAGCGGAGATCTACGTCATAAAACCTATCTGTGTTCCAAATTTCAACTTAATCCGTTCAGCGGTGCAGGCTGTGCGTTAATAGATTAGTCAGTCACTTTTTCCTTTTAAATATTTAAGAATACAAAATTCTGCGGAGCTGCGGCCCAGGCCCGCAGCTCCGCTATTATTATGCTCCGCAGGTTAACCCATGGGTTTTTTGAATACCCTGCTGACTGCTGACTACTGTTGATTCTTCGGTGGAAGAGTATGTATCACATAGGTCAGGGGATGCAGGTGATGCGCACTGTATTTCCCTGAGCTAATAGGAGGTGATTGAATACACGTAGCTCTTAAAATTTGACTGCATAAACATAAAATCATAAATAATGCAAAAGTGTGCTAGCAGCAGGAGTTTGTTTTTATGTACCAAAATATTAGTATTAGGTATAGGTTCAAGCGTATAGGCTTACTAAGTACCTAATCTTATTTCTTTTTCCATCAGGCTCAGCTCTGTAGTTTATTTTTTCCACGCACGTAATTTAACTAAATATTATTATAATTTATAATTGTTACTAATTAAAACTTCCATTATCTAAAGCGTTGTCGAAATTCCCAAAAACATAGAAACAAGCGCTCTTTTGCTTCACTATTATCCGCTGCTGATCCGTGGTTCACCTGTTTTCTACAAATTGTAAAAACTGCTATCTCCTTGTTGTTAACGGGTCACGCCATCTATGCTGTTTAGTATGAACTACGTGAGCATTGTGGTTGATAAGTTTCAAAGAGGTAAGTTAGGTAGCAAAATATTTTATTTTGTTCTAATTTATAGATAAGTCGGAGTTAGAATATACTAAAACTCTTACTTGAACAAAAATAAGAAACACTAGTTCGGTTTTAGTAATTTTCTAATATATTCATATATATTTCGGTAAACATTAAACATCATTATGTTTATAGCGATATACTACAGATGGCGCTGTAACTAAAAGAGACCTTCATTAGATAGATGGCAGTAAATATACAACTTTTTAACTTTGAACAGGACCAATAGATAGCACTACTAGTTCCAAAAGATTCTACACGAATAGTATCCTACTTATATTATAAACGTGATAGTTTGTAAGAATGTATGGATGTATGCACGTTTGTTACACTGTCATCCCTAAACGGGTGGACCGATTGAGCTAAAATTTGGTATATGTAGATAGGTTAGACCCATGAATGACATAGGTATAGATATCTACTGTACAGCGGGTAAAACCGCTGGGCGCAGCTGGTAATAATAATAATATAAATTTTACCAAACGAGATAAGTCGGTAGGTCGGAAAGTTGGTAATAAACTTGATTTATATTCACTTTTAACGCTCGCTCCAGACTCTCAGGAGGCGCCTCGTAGAGACTCTCGCCATGAGGTTTGGAGAATGGGAAAACGAGGAGACACAAGAGTACCGTACCTACCTACCAACTCACTTTCGCACTCGCGTTCCCTTGCGTAGCCTTGTGGATATAGTGTGGATCGGCCATTACAAAACAATCGAATGTTAAAATTGTCAAATTATTAAAATTGGCGAACTGAACAATGAACAGAACCAAGCCTACTATATTATTTTATCTGTGACCAAGCTTAGAAAAACAAACATCGCTACAAAGTTTCATAATCGTTCTAGCTAACGCTGCATTCGATGCTCGTCAAAATAATATTCTAAGAAGTTGTCTAACTGGACGATAGAGCCTAGGCTCGGCAAATAACTGGGAAGAAATTTACTTACTTTCCTTTCGCTAGAATGCTCGCTATAACGGTCTCGTTCATTATTCTGTGATGTAACATTCGCAAGACCTAGAAAAAACTCATTATAATCATTCCTAACTGGAGGACAGTAGTCTCTCAGACATAGGTAGGTTGACTAGGTATCCTAACAGTGCCAGTGTTTTTACCACCTGAATAGTGATGTGCAAACATTATTGTGCTTCGGTAGGAGGGCATAAGCCCGATAAATTACTGGGGTGAAGGGTTTTAACATCATAATATGACTCTTGAGAAAGAAGCTTTGGTGCAGCGCTACTAGAATCCTGAGTGGCACTGTACTGTTTATAGGCAGCGTTATATCTCACCAACAGGAGAACGTCTTACTTCTTCTTTTTTAATAAATCCTATAGAACATTGTACAAATGCGCCAGTTTAATATCAAGCCATAAATGTAGAGTGCTTCTTACGAATGTAGTCATACGGAAATTAGTGGAACTAAATTTAATTTAATAATTGATTACTGTACCACATGTCCAAGATTTTTATTTGTTACAATAAGTAAATACCAATTGAATTAAGAAATTAAATGATATGTGAAGATATGAAGAGTTAAAAATATATAGATATTGTAACTTTAAAACGTGCGACTGTGGCGCAAAGTCTATTGGACTACTTTCATGAAAAGCAATCTGTAGGGCTGGTTTCGTCTACTTAAGTGTAGGTAAAAAAATCTAATTTCAGATTAACGGAATGTGTAAATGCGTGATATAATGCAATAAACGTATAACAATTATATAATAACAGTAATGTTTAGTCAGCAATATTGAACAATGATATTATGAATGGCGCACGTTCTGCACTCGCTGCAGAAACGCGATACGTTGTTTCTCACGGACTCATATTCATTCTCACGTCACATAAGTATTTGATTATATTATTATAGTTAGGTAGCTATAAATCGAAGTAAGTTTTGTGGTGGGTCTCTATAACAGAATTTGTCTAGGGAAGTATCACACCATTACCATTATTCTGCCAAGCAGTAAGAAACCATCAACCTATGTAATTTTACTAATAGTATAAACGTGAAAGTTTGTAAGAATGTATGGATGTGTCTGGATGTATGTTTGTTACTCTTTCACCTCTAAACAGGTGGACAGATTGAGCTAAAATTAGTAGATAGAGATAGCTTAGACCACTGGCGGATCCAGGATTTGGGTCGGCAAGGTGCAGACGGGCAAAAATATTATAATTTTTACTACGAAAAGTGTGTGTTTAGCTCGCTCTGAACAGTTAAAAGTTCAAATATCCTTAATAATAAGTGCGCGAACAGCTTGCTGCGAGCGCCGAGAATAAAATTATCTCTACAATGCTTCTGGGGGGGCCTTGGCCCCTGCCCCCCCCCCCCCCCTAATTCCGCCTATGGCTTAGACCCTGGAATAACTAAGACATAGGTTACAGTAAAGCGGGTAAAACGGCTAGGCGCAGCTAGAAATCAATATTTCTCTACCAGCAACGTTGTCTGGAAGAGATCGCTTTTAGCGATAAGACCGCCAAGATTGTGTTTAAGTTTTCGGTTTAGGTAATTGTGGTGTTTTAATAAAGAGTTTTTTGATATAGGTATTCTAATGTGCAGGCATTACTGCGTTCCGGACTGAAGGACATATATGCGGTGTGCTAACACCCGCCTGCAACGCAGAAGGTTGCGGGTTCGATTCCCGCATGGGACAAATGTTTGTGTGATCCATATATATTTGTTTCTGGTCTGGGTGGCTTTCTGTATCTATTTTAAGTATGTATTTACAAAAGAAAAGTATATATAAGTATTTTATATCCGTTAACCTAACCATCATAACAGAAGCATTAAGTTGCTTAGCTTGGGGTTAGGTGGCGCTGTGTGAAATGTCCTGAAATATTTATTAATTAATTATTTACTTCAGGATGACAAGCGCAATGAAGTGCCGTGAAGTCGTTCGAATTCTTCGCCACCTCTAAAAACTTAGACTCTCAAATTGGAGCCGAATTAACACTACAAATATAATAATAATATTTGGATAACTAATAAGTTGGTTATTATTTAACGAACTCTGTTTACCATTAAAATTTTTTTTATGCCATCACACAATATTTTTACTGGCCTTTACTGGCCAATTTAAACCCTTAGTTTTAGTCTTTTATATCTTTAGTGCTTCAGTTAGAAATAGAAATTAATTACGAAATAAATGAAAATTTTAGCCAAAATCAAGCCCCGTTCATGCGAGCACGCAGAGGGTTTCTTAAACCGACGAATGAAAAAAAGAGGAGGTTTCTGGATTCAATCTGTATATTTTTAAAAGTTCTATCTGCTAATAACACACATTTTGCAAGGTCGATAAGAGGTAGAGTTCAGTATATACTAATACATAGCAGTATGACTAATTATCCGGATACCCTAGGTCCCAGCTTCAAGTAGCGTCCGTGGCCCAGTGGTCATAGGTCCGGCTTTTAGTCCGGAGACCCTGGGTTCAAATCTCAGTGTGTGGCAAAAAGTTCGTCTGGACGCTACCGTGTTTCGGAAGGCACGCAAAACTGTGGGTCCCGGCTGTTTCCTATAAGATATGTAGGAGGCAGTCGTTAGGTCATGTTGCAGTCCCTGTAGTAATTTCGGCGACCTGAAACTGCAACATATAGGTTCGCCATACAACCTATAAATTGTGATTTGACTCTGACAGTGTAAGTAGGGTAACTTGTTCTGTTGGAGTATAAACCCCAATTATTATTATGAGTATGGCAATATTTTACCCTGAATATAGTTACGATGAAAAATGCCATAAAAGCACACACGCACTTCACACACACCACGCACATCACTGGAGATCGTGGTCAAAACCTAACCTATAAAGAAAAAAAATAGTTTAGCGTGGAAACATTGTCATGGGGGGTGTTACTACTAAAATTTCTTCTTATAAACGGTATAGGTAACATACGCATGCCAAGTTTCATGCTTTCTGACGAACCGGGTCATACCTCCATACAAAATCGAGCTAAGGAGCCGCACTAAAACAATACTTTAAGTTTTATTAAAGCAGTCTGCATTTGAGACGCGTTGAAGTCTTTTGTACGTATTACTTTCTTAGAACAACACTTTAGGTCATTATATCTTTTAAAAATAGCAATATATTTTTATCTCTATTCATTAGTTTTTCGTAAATATTTTGTGATATTTTATGTTGTAGTTAGGTTCATATTATTACTTAATTTTTTGAGCGCCATTTTAGGCGTAAATAGAAAAAAAGTTACAAATCCCAACTTTTGCACTTTTAGTACCTAAGTATATTTCTAGGGATCTACTTAAGTACTATTCTTTATTCAATAAAACCACTTAACCTTAAAATATACCTCAATTTAAATAAAACCCAGACACTTCAGGAATGTACCACCGTGTGCGTACAACATGTATCTTGTTTAACAGGATCCCAAACCTCTTCCCAGCACTGGACGTTCGAATAAATTAAGCCCAACATACCTTTCTTATTGCTCGATAAGCAGGCGCCGGGTTCGGCTGCTTTGTACCTATTCTATTATTTCATGATCCGATAAAAAAAATAAAAAAAGTAATAAACGCTCGCGACCTAAACGTAGGAATGTTGTGGATTTTGTTTTAGGAAGGCGCCGGCGCCGGCCGCATTAGTGCTCGCGAGACCGACACCGCTTACACATTAGCCCCTCGCGACTGACGTCACAACTCAGCACGTCTTAACCGACAACAAATGCTTTGGCAAAACCAACCTAAACCACTGCAGCGACAGTTCATAATCAATTGCTTAAGATCCTGAGATACGTCATTATCAACTACACGGGTCATCATAGCAATCAACACAAAACGACGTAACTCCACGATCAAAAATCTAATTAACAACTCTATGTTTTAAACGTAAAGGTTCACAATCCCTTGTTGTTTTAGCCCAGTGGTCACCCGCCCATTATCGATCGGACAATTTAGCCGATACGTGTGTACGAGTCATATATCAAACAGCGGTTCGGCTGCCGTCCGTCTGTCCGTCCGTCAGTCTAATGAGAGCGATTGCGGCGACACATAACTTATTGACAACTGGTTGATAACGCCTAGACTTTATTACGGCCCTTGATGAACATTCTGAGCTATGTAAGTCTTGTACCACATTTGTTTAAATGATCTACAGGACATAATTAGTGCAGGAGATTTCTGTTAAGGAATTTACTTGCTTTTAGTACCTAGGTATTAACTTAACTAATAAATCGCTAACTATATGGACTTACGTGTTATAGTGTGTTAATTTGAATTTGATTTTTAGTAATGAATTATTGAATTTTATTTTTTAACCCCCGACGCAAAAACGACGGGGTGTTATAAGTTTGACGTGTCTGTCTGTCTGTCTGTCTGTCTGTCTGTCTGTCTGTCTGTCTGTGTGTGTGTGTGTGTGTGTGTGTGTATGTGTCTGTCTGTGGCATCGTAGCGCCCAAACGGATGAACGGATTTTGATTTAGTTTTTTTTGTTTGAAAGTAGAGTTAGTCGAAAGTGTTCTTAGCCACGTTTGGTGAAAATCGGTCCAAGATGGCCGCCGCTACAAAATGGCGGATTACTTTTTTCTTCCACGACCCCCTCAATATGGGTATCAAATGAAAGGGCTTAACGAGTAGATTACAGCCCACTATATAAAATTTAAAATCCAAGATGGCCGCCATCAAAAAATAGTGAATTACGTATTGCGTTGGGGGTTTTTTTAAATTTTTAATTTAATTCACTTGTTATACAAGCGAATAATGTAGTTTCTTACAATATTTTATAATCCATTGGTATGGTTAAAAATGTATGACGTGTATCTGAATGATATTAATAAATTATTTGTATTTGTAAATAATGTACCCTGCGAATGGAAACTTCGGCATATTAAACAAACTTGTGCCTGCGAAACAAATTATACCTATAATAAATGTAACCAATACGAACAATAGTTTAGAGACATATAATAATATGATGATGACGACCTCTGTGGCGCGGTGGGCTAATTCCCGCCTGCAACGCAGAAGGTTGCGGGTTCGATTCCCGCATGGGACAAATTTTTGTGTGATTCACAGGTATCTGTTTCTGGTCTGGGTGGTTTTCAATATCTATTATAAGTATGATTCTCAAAAGAAAAGTATACAAGCATTAAGTTGCTTAGTTTGGGGTTAGGTGGCGCTGTGTAAAACGTCCTGAAATATTAAAAAAAATATATATATATTTTTTTAAAAATGTCTACAGTTTTCAAATTCGTTCTTTTTATAGAGAAAATTTCTGAATTGGAAGTGGTTGTGTTTTATCACCGCTCAGATATGCACTAAACTTATTTTCTCTAAGAATAAAAGCAATTAAGATAGCTAGTGAATTAAAAATATAGTTTGAAGTACTGACTGTACTGACTTAAAGCTCGCTTTCTACAAGCTAGGGTTAGACCAGGGTACAATTGTCGACCAGTAATTACCTACTACTACTACATTGAACACGTAACGTGCGTATACTCATCATAGTGTGTGTTAACTACGTAGGGTTGCTACGAAACTCACTTTGCAGCAAGTGGTACGTGTTAAATCGACTAGATGGCGCTTTTTGCAATATCCGACAGGGTCCATAAATTATAATTATTAGCTACGTAATGTTATTTTTAGTTTTTAAATATTTAATTTGTGGAAAATGAATACACTTAGGACCTATTTGAATACATTTAGGGCTGTAAATACATTTAGGACCCATTTAGAATCTAAAAAACTTCAGATTTTTGTTGAAATAACTGATTGGTAATATCATTCATACACCGAACGATAAAACTCAATTTATAATGTAATGTTATATCTTAAAATTAAAAATTATTATATACGCGCTATTGATTACTGCCAACTGCCAACCCTGTGCATGTAGCCAACTCGTAGACCACTTGGCGGGGAGGAAAAAAATTTGGCGGGGGGAGGTGAGTGTCGCTTCTTTACGAAGTAATAGTATCTATTCTTTGGTTAGACGCATGTTTTAATTTACCTATATATAACTTTAAAAACTGCTTGAGTGATTCCTATGTGACGACCTCTGTGGTGCGGTGGGCTAATACCCGCCTGCAACGCAGAAGGTTGCGGGTTCGATTCCCGCATGGGACAAATGTTTGTGTGATCCACAGGTATTTGTTTCTGGTCTGGGTGGTTTTCAATATCTATTATAAGTATGTATTTACAAAAGAAAAGTATATAAGTATTATATCCGTTATCCTAACCACCATATTACAAGCATTAAGTTGCTTAGTTTGGGGTTAGGTGGCGCTGTGTGAAACGTCCTGAAATATTTATTTATTATTTATTTATGTAATTTATTTATACAGTAACCATATAGGTAAGTATATGAATATATATAATCTTTGAAATAAAAAAAAAAGATGTCCTAAACATACACAAGTTCTTTTTTTTTGTGTTCCCTCTTGTTCCCTGTTGTTCCCATCCCTGGCTTCACTGAAAATTGTGCCGGAACACGGTCATGGTAACTAGCCTCGGGCGAAGCCTACCAAAAGTATAAATAGTTGAAATACCGCAAACAAATCTATTTATAACCTTTTTATGTCATAGGTGTTAAAACAGACTGCCCATCTGTTGGTGAGCGGTTACCGTCGCCTATAAAAGACCTGCCATACCATATCACCAGTATGTACTAGACGTAATACGGGATAATAACTCAGATACTAGATATCAGGTAATAGCGATAGTTAAGATTTGTATGGCGTAACTTGTTATGGAGTCTAATGAACGTGGAACAAGTCGATATGTCACCGGTTTGGTTTGCTTTCTGGAGTTAAAATTTAAAAAAAAAAAAAAAGAATTCTGTATACTTAGGCAAGATCTACTTGTATGAATACACACACAATAATATAACAAAAACACATTTTTGATGAGAATTTGACTCTACAAACAGATTTAGATACCTATGTATATCAAACTAAATTAATTAAATAGTGTGATCACTGCAATAAGGTGTCAGCGGAAGACCAGCGTCTACATTAAGCTGAGCTGATACCCTTTTGTGTCAAACTATATAATAATAGTAGTTAAGTTTATGATGTTTTTAGTTTGGTCTGTTTTTGGCGCAAATAAAATATTTTCTTTTTTTCTTTCAAATAAAAATTTCATTATGCAGGCTTTTCATTCCATGGATTCAAATGTTTAGATACCTAAGGAAGACCTTAGGTCCTTAGGTACAAGGCAACATAACGGAACGTCATGATAGATAGTAAGATGCGCCTCTAGTACGACCATTACGTATGGGTGTACACATACAAGGTTGTCAGTCATACACATAATTCCGCCACAGCACGCCCAAATTAGTCAATCATTTTTGGCATTAGGCTATTTACGTGATTAAAGGGAATAAATAAATAACATTGATCATTGCATCAATGTGGTAGAAAACATGATATTGATTCGAAAGGGAAAAGTTCTAACTCACTAAAACAGAAAAGAATGGCAAAAGGGTACCCCCGTGCCCCCCGTTTGGAGCGCAAAACTTAATAAAATAAATTAAAAATAAAACACATAGGCATTCTTAGGTAGGTAGGTAGGCCTAGAAAACGCTGGCGAGACGAGCTTGACTCTCATTGTACCACCTGGAAAAATATAGCTCTGGACAGGACGGAATGGCGTGACGGAAGGGAGGCCTTTGCCCAGCAGTGGGACATAAATGGCTAATATAATATAATTAGGCACTCTTACGAGTACATATGGGCCGCTATTGTGGTGCATTTTTGCTGTGCTTTGCTTTGAATTTTGTATTAAAACAGGTAATAAAAAATAATGTTCCTATTATTAGGTTACCTACTAATCTTTACCTGACATATCGCAATAATTACATAATACTATTATGTATCCATAGGATGTCTTTCATATAAAACTTATGTCATAAGATTCTCGAAACATTTTCCCACACCTCAAAATACCAATGATTCACACACAAACCGTTAAAATACCCTTCATTGTTACATATTTCACCAAATCTTATCTAATTACGAACAAGAGGTAAAGTCGAGGCAATCATAGAAACAATAGATCTACTTCAATAGACAATACTTTCGTCCAGTTAGTCATTGTCAATGGTAGATAAGTGGTAGAGATGCCGCCTACAATGAAATACTAGGAATAGGAGTAATCATATTAGTCAATACTATAAAAGGTACTCGAAGAAAGCTTCTGTGCACCACTTTCCCACGCGGTGGGTAGTTCTGTGAAAAGTAAAGGTCATCACTTGAACAAGTACCGAAAGATATAATAAGACCGAAAAGGATAACAAGTGTAAATTACAAAAATATACTGATTCCTGTAAATGATTTGCGCCTATGAAGCCATTGAGTGTACCTATTGATATATAAATGCTACATCGATTTAATTTGAATAGATTTCAGATTTGCATATCCTTAGGTTAAAGTAGGTAAATGGAGGAGGATAGCCCATAAAAAATGCATTTAAATATTATAGTGACATTATTCTGCACCCTTAGTCTAACTTATACCTACAAATTTATTTGTAAGGTCTTGCAAGCTTTTCCTCTATTAAAACCTATTTCCATGTCGAGATATTTTCACGAAATATATAATTATCATATATGTACATGCCTTTGCTATGTAATATAATATGTCGCCAAGGATAACATATCAGTGTAGATATCGCTAGTGCGTCGCAGTTTACATGAAAACCAAGCGTGTATTTTTCCAGAGCTTTTTCCTAGAAGATTTATAAATGTTAACACATAGTTATATGTATATTCGTAGTTTGTATGTAAATGACTTTGAATAGCGGTTTTTATATAATTTGTCCGTAATTTGGCAATTAATGTGTTGTTGTGCTTGATTTTAAGTATCTTGTGGTACGGCAGTGCTTATTCCCATTTTAATGTATTTAGATGAATAGGTACAGAATTACTCTAGCGCGGGAGTCGCTCAAAGTAGCTTATCTTACGTCATCTACCTTTTAGTATATCATCTATGGAGGTAAAACATTTTTTAAATATCATGAATTCATTAAAAATATAATTATTTCTTATCATTTACCTACTAGTAAGACTAGTAATGTTAACATTGAGAAACATGTTCTATAGTGGTTTAAAGATCATCTTTTCATAATTATTTTAATTTTAATTAGTTTTTGCAGCTGTTCGAATATGATCTGCTTATAACATGTACAAAGGTACTTAAGTTTCGTTTGTAGAAGTAATTAATTTATCTAGTTTGATATCTTATCCTACCAATATTATACCTATTATTATAATTGCGAACGTGGATGGGTAGTGGAAGTATGTGCGTACTTGTTACTTTTACGACGAACCATCTTAGTTCGAGCAAAGGGGCAGCCTGAAAGCCAGCAACTACGCTAACTCTGGGTTGACGTCGTTACACGCTGAGGCTATCCTTATTGCCAATTAATGTATTTTTTTCTTTTAATTTAATTTATTTTTTGTAAATTGTGTAAAATTTGGCAATAAATTTATTTTCTTTCTATCTTTGACACTCCTAATGTTTTTTCGACCTTATCAAACAGACAGCGAACCGAAAGCGTGGCGAAGCAAATTTGTTTGAAAAGTATGGTATGTGTACATACTTATGTACGTTTTCGCTTTCCCATGTGACTATATTCAAATAATAGCAATAGCATAAAAAAATAATAAAATATCTAATATATATAGTTAGCTTCGCCACGCTTTCGTTTCGCTATCTGTTTGACTAAGCCCTTAACCGCCCATCTAATTGAGCTGAAAATTTGTATGTGTGGTAGGGGCTAGAATACATACACATCATAATATTATGCTTTAAAGCGGGTAAAACCGTTGACTGCAGCTGAAATAAATATATTTTCATGTATACGTAACAAACAAATATAGTACACAAACGTGATTTCCCATTTATAATAATAAATTAATTATAATATTAACTTTTATTTAATTTATTATAATAATAAATGGGAAATCATGATTATATACTATATGTGTTCGTTACGTATTATCCCACTAATCCATACATATAATAAGAATGGAAATTTCTCCCCATTCATTGTGATCCTTTACTAAGGTGAACTGTGAAAATACGCATATGAACAAAACGACGCGAAAAAGTCGCTTGCGCGATCTAGATCGTAAAACATTTTGTCAATTTTTCCTAGGGAAACGTAAAATAAAACAATAAAATAAATAATAATCATTTATATCGGACACATCGCCCCTAATTTACATCAAAATTTCGAAGTAAAAGTAATAGAATATAAAGTAAATTCAATTCAAAAAAATCAAAAAGCAAAAAGTGCGACAAACTAAAAATACGCCATCTATCGATGTGGCCATAAACGAAACTTTACCAGAGTAGTTTTATTAGGCTTAATTTGTAAAAAGGTTTGTTACTTATGTGTGATAAAACGGCACAACCGAATTGTATGCAGTTTTCGCTAAAACGTTGCAAATTTCTCTAATTTGTAAATAGTATTGGTTTTATTTAAATCGGTTTTTAAATAAAAGAGTTATATCTATCTAAAGATTTACTTATCTTCTTATTATATAAAATCGTTCGTACACTTTCGTGCTATCAACGCACAGCCCAAACGGCTGGACGGATTGAGCTGAAATTTGGACAGCGTATTCTTTGAAAAACTTCATCGTGCAATAAGAAGCGATTTTTCTAAATTCCCTCGGGAACAGGAATTATTCCCGAAAAACGTTTGTATGCAAATCCGTAACCGCTGAACCGATTGAGCTGAAATTTTGTAAAACTATTGTTAGGATTGTGATTAGAAACATGAAATAGTTTTTTTGTCAGAAATTTACTTTTAAGGGGGGGTAAAGGGGGGTCGAAGTTTGTATGGAAAATTTAGAACCGCTGACCCTATTGAGCTGAAATTTGGTACACAGGTAGATTGAGTCCTAAAAAAAGATATTGGATACTTTTTATCCCAGAAATCAACCTTAAAAGGGGGAAAGGGGGGTTGCAAGTTTGTGAAAGAAATCGTTAACCGCTTCATTGTTTTAGCTGAAATTTGGACAGCGTGTTATTTAGGTAACGTAAGCGACCTATAAAAAAGGATTTTTGTAAAATTCTCCCGGGAACGGGAATTATTCCCGAAAAACGTTTGTATGGAAATCCGTAACCGCTGAACCGATTGAGCTGAAATTTAGTAAAACGATTGTTTGGATTGTATTTAGGAACATTGAATAGTTTTTATCTCAGAAATTTACTTTTAAGGGGGGGGTAAAGGGGGGTCAACGTTTGAATGGAAAATTTAGAACCGCTGACCCTATTGAGCTGAAATATGGTACAGAGGTAGATTGAGTCAAAATAAATGATATGGAATACTTTTTATTCCAGAAATCAACCCTGAAGGGGGAAGAGGGGGGTTAGAAGTTTGAGTAGGAAATCAGTAACCGGCCATCTTTTAACGCTGAAATTTGAACAGCGTGTTTTTTATGTAACGTAGATGACCGGTAAAAAGGGATTTTGCAAAATTTCCACGGGAACGGGAATTATTCCTAAAAGACGTTTGTAAGCAAATCCTTAACCGCTGAACCGATTGAGTTGAAACTTTGTAAAACGATTGCTTGGATTGTGTTTAGGAATATTGTTTTTTTTTTTGACGAAAATTAACTTTTAAGGGGGGGTAAAGGGAGGTCGAAGTTTGTATGGAAAATTTAGAACCGCTGACCCTATTGAGCTGAAATTTGGTACAGTGGTAGATTGAATCCAAATAAATGATATGGAATACTTTTTATCCCAGAAATCAACCTTGAAGGGGGAAGAGAGGGGTAGTAGTTTGAGTAGGAAATCAGTAATCGGCCATCTTTTAAAGCTGAAATTTGAACAGCGTATTTTTTATGTAACGTAGATGACCGATATAAAGGAATTTTGCAAAATTTCCGCGGGAACAGGAATTATTCCTAAAAAACTTTTGTATGCAAATCCTTAACCGCTGAACCGATTGAGCTGAAATTTTGTAAAACGATTGTTGGGATTGTTTTGAGGAACATTAAATAGTTTTTATGACAAAATTTAACTTCTAAGAGGGGGTAAGGGGGGTACAAAATTTGTATGGGAAATTTAGAACCGCTGGCCCTATTGAGCTGAAATTTGGTAGAGAGGTAGACTGAGTTCTACAAAATGATATAGGATAATTTTTATCCCAGAAATCAACCTCAAAGGCGGGATAAAGGGGGGATGCAAGTTTGGGTAAGAAATCGTTAACCGCTTCTTTGTTTTAGCTGAAATTTGGACAATGTATTCTTTAGGTAACGTAAGCAACCGATATGAAGGTATTTTGCGAAATTCCCCCGGGAACGAGAATTATTCCCGAAAAACTTTTGTATGCAAATCCGTAACCGCTAAACCAATTCAGGTGAAATTTTGTGGAATCATGGTTTGAGTTTTGTTTAGGAACACTGAATATTATTTTAGACAGAAATTTACTTTAAGAGGGAGGGGTGCGGGGGAGTAAGGGGGGTAGAAGTTTGAGTAGGAAATCAGTAACCAGTTATATTTTACGCTAAAATTTAGACAGCGTGTTCTTTATGTGACTTTCACGACCCGTAAGAGGGGAGGGGATTTTGCGAAATTCTTACGGGAACGGGAATTATTATTCCTAAAAAACTTTTGTATACAAATCCACAATAAGATTATTGGGGATGTGTTGAGGAATAATAAAAAGTTTTATGTCAAAAATTACCTTCGAATTGAAGCGTTAGGGGGTCAAAGTTTGTATAGGAAATAGGACCCTATTGAGTTAAAATTTGATACAAAGGTAGACTGAGACTTAAAAAAAATATGGGATACTTTTTATCCCAGAAATCAACCTTTGAGGGAGGAAAGAGGGGGTGCAGTTTGTGTAGGATATCGGTAACCACTTCTTCGTTTAAGCTAAAATTTGGACAACGTATTTTTTATGTAACGTAGGCGACCGATAAGAAGAGATTTTGCGAACTCACCAGTACTCAGAATTTTGGTTCTGTTAATGAATAGTTTGTTATGTCAGAAATTAACTTTTAAGGAGACTCAGTATTGATCCTTCCCCCACCTTCAGGGTCAGAGTTTTAATGGAAATTCAGGAACCACGGAATTGATTTGAGTCGCGGGAAGGATGGTGTGAGAAATTAGTAACCTATAATTATAATTTAGCTTAGAAAAATTATAATAGAGATAAGTTAAAGAGTTACCGGGAAAGGACCACAAATAGTATTAATTCCTGAGGAGAGGCGTGAAAATTTGTGATGGAAATCAATAACCGCTAAACTTAAATAGTGTGATCTCTGAGAAAGGACATAGCATTGGTTCCTACGGTAGCGAACAAAACTGCATCGAAATATCCAGCCCGATATTCTTCGCTATCCACAGCGGGAGCAAATATTATAGCCATGCCTTATTTTACGCTTACAAAGTCGCGGGGATGGAAATACAATCATAGTCAAAATAGCAGCACCGAATTCGCTTTATTAATTGACTCTCACGCGCAACGAAGTGCGCGCGGGTCAGCTAGTAATATTATAAATGCGGAAGCTTGTGAGTGAGTGTGTATGTTTGTTACTTCTTCATCCCTAAACGGGTGGACCGATTGAGCTGAAATTTGGTATAGAGATAGCTTGTACCCTGGAATAACACATAGGCAGTACAGCAGGTAAAACCGCTGGGCGCAGCTAGTTATATATAATTAGATTAAGCACCATCATTAGTCTATAGGTTTTTTTATAGGTTTATTACAATACTCAGCACTACTGTCCTGTCAACATGCATTAACTGTATATTATTATTTAGAGCCATTATACCCTGAGCTGGGGCTTCAATAGCCATAATATTGAATAACATCCTAAATGAAATGAGGCAAGTTATATGACTTAAATACAATTATATTAGCCAGGAAGGTCCTGCCTATTTGACATTTAAGACATCGACCTTGATCGAATTCGTTGGTAACAACGCTGGTTGCAGAATTCTACCTCTATAGGTGACGATGGCTGCTCACCATCAGGCGGGCCGTCTGCTTTTGTGTCGGTATGCTATTAATATAGTATATGGTACATATATGGTATTTATAATGGTAAGCCTCTATTGCAGAACCTGGGGTAGTACCACACTTATGTTATTCTTCCGCCAAGCTGGTAGGTGCCCACTATGTTCAGCACTGAAGATCAATGTTACTCGCTAATTACGAGATTCAACTAGGCACTAATACCTCAGGGTTATAGGCATAGTACCAAACCGCTCAGAATTTTGTAAATTATTTTAAAACACTGGGTGACACTGTCATACTACTGATGTGATCAGATATGGCCAATCACGATGCTTACCAGGCCCTTACTTTGCTCGTCTTGCCACTAATTTTCATTAAAACGCTAACATAAAAATATAGGCACCTATATAACTTCTTAATCTGTTTTAATTTCTAAGGCCCAATAATTGTCTCAATAACTTTCATCTAAGCGAGGTTCTATTGCCCCCTATATTGAGAGCTACCAATTAATTAAGGCGCGGTGCACACTGGCGACTAGCGATTGATTGCACCGCGTGCCCCTAAACAAACGGGCCGCTAATTCCATTAGTACTGAGGGAATAAATCTGCCGCCCACCGCCCCGAGGACGATGTGACTTGTGCTTATTCTGTGGTTTTAAAGAGCCTGCAGATCAGGTCGCAAGTATTGAAGAGAGCTCTTAAGTAGAGATAGAATGTTTTAACAAGCTTCTATTTGACTTTCACCTGTCCGTTGCCTGTCACCTGTAATCAAATATTGCAAGTATAATTTGATCCACTTCCCTGTTTACGATTCAGCTGAAATTTAGCACGCATGTATAAGTATAAATCAGATGACAATGCAATATTATTATGACATCGCGCTGATCTGATGATGGAGCTGCAAGGTGGCCATAGGAACTCCGTAATTAAAATACGCAACCCCATCGAGTTTTTCTCATTTTATTCGTTTTGACGAGTACTTTGGTGCAAGATGGTAAAAATAATAAAAGCTTGTTTTTAAAAGTTTTTTTGTAATTGAAACAACCCAAATATAAAGAAATAGAAATTAAAACTATATCATTATAGGCAATTAATATACTTTTTTATGAGATCTAATTGATTTTTATGGTATGAGATTTAATCTAATTAATCGCAACATAGGACTCTGATATATGAGTAATGTCTAAGCTACAAGATAATTAGATAATATATATGTAAATACGTAAATTTATGTTTAACGAATTTTAGAAAAATAAAAGTTAACTCAAAAATAGTTCATTGCGATTATCAAATGACTTTGTACCTATTGAACTACCAGTAAACTTGTACATACGAAGTACCTATACTCATTACTACTGCAATAATATAAATGACCTAGTGTAAAAGACTACTAAGAGGCAATTCGTTCGCGTGCGGACCATCCACTCTACAATATTCTGTGACCATGTCAGCCCCGATTTATGGAAAGCATTTTCCATTAAACCTGATGGGGCGGAGTCTCGCCCGCCTCGAGGCAGGCGGGTCGAAGGCAGGCCTCGCCCGCGGTCCCCAGTGCCTCCGCGCGCGCCGATCCGCTCGCACGCGTGTATCTCTTATCTGATCTTCTTCTCTCTTATCTGATCTGATAACGATTAGTGCTCTCCACGTGTAGTGACCTAGTGATATTGCCAGTTGGTTGTGACGTCATCGTTGCTACGACGGACGCCGGCTCTTTTTCTGTAAGTGTTCTATGACCTAACTCTAGATTTAGATCTCTATGGAATGCCTGATATAAGAACATAGTAATAAACTTGGAAGATGTTGGTAGCTATTTAAAAGTGTTAATTTTGGTTTCCGTGGTTACAGCTTTTTATAAAGTTTTTGGTTAAAGCTTTGTATGAAAGTTTCAATAAAGTTTTGATCCCGGCCATAGCCTGGCTAGTATTTAATATTAGGTTTGTTCCCCGTTTCTGAGATATTTTTTCAAACTTTTCGAGAAACAATTATGTTTTATTATTTTCTTAGTAAAGAAGTTCACAGTAACACAGTGTCCTAAGTTTACAATTTCATGGGACGTTGCAAATTGCAAAATGTCATAGATATGATAAATTGTGGTTACCCGTATAGAAAAATGCGTATTTTTTTGTTTATTCAATATAGTTAGCCTTTTTTTAGTTTCGACCTCGTCTGATCCTAAGTGATGATGCCGTCGAAGATGGTTGCAGACTTAACCTAGAGAACGGGATAAATCCCTCACTGGCACTGAACATCACGCCGGGCCACGTTCATAAAAATTTTGTCCAGTAAGTGGTAATAAGCCATGGCTGAAGCCTACCACCAGCACATTATGTTTACCAGCATTTCAGCAAAAAATTATTGACATAACAAAAATATTCCAAAACGAGACCTATAAATATCCTTACCAACGTGTTTGTTTTATTATCAACACTTCATTTAAATATTTAAATTCCAAATTAGACTCTATAAATATCAGAAGCTGAAATATACTGAAACGTAGTCGCGAGTTGCAAAAAGTAATTAGTATTTAAATTAAGCGTTGCCTAATTAAATGTACTAGCGAAAGATAACTATAGATTAATGTTTAAAAACATGAACAGTACGATGTGAAAATGTTTTACCGTTTATTTCTATTTCTGTTTTTTTTTTGTTATAAGCCAGCTCCTATACTTCATAAAATGTTTGAGCGAAGTACCTAATTTTTTAAAAATCAGAAGGACTTTTTGACGAGTTCGAGAATTCGAAGAGAGCCAACATTTGGGCGAAGTCGTGCGCCAGTTTTATGTAAGTTTTGATTTTCCGATTTTCAAATAATATAAAATGTTGTGTTATGAAAATAAATAGTTTAATTTTCCACAAGTGAAAATAACATTAACTTTTATCGTTTCTTATAATCATAAAGCTATTTCAATCAAAATATCAATTCTTTTTTTACATGAATATTTTTTGTTTAATATTGAATCGGAACATTCCGCCTGGTTTGAGCAACAATAAGTATTTATGAATTTTAATGAAGCGTTGTCTAATTGAAATGTACAAGCGATAGATAGTTGAAGATTAACGTATTAATATTTACAGTAGCATTAATCAAGAGTGTGAAAACTATTTACTACAGCATTTCATTAGATTTAATAAATACCTAAATCAAGGGTTACTAAACTGTTTTACTGGATAAACCAGTTTAATACATTTTTAAATTACACATTAGATTTCTAAAGTTTGTGCCTATGCCACTTGCTAATATCCATCAATAGAGTATAGAGGTAGTATTATTTAAAAAAAAGTTTTGACATCTATTACGATTAAATTTTGCATAGTTTCAAAATTATCATTTAGTCGATTTTCATAGTGAATACTCTATATTATGTATTTCACGACTGAATTAAGCCTAATGCAGTGTGCGTTTTCCACGTTTGAGATTTTTTTTTTTAATTTAAATAAAATTATTCCCCGTTAGCTTTTCTATATAGAACATTGTTGTATATATTTATTAAATAAAACACATTGACTACCTATAGCAAAAGCTTTTACTAGCATTCTAAAATAAAAGTGACATGTTTTCTTTGTTGTTCGTGTTGGTTACAATTTCCGTACATTTAAACTTAAACTCAAATGCAAATTTTACACTAACTAACATGATTTCATCATACTTGTAACCCTAATTGATTTCATACCACAAAAAGACACTTTATTCTCATATTGTGAAAGAACAAATGAGTAAAAATTATAAAAAAAGTACTTTTCATAAAAACCGTCGTGTGCCCCTAATAATAGGGGTGCCACCATTTACAAAACTGCCTTAAGCCTAAATACCATTAACTAAAGTTGAAATTACAGAGTAGGCACATAAGTGCAGGCGCGAACGTCAATAAATCAGACAATTAATTACCCAGAGTACAATTAATTACTCTGTGGTACGCAACCGAACTCACTGTTACGGTCAATTAACGATGTGCAAGTATCGTTTATTTTTGTTCTACTTTCATTTGTGGATATAGGGGAATATGGTATATATTAATTAAAAATGTATTATACACGTATATTAAGACCTTATTCAGGAGGTCTTCCCAGCTTTAATGTATCCTGATATGTTATTCTAAGTTACTCAGATACTTGTTGTATAGAGCGGCAGGCGGCAACCTTTACTGAGCATTAACCTTCGACAAAAATACTTGTCCCGGTCTTGGGCCACTTTTGCCCTAGACTCAACTTAAAGTGCTTTCAGATCCACCTTTTTTATTTTTTAATCTTCTATATTCATCTAGCGGTGCGGTGGTACGATCGCGACTTTGTTCGTCATGGCTAAGAAAGCTGTAAAGGTATCTGGTGTAATGCGGAATATTTAGTAGGTACCTAATATGTTATTGATTGTGGAATAGGTTCCGTTCCTTTTATCCATATACTCGTATCTCAATCCAGCTCCGCATATGCTCAGCCCGTATGGTGCACGTCCTAAGTCTTCACTCTTTATAAAGGGACCAGTTCCAAATGATCTTTTAACTATTACATAACGGCTCACACTGAATGCAAGCTTTCTTTTATTAAGTTCCATTTTCGAATATTAAGTTCCATTTGATTAAAATTCCTATGAAAGCAAGCGTGGCTTTAGTGGAAAACCTTTTTCAAAGATACCTCTACATACTTTCATTTGTGTTACAATACAATAACTACTCTTTATTGAGAATTGAGACCACAATGCAATAACAATTTACATAAAACTAGACAATTACAATAAAATATCAATTCATTCATTCGATTTTAATTTTAATTCATTTTTCCTTTGTTTTCACAGTGTACCACCTACCTATCTAGTGACTAAAGCTACACGTTACAAGTGCATTCTAGCATTGACCGCATTTTCCGTCTTATGAGAATGGTACACGTAAACAGAATAATTGACGTGATAAGAACAATGAACTCGTGAGGTCGTTCACCTGAGCCCCTATTACTTCTTAAATTACATTGACTTTAGTTAAACGTCAAGAAACTTATTATTGCATTACCTGCATTAAAACGAAGCAAACATAGAGCGCTTCTGCAATTGAGATGTTGACAAAAAAAATTTGTCCATAATATTGAAAAATATTGGACTTTATTTTTTCATTTATAAATCTGATAAAAACGTGAGAAATACAACGCACTGAAGTTGCTTTATCGTGACGTCACACCACTAAATCTAGTACATTTTTGTTTAGTTGTGTGACGTCACGCATCCCAACACAGAAGCTTAGACTTGGCTTAATATATTGTACAGCGGATAAAACCGCTTGGCGCAGTTAGTCGGATATAATGCAATTTTAGTTTCACTTGATTTAGGTTAAAGCTGTTAATATTCTATTTGCCCGTACTTCGGAAGCCTACATTGCACGTAGCCCGACTAACGCTTGGCCTATTTATTTTAAATACAGTTTCAGGTAAAAGCTTTAAAAGCTAAGGCTTACTTATAAAAGCAGTATTAACTTTGCGCTTCGTAAAAATGCAGTAGCGCCTTCTAAGTAGTAAGATTAGGAAGGTACATTGAGTACGATAAGCTCAATTACTCTCGAAGGCATTGCCCTTCAAAAAGTTCTTTTCAGCAATTATATGCAAATGAGTAAGATATGTGCGTTGTTAAAATGAAGAACGCCTATAATGACGTACGAAGGTAGGTACTTAGTACTTATATCTCTCTTACACCGAATATTATTACTCTCATACACCGAAACTGAAAATTTAATTTGATCCTTGGCTCATCTTTCTGACTCATTTCCCAATGTCTAACATTAATTCATTCTTTTATACATATACACAAACACTACACTCACATACACACACATACACACACACACACCCACATACACACACACACTCACAAACTCGCAGACATCTCTGTGCGTACTGTAGAATCCTCTTAACAAGGCATTTACTTTTATACTGTATCAATAATTACGAACCTTTAATAACACTGATTATAAGTATTTGTAACACAAATCATAATGTTCTACTACTTCTTAAACACTTATATCAGTACTAATCATTCTCTTTTTTTTTTTTTTTTTCTTTGAAAATGTGTACTCCGATTTTCTATTTTGTATTTTTATTTGCCATTTATAATGTATCTACAAGCAATTTCAACCTAGGAATCATATCCTTCATCAGATTCGGTAATCACTCTGAGGCTCAAGATACAAGCCTTAATTGAGCTTAGTTTGAGTCTCACGGTAATATCACTAACTTAGTTTTAAGGACACCTCACTGGATGTTACCTATGTGTTAAGCATAATTGTTTTTTTTGTATTGTTCTTTTCTGGCAATAAAAATTATTCTATTCTATTCTATATATGCACGTCATTTTAATATATTAGCCGCATATTAAACTGCTCGTGTGTAAAGATGTTACAAAAGATTTGGTATTATAGCTATATGTACCTATGGGGAACAATAACTCAAACATTTTTAATAAAAAATAAGAACTGCCTTCAAAAATGCGAAAATTGAACCAAAAATATAATTTTATGATATAATGAGAACTGGAATTGAATACATGTTTTTATAATGCAATCAAAATTAAGTTTATTCTTGGTGTATAACAAAATAAAAATAATTATAATGGATTTAATCCCGAAAAAAACTCTAAACCGTGGTCCTCCTTCTTTGTCTACCAGTGTCGACCACTAGTAAAATTTTCCATGGTCTATCTACATAGGTACATGAAGTACCTAGTACCTACCTACATAGTTTGAGGTATTTAAGATGTTTTTCTTTATTGGAACACAAAAAATATACAAAAAAGAACTTAAGAACAGTGCTTAAAAACTAAAACATTAATATTAAAAAAATACAAATAACTACAAACTCAGTCATTAAATAACCCTGCCCCTGATAGTTCTCGGTGCAAATGAGCCACTCACGCTAGCGGCATTGCCAAGCTGAATAGCGATGGCCATCCTCTGCACCAAAAACGACCCGGGATTATGTATACAATATAAATTTATAGACTATGCATGCATGGTATATGTACCTGGTACCTACCTCTACATACATGAAATGTTTTTTTTTGTAGCCAGATATACATTTAAGAAGTAAATATTTTATCCAAAAGTGTGTTAATTTCTTGCAAGGGAATGCACATTATACCGACTAATTAGGTACCTAGGTATGTTTAATTAAAAATGTTTTTAATAATTCACACCTCACCTTTTCTTTAAAAATATTTTTGTTCGTAAGGATGGGATACTCCCATTAACTTTTATACAATTTATGAGGGGTTATTTTTTTAATTATACCCGAAACAAAGTTTAAAATATTTAATATGTATTTTATATATTATATACAATGTACATTAATTATTATGTTTATTTTACTTAAAATTTGGAAATAGGTCCCTCCTTTACCATTATAATGTGTTCACGTGATAATATCAAAAAATTAAAAATACACCTACAGGAGTAAGATTTTTTACTTAATAAGGAATTAATTACGATTTTAAGACCGATTTTTATTTTCGCTTTAAATTTGTCCTATTATTATTTTCATAACTATTTCTTGTATTTTGGTATGCAATCTTTCATTCTATTTCATTAACAATCAATATATATTCAACATCATATATTTTATATAATCTATAATAATATCTTTATGTATTATGTATGTTCTATCTTACTAATATTATAAACAATTTTTTTTTTTATATATTTTATTTTTACTGATAAAGAGATTTTAACCTTACCTTCCATATATATATATATATATGGCAAGCCTGTTTGTTTGCAAAGAAAAATCGCGAATACTTTAAATCAAACTGTGATCTAAATGAGAACTATAATAGACGAAATAAAAAAAAATTAGTAACTACCAACTACAAAATTAAAATAGTAGGAAATAACCCTTATTTTCGAGTTGCTAAAGTATTTAATCGGCTACCTGAGCAGCTTAAAGCTGAAACCAAATTTAACACCTTTGCAAACCGTCTAAAATGCTTTTATTAAATAAATCCTATTATTCAGTAAATGAATACATAAACGATAATAACATGAAAAACTTTAATTTCGGTCGGGTTGGTTCTGCTCTAAATAAATAGGTCTTCCAAATTGTTGTGTCCATTATGTGCTAAGGAAATAATTAAATAGCATTGTTAAAATATCTGGTTCTAATCTATCTACAATATATTCTAACATTAATTGACATTCCTGACTAAAATAATTGTATGAATCAAAACATAATTATAATTTTTCAATTTACAATTACGTATATTATACCATTATTATTGGATATTGCATATAAGACATAAAGTATAAAAATATGACTATATATAGGTAAAATTTAAAATAATGTTATCACAATGCCCCTACGGGGTTGTAGTAGAACTATGCTTTATATCTAATATATAAAATTCTCGTGTCACAGTTTTCGTTGCCATACTCCTCCGAAACGGCTTGACCGATTTTGATGAAATTTTTTGTGCTTATCCGATATCTATGAGAATCGACCAACATCTATTTTTCATCCCCCTAAATGTTAGGGGTAGTCCACCCCTACATTTTTTTTTTTTTTTAGACAAAATTTTTAATTTCTATTTTTTTATGATACAACATACAAAAATACATACAATCCTCAATTTTCACCCTTCTACGATCAACCCTTATTTCTTAATAGCCATTTTAGTAATTTAATCATTTTTCCTCTCCGGTCGAAAACTGATCAATCGTCATTTAATTAGTTATCCCCGCCAGATGTCTACAGGTGTCACTTCTGACCCAGTAAACAGCACGGAGTAGGGATGAGAACGAAGCCGGTCTCCTTTCTTTCTCACTCCCTACACAGTTGTCGGCCATCATTATTGTTTATGCATCAAGTGTAGTAGTAACGTTGACAATTATTATTTTGCTATCTCAGTGTAACTCTCATATTAACTTTTAATCATTCCTATTTTATCAATAATAATTAAATTATCAATTTTGAGTGTATTTTGCACGATTAGTTAATCAAGTGATTTTATAACCTCAAAAGTACTCAACACGTGACACGAGCTTCCAATAACAACGGATTTTGTGTTGTAAGTATACTTTTTTTTTATTTATATCGAAAATGTTGTTGATCTTATAAAAATGTAATTTTAATTTAATTTTATTAAAAAAATGTAATTGAACAATTAAGATTTTCATAGTTTACAAAAAATCAATCATTATGAATCTTTATTTTGAAATGTCAATGGAAATATTGGTTGTATGAAAAAAATTTACATAAAATAATGCTTATTTCACGCATATACCACATTCTTACATACATACAATATACAAATTCTAACATACATACATACTTCCAATAAGTAAGCTATTTTTTGTCTACACTAGAAATTACTAGGAAATTATTTATATGGCAAAACAACGTTTGCCGGGTAAGCTAGTATATATATATATATAAGACCTTTTTTTTTTTTTTTTTTTTGACCCATGAAAAATGCGTTACGCATCATCACCCCACGCCGGGGGGCGCGGGGTGGTATGTGGGACTCCCCCGCCAGAGATGGGAGCGGCGGGGATACCCACTAAAAAACCTGGGGTGTTCCTGCGGGACGCCATAATGCCGGGGCAACGGGTACGCCGAAGCACTCATCCGCGGCCCCGACGGCGTTTGGTCCTCACTGACAGGAGGACCCCTCCGCGGTGGGGTCAAGAGGAGTTTCACCCCACCCTCTCAAGGGGCGCGCGGAAACACCGCGCGCGCCACCTCGTGGGTCTGTTCTCGCGGCGACGAATACCCCCGTACTCGCCGCCTAGACCCAGGTTATGGGGGCTGGAGAAGGGCGTGGAAGATACGCCTCCGACGACCCCCTCTCCGGGCACGCATCGGGAGGTCGGTGGTGACCTCCCGTTCGCGTTCCGCGATCTCCTTCTGCGAGATGACACTCTCGCAGAACGAAACCGCGGCCTGCCACGACTCCTCGCTCGCAACCATGGCTCTTACCATGGTTGCCAGCGAGAGTTCGCCCCCCATAACAGCGACGAGAGTACGGCGCTCACTGACCCAAGCTGGGCACTCCTCCAGTGTATGCTGCGCCGTATCCACGTCGCTACCACAGTGGTGGCAAGCAGGGGTCGGTTCCCTGCCAGCTACGTGGTGCAGGTACTTTCCGAAGCATCCGTGCCCGGAAAGCACCTGCACGAGCTGGAAGGTCAAGGACCCGTGCTCTCTGTCCGTCCACTGCTGGAGTAGTGGACGGACTGCCACCACTGTCCAGCTGCCTGCTCGAGGGTGGGCCAGACGCGTACTCCACCTCTCGAGCAGTGCCTCCTTGGCTTCCTCCTTCCACCTCTCTACCTCCCTGGGAGACGCGGTGAGCCCGCGGAGGCGAAGCGCGGCGCGCCACTCGTAGCGCGCCGCATACAGCTCCGCCTCCAGGTCCCAGGGGGGAGATCCTGCCAAGAGGCACGCCGCCTCGTAGGAACCGTGCGGTAACCCCGTATTACCCCGACGGCCATCACCCTCTGAGGACGTCTCAGATGGGCGATGGTTTGCTCCGTCAGGGCATCCACCCATACGGGGGCTCCATACAGAGCCATGGACCGCACGACTCCCACATACAGGCGACGGCAGCTGGTCCGAGGTCCACCTAGGTTCGGCAGCAGCCGCTTGAGAGCGGCCGCCGCACCCATCAGGCGGGGAGACAACCGGGCAAAGTGCTCCCGGAAGTTCCACCGCCCGTCGAGGACGAGTCCAAGATATCTCATCGAGGGCTCGACCCCGATGCAGACCTCCCCGATAGGGATAGTGGAACCCCTACTCGGGGCCCTCCGAGGCCCGTGAAAACACAGGGCCTCGGTTTTGTTGAGGGCCACCCGGAGTCCCAACCTCCCTATCCGTGCCACCACCTCCCCCACCGCCACGGTGGCAAGGCGGGCAGCCTCCTGGAATGTCCCACCCGGGGCCATGACGAGCGTGTCGTCCGCGTAACACGTCACGCTGGCCCCCGGGGGATATATATATAAGACCTAGAGTAACACACCTACAATGCGATATGATAAATAAATAAATAAAAATAAAATAAACGTGAAAGTTTGTAAGAATGGATGTCTGGATGTCATGATGTCTGGATGTATGTTTGTTACTCTTTCACGCCTAAACGGGTGGACCGATTGAGCTGAAATGTTGTATAGGAATAGCTTAGACCCTGGAATAACATATAGATTACATAAGTACTGCGGGTAAAACCGCTGGGCGCAGCTAGTTTATAATAATTTCTTACTTGGGTTAATTTTGTAGTGAGACTTTCTGAAAATCATCAAAGTCAAGCCAAAGCTCATGTGTCGCCAACAGACCCCTAAAATGAACCGTCACCCCAAAAGAATGCAATAAATTACGACCGCACGAGCCATAAGTTGCGCAACGTCGCGACGCAAAAACTATTGTGTCGCAAACACAATTATTGAGCTATCCCGTGACACTCGTCCTAACTCACAACCGACTAATTGTCGGGGTATACGAGACGGGAATATAAAAAATCCTCACAAAAGACAGAGACAACAGATCTTCCCAATAATCCCTATAAATAACGCGCAGGCGCCACAAGTTTTTACCTTCGGCCGAGTCTTGAGAGTGGGACCGACCTGCCTCGATACTTGCACACAATGGCACCGCGCGATAACGAACAGATAAATGCATTAAACGCTGTCACCAACTCGACTATTGAAATTCGTAGATACGAACGCACCGACCGGTTCGCTAGCACCATATTGCGCCATAAAATGGAAACTTAGTAACATGCAAATCATTTTGAATTAGTGCGTACTCGCAGTCATCCGCTCTGGAAGGCGGTGTGCGAAACGCACTCGCGCATTTAAATATCTCTATCAGAGATAAACATCGTTTTATAATGAGTTTAGTGCTGCGCTCATCTCGTATGATCGGGCTTCGGATCGGTTGGAGTTAAATGAACGTTTTTATTACTTTTGTGAAATGTTTGCATATAGAGTACAAAGAATGCCGTTGATCATGTGTAATAAAAAGTTTAAAGTAACTTTTATTACTATTACAAGTGAGATAATTTGATTGTCCAAATTCTGATGTCTCAAGTATCAAGATATGTCAGTCGGCGTACACAGGCGTGGCGTCACCCGGAGGTGCCCGCCAAGTGCGAAATATTTGGTCCCGAGCGAGACTCTACAGTTTTTTTGTCAGTTTTACGAGTTCTTAATCCTCGGATGGGACAAAAAATCTAATGGCCCTCAACACGTATCATGTCGAGGGCGGACAAATAGATGTATCGGTGACAACCGCTTTTAAGGTTCCGATGAAAAAATCCTCTTAGCCTGATTACGATTTTGAATTAAGCCACTCGGTGGAAAAAAACAAAATGTATTTTATTACTTCTGTTTAATGTCGAGTAGTCTCATTTGGAACTGCTTGAGCTTATGCTTGTGCTTCGTGCAAAAATCTTTCTTAGACGATGTTGAAAATGTGTGCAAAATTTCGTTGAGTGATTAAGTTGTGCGTTAATAAATTAGTCAGTCACGCCTTTTATATGCCATCGCAAAATTCTACAGAAAGATTTTTCTAAAGACAAAATGTTTGTCTTGAGTGGCATGGTAATATCTACACCATTTAACCCAAAGTTTAAACTCCATGAAAAGGACAAAAATTTTAATTACTCAGTGACTAATGAGTGTCAGATGGGGTCGATTGCCAAAACCATTATTTAGTGGAGGTGGAGGCGATATAAAGTGGGACGCAACGTTTATCAGGCTTCGAGATCAGATGGCGAGGTGATCAGATGGCCCCATTCCGGCAAAAGTTTCATGAAATCCGGAACTGTGGTGAGGCCTACCCGCAGGTAGCTTATTAGATTAGATCAGCTGTTAACGTATACTCGTCACCAGTTCATAGTCAAGATGTAAACTTACTACTGAGCCACTAAGACAGAGTTCATAAAGTACCATAATATTATGATGCATTATGAATTTTAAATTTTCAAAAAAAAATTTCGCTGTGATGCCATTTGATCATTTGCAAGTCGTTAAGTTGTTTATCATCGAACACCATGCATGCTTGCCTAGGCTAGGGGTAATCCTCTCTTTGATTATGTCATTTAACTCTGTCTCTCTTTCAAGAATTAAGTTATGTTAATATCTACATATAACATTCATTGTAGAGATTTTTTGTGCTGATACGCCTGAACCTTTGACCGTTTCACCTCGTGCCTTGCTTTTCCCCTTTGTCGACAGTTTCTTATAAAAGCCATTCCCATTTCCTGTTTATTCCTCGAGCCTACCTGTGCAGTCCAAACAGGAAGCGCCGGCGCCACGCGGTGACGTCATCCTTACACCTTTATTGTTTTACTGCTCGGGTAGAAAGGATTGCAGGTAGCTTTTTTGGTTTGCGAAATTTTTATTGCTTAGGGATGTGTCTACGTTTTATCTGTCTCTGCATTATTTTACCGTTGTGTTACTGTAAATTTGTTAAAGATTTTACTAGTTTACTGTGTTAACGATGGCAAGAAGAAAATATTATACATATTTAATAATACATCTTAGGAAGACCAACAGCTTACAGACAAAATTATAAAACTTATAATAGAAGCAAAAAGCCAATAATAGGTCCTCGTGGCTAACAACAACATATGTAGTAAAAATGCGTAAAACAGAGCGTTATAATGTGTAATTTCTAGGAATGAAATTTAATAAAAAGCTTATGAAAAGTTTCAGTGTGTAATGTAAGATCTTTGAATACATTTTGATCTGAGGGCCTATTTGCTAATTCGCTTTGGTGTGTATATCTATCACTATTAAGGATAAAAAATAAATTGATCTAAGCAACGCTATTTATATCACATATCGTTTATTCAGCATTGATATGCCAACAATTTAAATAATTAGAACACTCACAAAACTTAGGCACTACCAAATGAAAAAAAAGTGATATTATTGGGACTTGTAATATGAAATATTATTATATTATAAAACCGAATACAAAAGTGATTATAGCATAAGTTGGTTCAATGGACATTATAAAAAAAATATTGCGAGCGCAATGAGTTTTTATAAGCTCTTTGAGCGAGCGATTAAATTTTATAAGCGCTATTCATAAAAGAGGCCGATTAGCTGATTAGTCCTAGGCAATAGATAAAACAATTATAATAGAAGCTTGTAATCTATTCAGTAAGCTTTGAAGTTGTAATCAAAAGGAATGTAATTTACTTAGACTTGTAATTTGTAAACTGTGTCATTTTGATTAAAATAATCTATTATTTATAATTTAGCTACTGGTAATTAATGTTTACTTAAAATATACGGTTTAAGCTGTTCATAAAATCTGAGTGTCGGTGTAAGCTTATTTGACTGTATTATGGTGTGCAATAAAACGTTTTCTATTCTATAAAATTATTGGTGGTTTGTGGCAAAAATATCCAGAAAGGCACCAGTATCACTTTCGTACAATCTTACATGAACACACACATGCGCATTTTTCACACTCCGGGAACTATCCGCCTATAATGTGTGCGTTAGAACTAACACATATTACATACCTACATACGAGTATAATCACGCCTGGTTGCCGTTGGGGTAGACTAATTCCCTCCACTTGGTACGATCACACTTTCGCTTCCTCAACTTTCATCACATTTTTCATACACACACTACAGGAGACATCTTTGTAAATAAACGGCATAAACTCACTTGTATTTACTTCGGCTTTGTGCCAACCGTTTCGATCCTGTACGAGGATCTTCTTCAGGGAGTAGCTGCGGTTACGCGCCGAAGAGAAGATCCTCGTACAGGATCGAAACGGTCGGCACGAAGCCGAAGTAAATACAAGTGAGTTTATGCCGTTTATTTACAAAGATGAATCTAAATACTCACGAGTCGTTTAGTGTAAAATCACTACAGGATAGATTTTATTAGAATAGAATAGAAAATTCTTTATTGTTCACACAAATACAATAATATAAACTTAGAACTAAGATAACACAGAAAGAAGTGTTACAATTGAACACACACATACACAACATGATGACATTTACATTTTTTTTTTGTTGTGTTAGAACTAATAATTAAATGTACCTACGAAAGAGGGTTTTAGTTTTACAGTGGGGCCCACTTACTTCCTTCTGATCTGAGGGCCCACTCTTATTGCCGCATGCTTTATCGTTATAATTTTTATAACACAACAACGACGTTATTTTGTTATATTTACAGACCTACTTATACGATAACTACTGTTTACCTACACTATTTTAATGTCAGTTCTACTATTGGTTTGGTTACATTACACAAGTCAGTGTTACAATGTCTCATACGAGTTGTATTTAATGTAAAACGAACTAAACAGTGGTTTACAATGTAGTGAGACTTGAAACATCTTCCTCAGGTAGATAGCCGATGAATGTGTAGGTAGTGTACATTATATTATCACTAGCTGAGCCCAGCGGTTTTACCCGCTGTATCTACTGTAGCCTATGTGTTAATCCCTAACGGCCGTTCCCAATATTATATCGACGATGAAGGATAGATAGCTATCCCTAATCGTTAGTAATCTGGCAATCTATCTTTCTAGTCGTCCCAATACTACAGATAAGTGTGAGATATCTCTAGCTAACGGTAGATAGGCCGCCTATCTGCGTCCTCTCTTACGTTCCCAAGTACGCAGCAACCCGTGATCCAATACTTTCTAGGCGGAATAAAATAACATTTTGTTGTTGAAATATTCAAAGGAATTGTCACTAAGATTTTATTTAACATGTATTGTAAATACTTAATTATCAATTAAATTTGTATTAAGATAGGTACATCATATTATTATTTTTAATTCTTTATTATCCAGTGTCTTCAACTTTAAAATTTTGAAACGGAACGTTCCACGTTGGACTAATGTCCAACATGTGTCACCATTGGCATCTACATCTGGTCACTGGTCATCATCCCGCGCTTTGTGTAATAACAATAACATTATAAAGGCGAAAGTTCGTTAATGTGTATTATGTTTGTTACTTATTCTACTTTGTACAAGCTACTGTAAAACCGCTGGGCGCAGCTAGTAATAATATATTATGTAGAATTATAAGTTTATCGAGTTTTGAATAATTGTGAATCTTATAATAATTAGGAAAATATTTTAAAAATGAAAACATCGTTTACTGCAGATTTACTCAATCCAAACCTATATTCAAAATCATTATCATTGTATTGTTCTAAATAACACACTCTTGATAACACCGGGTTTGAAAGTTGTCTTCATCTGGTTCCCAATCACTTAATTCTTTTAAACGAAACGAGCAATATCACGAGAACTACTTGAACTTGAGTCAAGTATTATTAATGCAATGTATTAAATAAAAATATCTTCTTAAATTGCTGTAAAAACTTTGGTAATCCTTGAAAATCGGGCGATTAAACTTAACGTTACTAGAGGTAGACTATCTCACTGACGGATAGCAATCAAAACAATATTAGGACGCGCCAGATGTCATTTTCATACAAATACTTATCTCAGGTAGTCTATCCGTCCTCCCATCGATAAGTAGGAACTGGGGATAGCGTTCCTTACCGGCGATATGTTTATAGGGACGAAAAAATTAAAGATAGATAGATTTTTCTATCTCTAGTAGGGCAAAACTAAAGATAGAGATGATATTGGGAACGGCCGTAAGCTATCTCAATCCCAAATTTCAATTTAGTCCGTCCACCTGTTTAGGCGTGCAAGAGTAACGAACTTACGAGCATACATTATTACAAACTTTCACTTTAATAATAGGTATATTATAGTAGGATAGTAAGGAAGTAGGATAGGATAAAACTAGCTGCACTTTTGAACTGCTGAAAATTTGTTAAAAAGATTTTTTTGTCCATCATCACATCACACTAATATTAGAGGTATAAAGGCAAAAGTTTGTGAGTGTGTGAGTGCGTATGTTTGTTACTTCTTCACGCCTAAAGGGTGGACCAATTGAGCTGAAATTTAATTAATTAATAGCTTAGACCCTTAATATTGCACATACGCTACAGTACAGCGGGTAAAACCTCTGGACGCAGCTAGTGTAAAATAAATTAATAAACAAGTGAAATTTAAAAAATACTTTTTAAAAACAAGCTTTAATTATTGTTATCATCTTGCATCATAAAGTACTCGTCAAGACGAATCAAATGAGCCCAAACTCGATGGGGTTGCGTTGTTTTATGACAGTGTTCCTTTGGCCACCTTCCAGCTCCATCATCAGATCAGCTCGATGTCATGAAAATATTGCATTGTCATCCGATTTACACACGCATGCAAATTTTCAGCTCAATTGGAAACCGGGAAGTGGGTCAAATTAAACTTGCAAGATTTGATTACAGACAGACAGACAGACAGACAGACAGACAGACAGACAACAGACAGGTGAAAGTAATATAAAGCTTGTAAAAATAGTTGACACTCTTATAGATTAAAATAAAAAGGGAAGACACAATACAAGCGTCTCGTAAATGGACCGCTCCAATTAGGTTTGAAATTTTACTTAGGCGTGAAAACGGAAACTTTTCGACCCAGGAGGCCCAAGTTTAGCTATAACAACAATTGCGCGATACAATATTTCCCTTTTATTTTAATCTATGCGGACATAATGTAATTTTTTAAATAATAAAAAAAACGAGTGATATACAGCGCACTAAAGTTGCTTGACACTACTTATGCAAATGAGTTTTACAAGAAAAGTTAATGTATTATTTTAGAGTCTAAACTACCTAAAGCGTGGTATACAATGTAGTAAGTAGTAAGACATCTTCCTCAGGTAAATGACCGATGAGTGTGTAGGTGGCTACGTACATGTCATAAAACTGTGTACTGTTGGTAAACATTGTGCCACCAACATTATGTAGCTGTATCTTTATATAAAGTTTATTCTATTGTGCAATGCCTTACAGGAAATCCTACTTTTTTTATAGGTTTTATAATTATTTATTTTTTTATTATCTCATTACGTGGACGAAATATCAGAATATTATTTTAAATGATAGCAGTAATAGTACAGACAACTACAAAGAGATGTATCCATGTTAGTCTTACAAAATGAAGGAACTTTTAGTATGCAAAAATTATTTACCCTTACTTCGTGACATTTTCAGTATCCACCAAATCTTATACTATATTCGATTCATTTTCAATGCTAATGTTATGTATCACCTAAGGAAAAGTAGTGGGATACATCATTGTTGCATATTAAACGAGTCGATGATAATATAAAGTTTGATTGCTACTAGAAATGTCACGAACCAAGGGTAGTTCATTGTGGCAAATGAAAATTTTACTTCATTTTGTAAGCCTAAAATGGATACATCTCTTTGTAGTTGACTGTACATAGTGCATTAATATAATATCAAAGGAACAGCTATTTTAAATTAAACCTTTTTTACAAGTTGTATAAAAATAAAAATACGTTTATGTGAAAATTCCTCTGAGTAGGAAACAAATCAATCAATGCAAAGTCAATGTAGGTCTGGTATATAAATATTTTTGAAGTATATCTAAGCTGTTTTGAATTAAATTAACTTATTGCCACATTGAGAAAACTTAATACTACGAAGACACTAACGCCAAAGAAAAACTGAAACCTAAATCTATAATATCAAAAAGTTACAACTTAAAAAAATATATACATATTTACTAGAGTGTGCTCGCAGCTTTGCCTGCGTGATAAAATACTTTCTTAGCGGAGATCTACATCATAAAACCTATCTATATTCCAAATTTCAAGCGAATCCGTCCAGTGGTTTGAGCCGTGCGTTGATAGATCAGTCAATCAGTCACACTTTCCTTTTATATATTTAGATTCCTTTTATATACTAAGATAAGTAGGTAGTACGTATTTTGTATAATATTTTTTCCGTAATAGTATTTTTGAAATCAATTTAATATTTATTGTTATTGCTAAAATATTAAGTGTATTCTTCAATGGCTGCTCTAGATTTCAAAGCATATCTCTCGATATATAGGTATTTATATTAACATAATAATATCTATCATAAAATTTTATATGTTATTATGTATATTATTTCGTGCATAGTTGTTTTGAATAATAAATAATAGTATTCACACATTTTAAGGCGAAAACACAAACTTATTTTTTAGACCCATTCTCATATTGTCATGCCTATATCGGCTTAAGTTTAATTATTCTAGGCCTTATTATTTTCTATTTCTAGGAATTTAATAATAGGACTAACAATGTAGGATGAGGCCGTGGGAAAATATTAGGCTTAATTCTTAGTAAATTACTGATACTAAAACCATGGGTAATGCGAGAAGTATTATATAAGGTAAATTATATAAGTTAGTCTTATTATGTACCTATTATGGTAGTTAGTATAAAAGAAAGAAACATCGCAAAAAGAGACATCGCTGTAATGCACCTAATTCGCAAAATCTAAACTTACAGGCGAATAAGCCCTAAGTTAGAAAGCATAAAAAGATTGAAATTTGCGAAAATATTATTCTAAATCAAACTAGCATACCTATTTGTATGATAAAGGCGAAGATTATGTGTAAGTATGTCTGTTAATTCATCATGCCTAAACGGCAATAAAATTGGACTTAAATGTTGTATCTGTGTATGTTGTAGCTTATATCTACCGTAAACTATAGACCCTCTCTTGTTTTGCTTCTGGCACCACCATAGAAATTATGAATTTTGATGACATGACATGGTTGACACTTGACACCATAAAAATTAAAGAGCTAGTCAAATAAAAATTCATTTATTCAAATAAATTTGTCATTTAAAATGGACTTTCGCCAATCGAACTGTTAATTTGATTGATGTGTCACATTTTTGATCAGTGTAAAGCCGCGACTCCAGCTAGTGTTTTGGTCTACACATTCAACAAAAATATGACAACATTCAATAAAATTCTCGGCAAATTTGATGAATATTGATCATAATATCAATATATTTGTTGTACGTGCTTTACATCCGGATATGGAAAGCAAAAACATTATTGGAGCAAACAAAAAGTGTAGTTTGTCAATTTTTTGTGAAAAATGTTGTGATGTTGTGGTTGAATGTTTCATCCATAACTAAAACCCAGCTTAGTTACGACTAAACGTTCAAATAAAATATGTATCAATATATAAAAATAATAAAAGTATTAGAAAATACGCGTCGAAAACCTCCTTAATTTTTTCGTCGGTTAATGAAAATAATATAATTATAAACTATCTGCACCCAGCGGTTATGCCCACTGTACAGTAGCTTATATGGTATTTCAGGATCTAAGCTATCTATACCAAATTTCAGCTCAATTGGTCCACACGTTTAGGCGTGAATGAGTAACAAACAGATATTCTGACAAACTTTCGCGTTTATACTCGTAATATTAGTAGGGGATAAATCGCCGTTTTATGCTTGTTATCCTTTAAGACTCTTTTCCACTAAGCCACAAGCAGTTCATAGGTGACAGTGATCATTTAACATCGGGAGGGGTCATCGATTAAAAAAAGCGGCCAAGTGCCGAGTCGAACTCACCCATGAAGGGTTCCGTAACAGCAAGTAACATAATATAAACGTTTTTGTAGTTCGTTGTTACTTAAATTGCGGTTTACGATTTATGACGTATTAAAAAAAACTAATAATAAGATCTCGTTCAAAACCAATTTTCAGTGGAAGTTTGCATGGTAATGTACATCATATATTATTTTTACATTTAACATTCCCTTATTTTAGAAGTTACAGGGGGGGGGGGACACATTTTTCCACTTTGGAAGCTTCTCTCCCGCCAACTATTCAGTTTAGAAACCTTAATATCATTTTTTAAGACCTATCCATAGATACCCCACATGTATGGGTTTGATGAAGAAAAAAAATTTTGAGTTTCAGTTCTAAGTATGGGGAGCCCCAAAAATTTTTTTTCTATTTTTGCGTGAAAATCTTAATATGGTTCACCGAATACCAATACTTAATATAATAAATAAATAAATAAATACTTACCAAGTTTCAACAGTATAGTTCTTATAGTTTCGGAAAAAAGTGGCTGTGACATACGGATGGACGGACAGACATGACGAATCCATAAGGGTTCCGTTTTTTTCCATTTGGCTACGGAACCCTAAAAACATGACGTTAGGTACATTAACTATTTGACATAATTACTAAATGCACTCTAATCAAGTCTTGAAGTGTCCAAATAACGGTTGTATATAAAGTGGTATCATATTTAACACAAGCGCATATAAAATATGCTTTTTCGTGATTCGTGAGACATTAAATCAAAAAGACTAGTTTGAATAGACAAGAATATGTTAATACGATGTCGATGTCGTAATTTGTAACTTTGGTTTGTTGTGATTTGTTTGTGCTAAAACAATCCACACGAAAGAAATTTAATGCTATTTTACAAGCTTTATATTACTTTCACCTGTCTGTTGTCTGTCTGTCTGTAATCAAATCTTGCAAGTTTAATTTGACCCACTTCCCGGTTTCCAATTGAGCTGAAAATTTGCATGCGTGTGTAAATCGGATGACAATGCAATATTATTTTGACATGGAGCTGATCTGATGGTGGAGCTGGAAGGTGGCTATAGGAACTCTGTCATTAAACGACGCAACCCCATCGAGTTTGGGCTCATTTGATTCGTCTTGACGAGTACTTTATGATGCAAGATGGTAATGATAATTAAAGCTTGTTTTTAAAAAGTATTTTTAAAATTTCACTTGTTTGCTACAAATGACTGTATTGTTTCAAAAACAAAAAGAATTATAATTTGTCTTTAATGGGGGCTAACGGAAAAACATGATTCGTTTTTAATTCAGAGCGAGCGGGCGCGTTGAATTCTCTGGTAGGCGCGGTTGTTTTTAGCTTACATTTAATTTTCTTATTATTCCAAAAATATACAAAGTTTACTACACAAAGCATATACAATCTACACAGATCATAATATACAATATACAGTTCATTCATATTTTACAAGCTGAATCGATTCTCATTTTGATCGATTTAAATTCTGAGCGAGCGGGCGCGTTGAGATCTCTTGGTAGGCGCGTTTGATGCCGCCGGCTCCGCTATAAAATAATCTTATATACTCATTCTATCTTAATGTGCGGATTAGGTGCCTTCTATGAATGAACTCAACTTGCGCAATAACGTAATGGAGCTGTGGAAGAGACGTATCTATCTCCATAAAAGTTTTTGGAGGAAGCTTCAAAATATACCTACCTGAGTAAATTTTTACTGTATTATTTTTATTATACGTACATCTCGAACTATAGACTATTCTACAAGTAGATGTAATTTAATATTAATATTACTTAGCTTTTAAAATATGTACTTTATCTTACCTATATAACGATGATATAACGTGTATAGGTCGCGCAGATATATTTTATAGGGTTTCGTTTTTCACACCAACGAATCATTTTAGGTTTTTTAATTTTAAAGTATAATATTTAAAAATAAAATAAATTATTTTATTTCAAATTTAAATTTATTTTACATACATCATACTTGGCAGATTTTAAATATCACTTGACGTGCTTTCGATAACAATATTTTATATGTTTCTGTAATCCCTTTAATCTTTAATATTAAACTCGTCTTAATATTTTACCCTTCTTTACCACAAAAGTCATAGGAAACACGTAACTAAGTAACAAAAAATCTTGAACCTTAAATCGTGACCTAAAATTTAAAAGTGTAGCATTACGTCATTTAAACGAAGGCATAAAATATAAAACCGGGTTTGAGAGTGAAGATGGGCAAGTGTGTCCAGTTTACGAGTTACGAGGGTATATTGGGGACATTTGTACTACAGATACATTAGCGTTATCTTGCGTCGCATCGCCGTCGATCAGACGAGCCGCCGGTTGTAGAATGGTAGATTTTATACGATCTTAGATCATTTAAAAGTATAAATTCGAAATATTGTGAGTCTTGTATGGTCTTGTGTAATTCTAAGTTTAAAAAAAATTACAATTAGATGTACCCTGTGGTTTACCTGCTAAAAAGTGGCCTATATTTCATTCCAGACATTTAGCTATTTAATCTTAAGCTTAATGGGACCGTCCGTTCGAAAATCATCTACATAATATAATCGTATAATAGAAACATATTTTTCCACTATTTAATACAATAAATACAAAACTAAAAACCAAGTAGGTACAAACATCAATAAACCTACTAGAATTGTGCCGATGCGTACATTTATAAAAACTTTCGCATGTATAATATTTGGTATATTTTAGTAGAAGATGAGCTATAATTTGGCATGAAGCTTATAGAAACTGTGTGTTTCTAGTAACGAGGGTATATTGGGGACATTTGTACTACAGATACATTAGCGTTATCTTGCGTCGCATCGCCGTCGATCAGACGGGCCGCCGCGCCGGTTGTAGAATAGTAGATTTTATACGATCATAGACCATTTATAAAATAGTAAGTTTTTTTACCTTTGTTTTGTATGGTTTTGTACTCGTTCAATTTTTGATAAAATAAAATATGTATTTCAAAACTAAAATAAAATATTTCTTGCAATATATTTATTTCAAATATTTCACCTTCAATATTTCTTCCAAATATACCGCGAGTGCGAAAGAAAGTTGTCAATTCTCATATTCTTCTTTGTTCCCTCATTGCTGATCGACACCACACGATATTCTTCTCCACAGAGCACGGTTACGGGCGGATTGGACCGCTTGATAGATGATGCTGCTGCTACCCCATTACTCAAACTCAAAATTCATTTATTTAAATAGGCTACATTAAAGCATTAAAGCACAATTTTAGATTTGTTCTATTTTAATACTCTACCGCTCGTTCGCAAAGCACCTCTATGAGAGGAAGAACGAGCAAGAAACTCATAAGGATTGCTCATGCTGCCCTGCTTGACCCTGCTTTTTTGATGAGGTCTGACTAACGAGCCAGTGCTCTGCCCATGGCGCGGTTGCTTTCAATGCGACCTAGAATTAAGAGTCTCTTCAAACTATGCTTAGGAGATCGCATAATATATGTCCGAAATCGACTCATTGGTCCTTGAAATTCTCATATTAAGTCACTAACAATCTTCATGTAATTATGTTAATTTTCACACTAGTGTTTGAAAACAATTTAATTCAATCAATTAATTCAATAATTTAATTCTATAAATTAAATTCTAATCTATATATGTTTTAAAGTGTTTTTGTAAGTTTTTGATGATAGTATTTTAAGATATTTAACGTATTTATTAATAATATAGATAGGTTATCAAATGAATAAAGATTGACACATTTTTACAAGCCAACTATTTAATAATAAAAAATGCTAATCTTTGAAATGAAAACAAAGTTCAAACAACAAAATGGCTTCAACTCCTTGGGTCAACGGTACAGATTTGCATAATGGCTGCTAAATCAAGTGTAAATACCGTGTTTAGTCATAATATCGAGGGACAAGAGGCGTATAGTTGCATTAAATTGGGCACAAAATGTGTGGTTGCCGAGACACTGTGTTCTTAAGGTTCGACATTACTTCGGGAATGGACCGGGCGCCGGCGCTCCACGCTTCGACATAGGCTGGGGGCATATTGAGTATATCTATCTACAGATAGATAGATAACACTTTATTAACACATTGACTGCTGAACACCACAGCTGTGTTTTAAGGTCGGAGCGCAATTGCTGAAAAACACAAACGTTGTGTTTTGTCAAAGGATTTTCCATGCAAAATTAATTTCAGGGACTTGGGATAGTTCTATGAAACGCCGCCGCAGAAAATGTGTTAAAACATAAAAATATACAAAAAATACTTTAATTTAAAACGCAGTACACATTATAATAAACCCAGCGTAAGGCGACCTTATTGCATATAGCTATCTCTTCCAGACAACCGTGCAGGGAGAGACTATTCATAATATAGTACATATTTAGTGTGAGTTCTATTTATAAATCTAGTCAGTCCGTATCTACTTAATTCATGGTCAAGCCATCTTCCGGTCCTGTGCAAGTCTTATCCAATAGGGATGTTAACAAAGTTAAAATATGTTGAATACAATTAGTCCATAGGTCATTAAAATAATTTAAAAATATTAGATTTTGAATGATTTGAATTTAAATGGCTGAGATACAACGCTCATAAGTTTTTGGAAGAGGACGCGTGACGTCACTACACGATACAAAAATGTACCAGAGTTGGGCGAGTAATGTCACGACCTAGCAACTTTAGTGTTTTGTATCTCACACGTTTTTAACAATTTTACTAAAAAAATACGTGTCCAATATTTTTCATTAATCTACGGAATGGTAAAAAAATGTCGTCATCCTTATTCCACAGCGCTTTAGCGATCTCTTAGTTTATAAAGCCTCTCAGTGTGCCCCCATCAGGCAGTAGAGTGTTCGGTCGGCTCGCGCCCTCTGAAGCGCCGCCTCAAAAGCCTTTCCGTGTCGCTCTCCCCCCTCGCACGGCTCCCGTCACCCCCCCTCCGACACCCTCGCTCATACCGGCATCAACATACACTTATTGATTAATTTCTATCATATATTTTTTTCAATATATGGGGAAAGTTTTCGATTTATTTTCTACTTGTCCTTAATAGTTTATTAGTTTAACTAATTTGATCCACATTTATCAGTGTTTCATAAGAAGTTTTTTTTTATAAAACGAAGTAAGAAGGCGAGCAAGACGCTCTCCTGATGGTAAGAGATAACGCCCATAATTAGCACAGTGATATCCAGTGCACTGCGCAAACGCTTCTTACTTGAGAGTCATAAGATGTTAAGACTCTTCAAGCCCAGTAATTTCACTAGCTACAGTGAACAGTGCCCTCCTACCGAAGCACAGTAATGTTTGCACATTACTGCTCAGATGGTAGAATAACTGGCACTATTGGGGTACCCACCTAGTCGACCTCCTGCAAAGGAAGTCTACCCCCGGTAGACATAGACATATATAAGTAGGTACATTTTCTTTCAACTTACTATATTATGATAATAAATTTTGACTTGATAAGAAATTATGTATTAAGTACTGCTACACCCAGCGGTCTTACCCGCTGTACAGTATGCCTATAATATCCTATTTCAGAGCATTCTTTATACTAAATTTCAGCTCAATCGGTCCACTCATTTAGACGTGAAAGAACAAACATACCTACATAACATACATACTTTCACGATTATAATATTTGTAGGATATGTACCTAAAACATGAGAAATACTTGTATTTCTAGTTGGATCTCGCGTATTTCTCTCTTACTTCACTTTTAAATTGTCTATTAAATCACTTGATAACCAGAACATTCATACAATCACAATAATCATACAATCTCATCATGTTTGTGTTTTTTTTGTTGTGTTTTTAGGGTTCCGTAGTCAACAAGGAACCCTTATAGTTTCGCTTTGTCCGTCCGTCCGTCTGTCTGTCCGCGGCATTGCGGAGAAACTATAAGTCCTAGAAAAGTGTAATTTTGTATACAGGTAAGTAATAATAAGGGTAAGAGAACGGTGACAAAAAATAATTTTTAATTAATTAATTTAGGCTACCTCCCGTACACGTAAGATGGGGATGATTTTTTTTTTCTGGCTGATACCATCGTGTGGGGTATCGTTGAATAGGTATTTTAAAATGAAGGACGGTTTGCTAAGAAACTTTTTCGATTTCATGTTCTGTTTGAAAGATATTCAAGTTTTAAAAAAAAAATTGAGCGTCCCCCCCCCTCTAAAATCTGAACTACTAGCTTTAAAATTCTGAAAAAAATCAGAGGTATGCTTTCAACCATGAACTTTCCAGGAAAACTATAGCGGTTAAGATAAAATTATTAGTTTCGGTAAAATCAGCAAAATAAGAATACCTAAAGCTAACCTAGCCTATAGTTTATTAATGCATAACTAGATGGCGCTAGTAGTAAAATTAGATCGCGCAAGCGAATTGTTCATGGTTGTATTGTTTACGAGTTATAGCTATCACAAATAAATCACCATATTACAGTGTTACTTAGCTCATAATTTCTAACTTAAGTTTTTTTATTATAATTTGATATAGCATGGTCAAGGCTACTTGTGTGAATGATCCGGATATATTTTTTTTAATTTGCGGAGAATATTATGCTCAAAGAATTCCGTTTGAATGTGACAACGTTCATAATTTAGGCTTACAAAAATTACTTTGGATACTCCCTGGAAATTAACGACAAGCCTTGGATTCCCCAAAAGTTATGCAAAACGTGTGTTGAGTATCTACGTTTGTGGACAAATTAGAAAATAAATAGATTTTGGTACGAAACCGCTATAATGTGGAAAGGACTCGAGAACCATCACGATGACTTATTTTTGCTTAGTGTAAACATAAAACTATTGTTTTGATTTTATTAAAAATTAAGTATGCGGAACATAACTGGCTCATAATGTGTTCATTTAAAAATGGTTTACTTTGTTTTAGGCCAATGGTGGTTATATTTTTTTTGTAAAGTAATAATTATTTGGACTTTTCTCAACACGTCCAAAAACTAATGCGTCACTTTCAAAGGCTCGAATGTGACATAACCATCAAGTTACACTCTCTCCACGACCACCTAGACTATATTCATGACAATCTTGGGGTACTAAGTGAAGAATTGGGCAAGCAATTCCACCCGAACTTTTGTTCGATGAAGTAACGCTATCAAGGCTTCTGGAACGCACATATGATGGCTGAATATTGTTAGAGCATTTAGAATAGCCCTTAGAATAAGAATAGCATTTAGAATAGCTCTGCCTTCAGTTTCAGCAAGAAAATCAAATAACATAAAGAGTTTTTCAACTTAAACTTAAATTGGGATCATCTCGACATTGACCACCCACAAGGTGGACAGACGACCTTATAAAGGTCGCCGGAAGACGCTGGATGCAGGTCGCTTCCAACCGGTACATATGGAAGTCCAAAGGGGAGGCCTATGTTCAGCAGTGGACGTCTTACGGCTGAGATGATGATGATGATGATCTCTACATTTATAGCGTTTTATTACGAAAACAACATAATATGTGTCATATCTTTTTAACTAGAGCTGGTACAGAAATTTCAGTCACAAAATTGAAATCGTCGTCAAAAATCATCCAAAATGCTGTTGTGCAGTGTATTCAATCTACTAGAACTACGGAACCCTACATTGTGCGTGGCCCGACTCGCGCTTGGCCTATTTTTTTGTAATATTAAATTACTTCTGTACAAAATAATTATTAATTATAAATATATGTAGAACGAACGAATATAAATATGTCAGAAAGAAGGAAACCAGATAGGACCTTTTACCTCAATATGTAGGACATTGAGGTAAAAGTTATCTCAACAATGCAATGACCTGTTAACAGGCAACTCAGACAGTAGACAAATAAATCCTCTAAAGTTACAATAACCTCATATTAATATCACAGAGGACTCAACCATAGAGTACGCATTACCAGAGTTATACAGTCACCGACGATAAGCTTTGACGCTGCATAACACAGCACAAAACTCGCCAACCGCTCCCACCCTGCCATGTTTTGGCGATTTTGTTTTCATACAGATAATCACAAAAGTGGTATTGGTTCTCTTGTCTGTGCCTCATAGACATAAAATGTATTACTTGCAGATGTTCCTTTAAATAAATAATAGTGATTTGATACTGCAAACCGCAACCGCAAAGTGTGACGGCCATCGAGTCCTATCGTTCTTTTATTTTCTCTAATCACGGCACCAGCGTCATTGTTTTATTGTTCGCTATAAGGATAATGCAAACTTTATGCTCATATAAACCATTTCTCAGACTATACCTAATACCTATTTTACAATAAGGTTTGACTGATGGTTATACATACTGGTCATACTTATAGGTTGTAGGTAAGTGCGAACTTGAATAACTGTGCCAAATAAATGACCAGCAGGTCATTGCGTGTAAGCGGAGTCACGTGACCACTGAGCTGCAAGTGCCACGTACTTCAAACTGACTGGCCTGCTACAGAGTTCATGGTATTAAATGGCAGGGCAGCTCAGATTTCGGCTTAAATTGCCCTGCTATAAGTCGGTCATGCTAGGCCCCCAGTTTCAAACCAGTTGGTCTCTAATTCCTATCATATACCCGCTTCCCGTAACAATACTATACCTAATACCTCTACAAGTTTTGATGGTCCCCGCTACCATTCAAAATCAGTCGCAGGCTTTCCAAAACTTATCAGAGAGAGAAAACCAGATGGCTTAACAGGTTTTTTCTTTTACTCTAATGGGTCATAAATAGTATCAGGGAGTATTAATAGCGATGGGTATAAACTTAAAGTATTTAGAGAGGAGGTCGGCGGTGGCGCCTACAAGGCCTACTAATTGATCCGCGCCGATGTCCGCGCGAGTTTTTTTCCCGACACTCACCGGGAATGCTTTTATTCCGGCGACGCGGACCTGTTAATGTGTTAATCCACTCCGGGCGGCGTGTCGTCGCGTTATTAATAGCCTACAAACAAAGGCCGCGTCCCGCTCTCGCCCACGCCGACCACGCCGGCGCGCAAAGGACGCCTCGTCCTTTCCACTCGGAGGATCTCGCTGTAATAATAAGTGAATTATTAATAAGTAGGTTGTGGCCGGTAGCCGCAGATACCATCTTTAGCTGCCATTTGGCGTTATCTCGCATCTTCGGTGAGTCATTTGTAAGGGATCGTTGCGCAACCTTACGACGCGACGCGACACTCGGCGACACGAGCTGGACAATGCAACTCGAACCTTTTGGATAGAAACTAGAGACAATAGCATTCCTCGACGGATTGGCAGGAACACATTCCTTATACCTACACAACACGAGGAATGCGAAGTTGATGGATTTCCAAATTGCAAATTGTGACGTAATCACACAAATGAAACGATTTAACTCGTACTCATACACTTGTAGGTACTCATATTCTCTTTCCCATATCATAAAAAAATAGATATCAAAAGTATATCACATTCACGAATTGCATAATATGAACGGGTCAACATCGCAAATCCGAGCGGCTTTCCCACAGGCCCTAATTAATTACCCTCACAGTAAAAAAAGAAGAGAAATGAACTTGTCGCGCTAAGAGCCGCGGCGCCAGACGAGGGCCCGTCCGCCGGGTGGGGAGACCGCCTAATGCTCTCGACTCTTGATAACGCATGGGAAACCGTCACCATGACCATTACCAAGACGACTGTCGAATGTAGTCCGATGTCCAACCCAACTGGGTTCTATAGCTCTTTTACTCTTTTCTGTTAATCTGTCCATTTTCAAACATGGATGACAGCGAAACGAGAATTTTGCAAATAAAATTTCAATTAAACGATTTGAAGCTCCATTTCGTGAATATGTACTGGTTATCATTTGTAACACTGTAACGTCAATTATTGCCACTAACATTACTATGTTACCACTCAGATAAAAAGAATTAAAATCATTTCCATCATAATTAACCCGATTACTGCCAGCTTCCTATGTCTAGGCAGTCAAGACAGCCTTAATTCTCAATATAATGTTTGTATGTCATTCGCAAGACAACCTTATGTACTAATGTACGTAAACAAGTGAAATATAAAAAATACTTTTTAAAAACAAGCTTTAATTATTGTTATCATCTTGCATCATAAAGTACTCGTCAAGACGAATCAAATGAGCCCAAACTCGATGGGGTTGCGTTGTTTTATGACAGAGTTCCTTTGGCCACCTTCCAGCTCCATCATCAGATCAGCTCGATGTCATAAAAATATTGCATTGTCATCCGATTTACACACGCATGCAAATTTTCAGCTCAATTGGAAACCGGGAAGTGGGTCAAATTAAACTTGCAAGATTTGATTACAGACAGACAGACAGACAGACAGACAGACAGACAAACAGACAGACAGACAACAGACAGGTGAAAGTAATATAAAGCTTGTAATTAAATAAAATAATAAGTTATGCAAGCTTTTTAAAAGACTACATAATATTAATAAATATATCTACTTAATACTATTCGCTCTTTCAATCTTTATCTGTCTTCTGTCAAACGATATAACTCGGCATAATTTAAAAGTTAAAGTTCAGTTTAACTAGTGTTACGGTATAGTCCATTTTGAACTGATGGCATAATATTACAAAGATATAAATTCAGAATTTGTGTTTAGAATAAGTAACAGTAACTAAGGCAATAGTATCTGATCCCACCGCATTTGTTAATGAATAGAACTATAAATACCGAATTAGGGAAGCGCCGCGGAGATATCACAAGAATGTTATAACATTTTATGCTTCTCTATCAACTTATGCATTAGTATACAGATACTGCACGAGGAGGATGTGATTTTTGAAGATGATATGGCGTAATTAAATAACATTAAGACACGTGGAATTAATAGAATTGAAGGTTTATTAATGTACTCGTAAATACGAATGTGGATGAAAAGTATACCTACTCTACTTTGGATTATTAGAGGAAATAATACTTAATTGCAAACCAAACAATTACAGAGAAACTTACTGAGCTAGATATATTTAATTCTAGGTAAACAATCAGCAGAGCTTTTAGTGATAAGACGCAAATTATAAGACCGCAAATTGTTACACTTATGTCGTGAATTTGTGTTGTTTTCTGTATATTTGCAGTGTTTCAATAAAGAGTTTTATATTCTATTCAGCGGTCTTATCGCACTAGGCAATTTCGTACAGACAACCTGGGAGTGGAACATATTTCCCTTTACAATGTAATAAGTTTGTTCATTTTACTGGTCATGTAATTATTTCAGGCAGCTTTTCCTTCCCATACGTTTGAATTTTACACATTATACTTACAAAGACCAAACAATGCTTAACGACCAGTATCGACCAGTATAAAACTGCGTGCAGGTTAACTGAGCTTCAAGAACATTTTGTATGATAACAAGGTGCACTTCAAGACTGGACAAACTACTCTGAGTAGTGGGTTGGGTAAAAATTAAAGCTGCATTCTAAGCCATTAGAATAAAAAGTTTATCGCGAGCGTTTTATCAAGCAGTCTGTAGAATTAATTATATCAATGTTAATAAATAATCATTTTAGGTAATAATACCTTCCGTAGGAGATGGTCACTCGATTACTATAAATTTTGACCGAGGGCCAAGAGCCAAACCATAAAATTAAAGTATATACAGAAGAACAGTCTGGTTCGGTGAAATGAACGCTGACGAATCTCACTGTAAACCACTCGACACGCAGGTTTGAGTACTATACGTGTAACTATTTTGTTAACATAGGAGTAATTAGACGTGTTTTATACTTATCTAATACTAATTTACCTTATTAAATAAATATATTCTAAAATTAACATAATATTGTATGATACAGTTGGCACATTAATATGTACTTGTATATAATCTATGTGATTTCAAATGTTAATTTTATAATTTATAATATTTTATACGCATTTATTTTATAAGATTTAGGTACCCCTGGATAGGGCCACTAGAATCAACGTACGATGTATAATTGCAAAATGTGTGATCCATGTGTATGAAGTATCCCCTTTTTTTAAACCAAACAATTTTTAAAAAATATCCTATTAAAGTATGTCAACGTGATGGATAAAAACTAACCTACTTATGCCTGACGTATGATAAGTTTAATTTGATGATAAATAATAAATACTACTTGTGGAATAGCTTAAATAAATGAAACTAGTGCCGGGTTTCTGTCGCTTTCTATATTATGTAAAGCAAGTCACGACGAAGTATACCCAACCGAGGTCCCTTCGGTCGGTCACCCGTGCCCCTCTTCCTATGGGCGTGGTTAAGGGAGGAGCAACCTTCAGGTTTTCCGAAGGGAGGTGTTGTGCTTTTCTTTTTATTCTCAATGCATGTCGGGGCCCCGTTTATTGTATATTGAATGTACCATAGCTATAGTAGATTGTACTGTAATGGAGAATGAGCATGCGGTCGATATTCTGTTTATTTGTTTAATGCATTTATATTAAAAATTCTATTTTAGTGACTGGCGTGTTGTACTGGAATAACATTAAGACTTTATGTAGCGAGTGGCTCTAGGGGAAAAATATTAATACATTCTTTCTTTACAAATATAATTTGTAAAAACATCGGAATGGAGGGTGCCAACGACTTAATTTACCGTTTGTACTGTTAAAGAGTTATTTTTAAAAGTTATTGATTATGAAAACAAAAAGGGCAATAAATCGAAAAACATTTTTCTGATTTATTTTTTATCATGGCAAATGCCTTTATTGAGAAAAACAAACTAACAATACTACAGCTACTACAGCAGTAAAGAACACTTTTATTAACCACAGATCGGCCACAAACCGATCTACAGAAAATCCAAGTGCTCCAAACCACTGTCAGTGTGCCCAGAATGCTCAAACTCAAACTCAAACTCAAAATTCATTTATTCAAATAGGCTACAATGGAGCACTTTTGCAAATTCAACGTGGCAATGCTGGCAGCATTGCCACGTTGAATGGCAATACTTATACGTTGGGCCAAATATACCCCAGCATTTCGGTCACACGTCGCCTCGACCAAGCTTTTTCTGAAATTATTTAAAAGATATTTAGTTATGTGCTGATTTTTTTTAAATAATAATTTATATTCCAACAGGACAGGTTAGGTACTCACAGATTAAAAACACAATGTATGGGTTGTGTGGCTCAACTATATCTTGTAATATCGGTTAAGATTCCTGTAAGACCTGCGTAATGACCTAACGACAGCCTCTTGCACATCTAGTAGAAAACCGACCTTTACGTGCCTTCCGAAACAAGGTAGCATCTACGAATCGTAGGGTAGCATCCGTGCGAAATTTTTGCCATACAGCGAGATTAAATTTGAGTTGTTTGATTGAATTTGAGTTCTTTGAGTTTACGTCACGGCCCTTTCAGCTAAGATTTGTCATATAATAACATTATATTTATGTTGTTAACAACATTATTTCTGTTTAATTGTATCATTGTTTGTGATAATAGAGCAACTTGTCATCTCCTTGTAAACAATATTGACGTAATTGACGATAACAAACACGTCAGAGAGGCTGAACACATAATAAAACATATAAAACCTATGAATAATTGTTGATTCCATAACACTAAAGATGGCTTTTTAATTAATTGAAGTCCTTTTCCTTCTATATTTTGCTACGATGAGCTGCAGAAGGGCAAAACTTTTTGTGACCATAGGAAATAATAAATTAAATTTTACTGTACGTTTGATAAATACGTACATAGTCCTTTTTACGTAGACAGCTTCTAAGTTTTTCCCTAGTTCCATGACGCTGCAAAGTGCAGGTAGCAAAAGTTTAATATAATATTTCGTGTCCCGAATGATAAAATCACCTTGATCCACTGCAGACAGCAAGTAATAACTACAGACATTTAAAGTTGACACATTTTAATTCTAATTTTAAAGGTTAAAGTTTCTTTGTTGACCTTTCATGCAAAAACTATTGAATAGATTACGATGAAATAAATACTGCCTACGTACTAAGCTTATTTATTTACTTAATATTTTATCCCGATTTTGCAACGGGTTCGTGATTTACACGGAACGCAACTACGACTTATAATTTTATTTTAAATGCTAATGTTGTCAACATTATGTTTTATTTTAAACAATAATAAGTTCAATTTCTTTAAGCTAGTTTTGATAGTTTTGTTTTAGTTATGATAGTGTTGAGACCGTATAAAGGTTCAAAGACCCAATTAAAAAAATAAACTCGTACTACCTATATAATATGTTATATATACATTTATTTCCTCTAACACGCCAGTAATTAGAGCAAAATATGAAATGAATTATTTTATTTAAAGTTTTATGTTCCTTTTACGAGGCCTGCGCCCTAAGTACTTAATTATTTTTGAAACCGCTTCATATTATGTCTTATTCTCTTTAAATAAGGTATAAATTTGCTTGAATGTATTGAAGACCTCCCATGTTTTATGTAGAGTACGCCATGAGCATAAAATGAAAAACATTTGAGTAATTAGAGTGAGAGACATGATGTTATAATTTATAGTTAAAAGTCGTCATAAAATTTTAATAACTGGTTTATTATGGGGTTGTAATTCCTGAGTATCGTGTTAGAAAATAAGTAGACTAATGCTCAAGGGATGTATTTTCCCATCAAAGCAAAGGACTTTTAAAAGAAAAACGTGGGTAAATTCTGCACTAAGAGAGGTTCCCAACACATATGATATAACTGTTTTAGATTTAGCCAAAGCATGACTAGTTTAATTCGATATCGGTCCGACGACTCTCCGACGCGACGCGACGGACCAAAACCGAAGCTGAAAAGGTAAACTACCCAACAAATACTTTTGTCAAATACACATACCTACATGTTCTAAGATTAGGCAGAACTGTTATTACAAGCTTTTATTTACTTTCACCTTTCTGTTGTCTGTCTGTCTGTCTGTGTGTCTGTAATCAAATCTTGAAAGTTTTAATTTGACCCACTTATCCGATGGTATCCGATTAAGCTGAAATATTGCATGCCTGTATAAATCGGATGACAATGCAATATTTTATGACATCGAGCTGAACTGATGATGGAGCTGGAAGGTGGCCATAGGAACTCTGTTGTTAAACGACGCAACGCCATCGAGTTTGGGCTCATTTGCTTTGTCTTGACGAGTACTTTATGGTGCTAGATGGTAATAATAATAAAAGCTTGTTTTTACAAAGTTTTTTAAATTTCACTTGTTTGATAAGTATATTCTGATTGGGCTCGAATCGGATGCAGTGCAAAAGCGCTTTTATTGTGTACTCACTACTACAATCAATTTTATGCAAGTAGCCATAAGATCCTAAAAACACAACTAAATTTTCAGCAACAAAAATCGCATCAAAATGTCACAAAGGCAATTAAAAAGAAATAATAATACCAACCTACATTCAACTTTCGATTAACGGCATTTTTTCCACGCCAAGCAATATTTCAGCTTATCTTATCAGCAGGGATGTAACCCCTAGTTGCAGGCGTCGCCCGACAGATGGCGGTAATGATGCGAAATGCGCACGCGCCGGCACTATCGCACTTATTAATGGCACTATAAAATGACGAGATGCACTGATAACACGTTTGGAAAAAGTCTTGGGACTTGATACGTGGATAAAGGTGTCAAAAGTATCAGTTCCCGCTAATATTGTAGTACATTATATTTATGTAAGTGAAAAGATATAGATGTGTGAATAAAGATGTAACTTCTCACGCACACTTCATAACCGCGTGCTTTACCTGTTAATTAGTTAAATAAACTTACAAAATTTTGAACTGTACCTCAGTTCAGTAAATACTTCTAGTACTAAAAAACTCAATATTAAAAACTCAATATTGATACATATGAGCTAATCTCAGACTTGATTCAGTCATCTTGACGCTCAATACGGCTGGACACATTTGGCTGAAGTTTGTGAGGTAGCTTAAACGCCAAAATTATGTTATAAAATAAGGATTTTCATGAGGTAGTTTCAACCCTAGAATTATCTTATAATATAGGATTTTCATGAGGTAGCTTCAACCCTAGAATTATCTAGGATTCTATTATATAGGATTTTCAGCGAGTGAAATAAAAGGAAATAAAAGTTCTTACTCAAGAGCCCAGAGTAATTTTACCATAGGTATTCGTACATTATAATATTATTATTTTATATGAATTTATGTAGTCGAGATGAAACAATTATAATAAAACTCGTTAATATTTATACAAAAAACATAATTTATTTTGTTATTACCCTGAGAAACAGAAATACTTTATTTTTTCAAATAATAATTAAAACACGAGATTTTTTCAGATACGATCCTGGTTTATAAATATAAATTAAATATTTGTTCTGTATTTATTTATTTAAAAGAAACCTCTACATTTTAAAATATAAAATACCTCTACAATAAAGCACTACAAAAATAAAAATCGGGTTAGTTGCAGGTTGCAGTACGCACTAGTAAACCTCGAGGTTACAAGTGATCAAAAAAGCTCTAAACACTGAAATCACAATTGAAACTCGCTCTCATGTTCAAATAGATAGATATTGTGACGTAAACATCGGCTAAGAAAGCTAGTCTTTCAAATAAATCTAGGGACCTTTCAAATTTGAAAACCTTCGCAATAAAAAAAGACATCGGACGACTGTTAGATCTCGGGGTTCCAATCACTACTTCACGGCTCCATCATCAAAGCAATGTTTCAACTTGAATATGAAAAATTCTCGGCTAAACAGATCAACTCTATCTTATAATTGAGTTGCAATATTTGTGCCTATTGGACAAACAATGTTCTCGTACATAATATCAACATACATATAAATTACTAGCTTGTTCTCCCGGCTTTGCCCGCGTGACAAAATCCTTTCTTAGTGGAGGTCCAGGTCATAAGATCTATCTGTATTCCAAGTTTGAACCCAATCCGTTCAGTAGTTTGAGCTGTGCGTTGATAGATCAGTCAGTCTGTCACTCTTTCCTTTTATTATATTTAGAAAAGTATAAGTTTAATGAGAGCTTGTAAAAACATGAAACGTGTGTTTGTCTGTCAATCATTCCCACTAAAACAGTTATTGAGTAATAAAATAATGAAATAGGTATAAAAATAATTAATTATGTATACTCGACTTACACAAATTGACATTGGTGAACCTATGTGAACAAATACCGCTGAATATTCAAGATTGTCTCTTAAAATCAGCGATTGGTCAAGAATTTAGCCGACAGATATTGTGTTCTAGTTGTAAACACAACTCACACGTTTATTATACATATATGAATATTTTATGTACTTTTAAATATTTAATTTAAATGATTTAATTTTTATTATAGGTTGAATGCGATCTCGTTAAATTTAATGGGATTTATGTGGATTTATTAAATGGGAATTTAACGTAAATAATTGTTAACTGTTTACGCCCAATTTTTCTGACCAATAAATGGATGGATAGATAACTTTATCAACATAGATAAAATTAACTGGAGCACTGCTATTATGGCTAATATTTATTTTTCTCAGGAGTATTGAGCAGATTTTAAATTTTTATTTTTTATATTATAGATGGTAAACACTAAGAACAACTTTTTGAAAATGTTGTGTGTTATTTTTTGATTTTAATTTGAATTCAGATGGGTGGACGATGTAGTTAAAGTAACGGGTCGCATATGGACGATATTGGCACAGGATAAGATTGAGGGTCATAATATGAAGGAAGCTGTAGACGATGATAATGATGATGATGAAATCATGCTGGTCGCGGTCATGTTAGTGTTTTGTTATTAGTTTTAATTTCACTTCTATCAATAATTTTTAGCTATTATAATAATTTAATTTAATAAAGCATGTGCCCAACGGGTTCCCTCGAAATATTATATACTTTACGTATACTAGTCTAAGACCTTGTACCTAATTCTAAGGAGGCAAATAAACTATTGAGTATTTTCTATAATGTACCTTACAATGTGTCCCACTACATATGGCATGGATCACAAAAAAACACGAACATTTGGTTAGAAGTTACAAAGAGCTAAATTTTTCAACACCACGCAAAACGCATAAAAATCCTCGCCAGTTTTTTTCCTTGCAAAAAGTTGAAAGCGCATCGAGCCCCAGACACCGACGGAGATTTGAAGAGGATCCACCTGCTGACGCTGTGGCCACTTGACGCCACATGCTGATGCTTTTTGTGAACCTTGTGGGAACCGTTCCAGGCACCGTTATGGAACTATGTGACCACAGAAGATGTAATATGTAGATATTGCACTCGACAGAACAAGTATTCCCAATTTCATTATACTGTTAGAAAAATATCGTGGTCAAAGGCTAACCAATAACGAATTTTAAAAAATGAGGTTCCGAGGCCCAAAGAAAGATACAAAGATTAATAACTACAGAAGCCTAAAAAGGAAGTACAACATTTAATAAAGAGGTTAATGAAAATAATTGCTGTAAAATGTAATAAAGTAGAGAAAGAAGAATAAAATTGTGGCTAGAGTTTCTAGCAAATTATTTATATTTTTCATTTGTGTCCGTTTCATAGTTGATGTTCGGTTCCAATTTTATTCCTCACACAACATGTCAAGCGTAGTCCAGTGGCCTTAGGTTCAAATCTCAGTATCTTGTAAAATTTTGGCACGAACGAAAATTGTGAGTACCGGCTTTTTCCCATAATATATTGTCGTTAAGTCATGTTGCAGGCCGTACAGATATATTGGCGTCCTGAAATTGCAACAAGAATATATTTTATGTTCGTTAGCCACTCCTATAATTGTGATTGGGTGATAAAACTCTATAAACCAGTGTAACCAGTGCTGTTGGAGTATAACTCCAATTATTTAATACTAGCTGTGCCCGGCGGTTTTACCCGCCTTACAGTAGCATACATATTATATGTTATCCTAAGGTAGGTATAAGCTATCTCAATTCCAAATTTCAGCTCAATCGGTCCACTCGTTTAGGCGAGTAACAAACATACATTCTTACAAAGTTTCACGTTTATAATATGTATTAGTAGGATATTGGATAATACGTAACGCGCACATACGCGTACGTGTTCAGCAATAAAACTTAGTTTATCATTATAAACCCAAACAGGTATCTGATTAATTAAGGGAACATATTACCCAAACCATCAGAAAAAAGTGTTTTTAGTTTTTAATGATAAAATAATAAAACTTAGCTTATCATATAAACCCAAATACTCAGCACATTACAATCCATGAGAGATACAGTGCGCCTGAAGTGGTGCTATTTATACGTTGCATTGATCTCACATTAGAGGCGCAGGCGCAGGCAATGTGCGTATTACCCGCGAGAGTGGGATCAACGTTGATTGATTATTATCGACTGCGATATGCCAGACGCAGAATTGTTTAGGCGCCATAGATAATCTAGATTCGGCGGTAAAAATATTACAGGCAGTTATAGAAGACATGCTAAACACTCGATCGCGAAAGATGATGGCGCAAAAAAGAGAACAGAATTATTTCGCGGAGGCCCAGCAGTCGTAGCACATCGAAAAATTGACTAAGAGTAGCAACGCTTGACAATACTTCAAGAGTGATCTGACATATGTCAAGACGCTACTCTTGCTACTCGCACTGTCATTGCATACAATTTGCAGCTACTCCCAATGTCATTGTGCTCTTACAAACGTCAATTACTCTTGATAGTGGGACGGGAGTTGCTACTCTTATGTCAATCTTGCAATGTGCTTCGGGCCGGGTAGTGGGACAGCATCTGGATATTTCCTCGTTGGACAGCATAGACAACAAACACTCTACCGTTTTTTTTACCAATTTTATCGAGACCAGAAAAAGAATTTGTTAGAATCGTCTGTGGCTATAGAATAAGTGCTTGTTCACGCTATAACACGCGGGCGCGGCAGACTTTGCTTACACCGCACGTGCGTTGTACGTGAACACTTTCATAGCGCGTCGTATGTTTGATATTTCGCGCCCGCGCCCGCGCCCGCGGGTACACGTGAACAAGCCCTAACACAAAAGCTACATTCCAGCGGGTAAACCGCAGACTCAGCTATTACTTTTATAAAGTGTGATTAAACCCATCTCATCTGTATCTCGAACTGCGTGTTATGAAACTAATTGAGATAAAGGAAGACACGATGTATATCGATCACAATCTTTCACATCGGATCGCTCTCAAGTGGTGGCGGCGCCACCGCGGCGCGGACTCAAGTGGGCTATATATGGCAGGGATGTATTGCCCTAGGTCAGCTTCCAAAACAGATATCTTCTGGTTACATTGAGCTAGAAATATAATATTAGTGTTAACGATCAGGCGAGATCAGATCAGGACAAGTATAATAACCTATGTATGTACATATATTTATTGAATAAGGACCGACGACAAAAATACCTTAAACTGTACTTACAACATTTTTATACATATTTGGTGTTCTCTCAATTAGGGAAAATCTCAAAAAGCAAAAACAAACTTAACAAGAACTTAAAAACACAAATTTTCTGTTAAATAACACTTTTTGAGATGTTACACCGTAATTACAAGTAGACAAATGTCTATAACCCCAAGGTAACTTTTTGTTGAAATATTATGGTAATTTTTAATATCATCATTAGTCTATACTTGTGTTCATTGCACTATTTGATTTATTATGAAATAAATATAATAAATTCATAGAATTCACTTTTTGAAAATTCCTCAAGAGAAGCTCTGTGCAATATTATTGCACACATTTTAAAAGTATGTAAAGGCTCTTGAGAACAGAACCGTGTGACGACAATATCTAAATCTTTGGTATATTTTTTGTTATTTCAATGCAAAGCCCAAGCCACTGACCTGATTGAGTTGAAATTCGGCACACAGATTTTCCTGACATTAATATTCGTTACGAAAGGATTTCTTAAATAAGCGCAAATTTAGGTGTATATTGTATATTTTACGCACATAACTTAAATAAAATATCCTTATATTTAAAATAAATAGTTACACAGGCAGATAACGTACCTAGTTAACATATTAAACACTATAATTACAATACATTAAATATAAATACCCTCGATTTAAAAGGACGATTAAATATGATTATTTTTTAATTAAATAGATGGGATTTTAATAGGTATACCTACCCAAACTAGTTTGATATAAATGATCAGATTTTACGCGAGTTTCATAATATATTTCTCAAGCCCTTATATTTTGCTAAAGTTATCTGAATAAATCGGAGATAAACATCGTTTTATAACCCTATTCAATGTTTATTGATGATACATAATGTATGTATATAGGCACGAGAAATACCTAAAGCTTTTAAAATGCTGATTATTAAGTCTAATAGGTACCGGAATGAAAAAGCTGTAGGCAATCTTTGGCTGAGAAAAATCTATATCTATGTAAAACGAATTATGTAGATGAGAATGTAAAAATATTTTTAGGATGTGAAATAGAATGGAATGTAAAGTTTGCTGAGCTTTTTTTTATACGACGAAGTAAGAAGACGAGCAAGAAGCTCCTGATGGTAAGAGATAACGCTGTCCATAATATTAGTACAGTGGTACCCATGATTTTACAACGATTTTTTTGGGTGCACTGTGCTAACTTCTTACTTGAGAGTCAAGAGTAGAGTCACTTAGATGTTAAGACTCTTCAAGCCCAGTAATTTCACTAGCTACAGTGCCCTCCTACCGAATAAGGCTAGTGGACCGGACGGAATACCAGCGATAGTGTTGAGGACTTGTGCACCTGAGCTCACTCCAATCTTGACACGCCTATTTCGCCTCTCTCTCAAAACTGGTGTAGTGCCCAGTTCTTGGAAGCTTGCCAACGTGCAACCAGTGCCCAAAAAAGGCAGTCGTACTGACCCATCCAACTACAGGCCAATCTCGGTCACATCCATACTCTGTAAGTGTATGGAGCGTGTTCTGAACAACAGGCTTCTGACATACCTTGAAGCGAATGATCTCCTCAGTGATCGGCAATACGGGTTCCGTCGTGGCAGATCTACTGGGGATCTTCTTGCGTATGTCACCCACATCTGTAGTGAGGCCATCGAGAAACACGGAGAAGCGATCGCTGTTTCTCTTGACATCTCGAAGGCCTTTGATAGGGTCTGGCATGACAGCCTTGTCGGTAAGCTTCCATCGTTCGGGTTACCCGTTGGCTTATGCGCGTGGATTTCAGACTTTTTGAGGGAACGATCGATTCGAGTAGTCGTTGACGGCAGCTCGTCCGATCAATTAGCTATTAATGCTGGGGTACCTCAAGGGTCAGTTCTCTCTGCTACACTTTTCCTGCTGCACATCAATGACCTGCTTAAGCCAGGTATTGTTGGGTATGCAGACGACAGCACGGTAGTTGAGCGATATACATCTAGCGCTAAAGCCAACGGAGATGAAATCCAGTCATGCAGAGAGGCCATGGTTGAGCGTATGAGCTTGGCCTTAAAAGCTGTTTCCGATTGGGGAGTAGCTAATTTGGTTAAGTTTAACGCTACAAAAACCCAGGCGTGTCTATTTACCGCTAAAAGGAGTCTATTCAACGAAGCTCCTTCTTTCCAAAATGTTTCTTTACCGATAACTAACCAGCTTGAGTTACTAGGAGTTACTCTCACGTCTGACCTTAATTTTGGGAGTTACATCGAATCTAAGGCTCAATTGGCTGCCAGGAAGCTGGGTATTTTGGCAAAGGTGAGGCAATACTTCACACCGGGACAGCTGCTAACGCTGTACCAAGCACAAGTCCGGTCGTGTATGGAGTACTGTTCTCATCTTTGGGATGGTACTGCCAAATACCAGCTTCAGACACTGGAGTCGATTGAGAGACGTGCCAAAAAGCTCGTAGATGACCAAAAGCTCACGGAATCTCGGCTGCAGAGCCTTGAACACCGTAGAATGGTCGCCTCGTTATCGGTCTTCTATAGGATTCATTTTGGAGAGTGTGCGCAGGAATTACACGAACTAATTCCTCCAAGCCCATTCTACCGACGGACGTCGCGGCAGACGGCAAAGCGGCATCCTTACTTAGTGGCGTTACCTACTGCCCGCACCAAGCGTTTTGCTTCGTCGTTCTTAATGAGAACTGGTCGCGTTTGGAACACTTTGCCGTCATCCGTGTTTCCCGAGCGGTACAACTTGGGTATCTTCAAGGCACGAGTGAATAGGTACCTTTCTAGGCATCTTACGTGATCCATCGTCGACCGCATTTTCACTTTCCATCAGGTGGGATGTGGTCAAACGTAGGCCTATCTCGTATAAAAAAAAAAAAAAAAAAAAAAGCATAGTAATGTTTGCACAACACTGCTCAGGCGGTAGAGTCGAACTCCTGCAGAGGAAGTCTACCCCCGGTAAAAGCTGCAAGGCATTTGCCAATTAAGTAATTCTAACTACTCATCCTAAGATCGCTGAATAATATCTCAAGGCAGAAGATCAGTCTGATCTGACGATATTGTGAATTCTTTCGGAGAGAAGAGGAGGGAATCGAGTTTCATACTCCCACAGAATCAGTTGGTGTAGCGTCACTATTTTTTTATCTGTGCTCGTGGACATACTAATACAGGATTTTGTAACGGAAGCGAAGCCACGGGTGTAAGCTAATAGATCCATAAAAGGCAGCAACGTTAAGCGATGTTTTTGTGAAAAAGTCTAGTGAAAAAAGTCTAGTCCACAGTAAAATAAAAGAAAGACGAATAAATTAAAATCCATTCTATATTTAAACCAGTAAATTCATTCATTACAGCAATATCAGTGAATCTCAGTATATTTGTAACATAATTTTTCGGTTCGCTTCATAAATCGCAGCGAATACGGCGCGGCCGCCGCCCGCTAATGCATCGCGTAAATCAACCGTAGACACGTGATATGCCATTATCAACCTTATCACGATAAAATTAGAGTTGAAATTATACTGGTTTTGTAATGTTTTTGCAAAGGCTGGACGGTCGACGTATGTCCTAAGCCTTTACTTGTTTTGAGATAGGCTTTGAACGCGGAAAGTGCTTGTATAAGTTGTGTGTACAATGTTATGATTTTTTTTTCGTTATGTTCTTGTTCTTATAGTATAAGAACATGATACGTCTTCTTCTTGGGTGTAAATGTTGAATTGTGTACACGTTGCTTTAAAGTTACAATATTATTATATTAAAACAATGTATAACAAAGAGGAAACCCTTTTCTGTTTTGTATTAGTTAGCAAAATTATTAAATTACACTTTTAAAGTATACAGTAGATATACATTTATGTATACTATTATTTGTCTTTTTCTTAACCTTATATCCCATATTATCTTTGGAGTCATTTTGTGCCATTCTGTTAGTTTAGTTGTCCAGTTCTGAGCTCGCTTCAAAAGCTCAAAGTAGTATCTAAATATATAAAAGGAAAGAATGACTGACTGATCTATCAACGCACAGCCTAAACCGCTGGATGGATTGGGTTGAAATTTGGATGATGGACAGGTTTTATAACGTAGACCTCCGCTAAGAAAGGATTTTGCCATGCGGGCAAAGCCGCGAGAATAAGCTAGTTATCAATAAGTTTCTTATTTTTAATATCTTGTTCACTCATTTGTTGAACTTTATGATTAACAAAAGACAAAACGGCACAGTAAGCGGTTAAAGAACTTGAAATAAGTATTATTAAATGTCGCACTGGCAACTTTTTTACGACGTCAATAAAACTTCGCAATAATTTGTCAAAGGCTGGTGATTTATTTTTGTCGGGACTCGATCAATCAAGGTTACGAACATAATTGATATTAAACGCCTACCTTCTGTAACAACGTACTCGAAACTACTTCGCGGAACATCTACAAAAAATGGCTATTTATAGATATTACCTATATACTCACATTTTTTCTACCTTTTTAACTTAATTTTTTACTATGCAAAAAACGGCTATACAATTTTTTTACACATAGTAAATTTTTTTCTACCGTTTTGACACAGAAAAAACTCGTTGCGCATACCCACTCATTCAGGGTAAGGGGTCTTTCCTTGCAGAATATTACATCTATCTACTAAAACAACACAATGGCACTCCCTTTGGTCTTTCTGGTGGAAGACTGGGGAGCAGGCAGAAATGATTTTCCGCCTTTACTGCGGCGGGGCCTTGTTTAACATTTAAACATTCTGCGACGGTCTGTGGGCGGGTTTTAGTACTTAACCTTTAACCCAAGTCACAGAATAAAATACTGAAAAGTTAAAACAACCTATATAATATGTGCGGGTTGTACCTAATAATTTCGATGACAAAAAAAATGCTTTAAAAAACTTTTACACAGGACATAGCTAAACATGTCATCTGTATGTGTGTACCTACACACATACGTACCTACGTATTTGCAGTTTCTGACATTTGATTTTTTATGAAAAATATAATAAAAGGTAAAAGTGACTGACTGATCTATCAAAGCACAAGCCAAAACCTAATCAGCTGAAATTTAGAACACAGAGCGGTTTTATGACGTGGATCTACGTCCAAAAAAAGCTATCTCCATCTGGGCCACAAGCATTGGTTAGTAAATTGTATAAATTAAGAGTATATCAAATAAAATAATTACTCAGCATCTCAGATTTCAACTCAACAAATATCAACATTTCGGCTAAAATAAATCAATGAGCCAATAAATCGTGTAAACATGTGGGAATGTAGAGATGACACCGAGATATGTGGGGAATGCAGCTAATGGGCCTCAACAGCCGTAATGTGAAGGGGTAACCTCTGCCCGGTGTTCAGTGTCAACTGACGTGTCTACAAGATTTACTAGGGTACACTTACTAGCACTCAATTTGAATACAAAATTTTATTCAATAGATTTGAAATCAAAGAAATTTCACGTTAAAACATCGATGCTTTAAATTTTAAATCGTCAAAAATAAAATTTAGTTAAAAATAGCATGTTTTAATTATTTGTATCAAAATTGAGAAATGCCTTGCAGTCAATGTCGCTCGACTTCAGTGTTAATAAATCTCTAATATTGTTTTGTCTACCTATATGGCCCTCATAGTAAAGGTGAGTTTTTGAGCCAAATGATATATTTTAGCCAAAACGATTTTTTTTGCACGGCTCTTTTTAAGTATTAGGTGGGGGACAGTTACCATCGAAACCTTTGGATCACTTGTTGACAGTATTAAAAAAAACTTATTAATTTACAAACCTTCCTATTAGTAAAAAAAATAATTTTGACTTCATTTATACGACACCATGTCGTGTCTTATTCGTAAATCTTACCTACTGTGCTCTTCTCACATGCCGGCATATATACGATACTTTCACACCAGCACGAGCTAAACTATTTTGAAACACGTTAGTTTTATTGCACGTGAGAATTTGAAATAATTGCCCTTACTTAACAGGGTAACCTTGCGCCTTAGTTCTGATTTTATTGAAACCACGAAATCATAGGATTGTTTGATCGACACTCATCTTATAAAAGATAACGCCTGCCCATCATGTACACCTATGCAGTATCCAGGTATGTGAATACGTGCACGTACCTATACAAAACTGCGATGTGATACGAAGTTACTTTTGCGATTCATTCGTACGAGCTCGCAAATATTGGCGATGCAGTGGAAATTCACAGTACATATGTGTAGGACTGTAGGCGTAGGTTATGTGTAAGCTCTAAATAAGAAGACCTAAGCAACACTGCACTGAGCTTTTCACCCAGACACATAAGTTGTAAAGTCTTCTTAGCACAGTAATATCGCATTGAGAAACCCGGTAACCGTTAAAAACTTAACTTGCTAAAGTAGTATTATTGCGGCCAAGCAATTGTGAACCCACGTTTTTTTATTCATTATACGAGTACTCATAGGTTAGTCTATGACCACGATCTCGTCAGATCTTAAGCGATGATGCCGAAGATGGCCTACTAAACTAAACAAAAAACGGCAAATTCTAGCTATACTTGCAGATAATCCCTGACCTTTCTTGAGTTTTATGATCCCGCATTGGAAACGTCTTGTAAGGAATAAAACGTGCACATTATGGAGAACTGCACTCGCCATCGGATAAATGTCATACGCTTCTTACATAAAATGTGTTTGTTATGGACTATGAAATAGTATGCGAGTAGCTTTTGACACTGGGAATAAGAACTGGGAATTATAGACGCTTAGTTCTTTAGCAGGATTTTAACCCCTGACGCAAAAAGAGAGGTTTTTTGTTTGATTGTTCTGTGCGTGTGTATATCCGTCTCTTTAACATTTTTTTTATTTGAGAGCTGATTTTCTTAGATATTATTATATTTAAAATCCGTACAGCTGTTTAAAGGTGATCAGCTCTTTTGTGCTCAGACGCATAATGGATTTTTAGTTTATAGACTTTTTGAATGTTTGCTTTTTTGCATTGAGGGTTTTTAAAATTTTAATAAATTATGAATCAATATTTTTGTAATATTTTATTCATATCTTTTAGCCCGAAGTGAATACTACCCATATGCAGCTTACGTTGTACTATGTTCTCAGTTCTGATTCAGCGGTAGTTTTAGATAATGTACACTGCTGGCAATTTCTTAACTGACAAAAATAAAATCATAAGTTTTACTTAAAATTTTTGGAACACCTGGATCTATGATATGATGGTTGGGCATAAAAAATACTAAGTGGTCGTCGATAGCTACCTTACAACATACATATAGCAGTTTTATTAGACTCAATAAAACTAGTCCCACTACCGGAAACCAACGTCTCGGGAGTTCTTGTTCAAAACATTACATGTAATTAGGAACAGATTTCAATCAAAATGTTATTCTTATCTGTTGTCAATCAAGTTAAATTGGTGGGCTCTGAAATTATATTTTAGCAATATTATTTTATTTAAATTGCTACTTTATGGTACTTACATAATATTATATTATGTCCTAATACAATTTATAGATGCTATTCGCTAAAAATACATAGGTAATGTACCTATTTCTATGCTTATTTTTATAATTAATATCTACTATTCAGTTGTTTTTCCACTTTCTAAAGCAATCAGTGAAAAAAAAATGAAAAATATGGGGAATTCATTTTAAATATTTAATTAAAGTACCGCTGTCCCCGTTAAACGGGGACACAGAGTCCGGGGACAACGACACGTGAAATATTTACTTCCCGCTGTCCCCGTGCCGAATCTACGTTACGGGAACAACGGGAAAGAAATTTAATCACGTCCCGCTGTCCCCGTGACGGGGACATGGCGCACGGGGACAACGGGAAGTAAATATTTCACGTGTCGTTGTCCCCGGACTCATTATTATTCTTTTTATTTCGCGACCACTGGACTTTTATATTGTAAAATATAGTTAAAATAAAAATATAATTAAAAAGATACTGATTGCTTTAGAAAGTCAAAAAATAGCTGAATTCCTGTAACTTATAAATTTGTCTATTTTGACTTGAAATTTCTCTTATTATGGCTCTACTCTACTTTAAGCCTGTGTATTTCTAAACTATTGAAGTACTATATCGTGCTCACGATTTCGTCAATCACCCTAGAAACTATCGCACGTACGTACCTAACACTAAAATAATAGATAACCCATTTCTCCTTGAATAACCCAATAAAAAGCGACCTCGGCGTTTCATCACGACCTTTGCGCAATTCCTGATACTATTTCTCAGAAGGTAAGAGTTGAAAGCATTACTGACACACTTACTAATATAACGATAGGATTTCAATACGTTAAGTAACCCACTGAAACATTCAACCTTTATTACCTAGGTAATAAAGTTTAAAGTCGCGTGACATTACTTTTATAGTTTGTCATGTACAATTTGATCCGTGCCTTATCTATCGCGAGATAGAACGTCTGTGATTGCGTATAAACAATATAAATATTAGAAATATAGTTCCGATATGGGGCAAAGTTACAAAATTATGTGATAATGTAGAAGTTCACTCGTGGATTATAATCGACAGCTATCCTGTTTTGTTTCCTTTGTTATCTGAATTTTAGTATTTGTACTGCATTTAGATAAAGCACTAATGAACATTATATTTATTTCGCATATATTATTATGTATTCAATATGCGCATTATAGGATGGATAAGACAGTAAAAATCCTGTACTAAGCCCACCCCACTTGCACAAATGTAAACGCAAAGTGTCTTATTCACAACACACAAAATGATAAAAGCAATTTTAAAGTAAGAACTTTTAATGAATTTTTTGATTTCGGCGCTCTTTGAAACATCTTTTTACTACCACAACATTGTCAAAGTGCTACGTATATGTCGTATTAAAAGAAGTTTCTCTTGCCCTCAGGTGGACTCCCCCAAGCATGGTGATATCGTTCCAGTAACTCAACAAGAACAATGTTCGGCGGGGGCAGCGGCGGCGGGTCGTATGGCGGCGACTGCGGAGAGGGATATGGAGCTTACGTGGCCGGTGGCGGCAGGCTACAGCCGTATGCGGCTCACTTTGCACCGCATCAGAACGTGTGGCATCACCATCATGCCGCCCATCATGATACATACGGTAACAATCCACTAGAGAGTAACTCTTCGACTGTAGAGGGATATGGAGCTAACGTGGCCGGTGCGGTGGCGGCAGGCTACAGCCTATGCGGCTCACTTTGCACCGCATCAGAACGTGTGGCATCACCATCATGCCGCCCATCATGATACATACGGTAACAATCCACTAGAGAGTAACTCTTCGACTGTAGAGGGATATGGAGCTAACGTGGCCGGTGCGGTGGCGGCAGGCTACAGCCTATGCGGCTCATTTTGCACCGCATCAGAACGTGTGGCACCACCATCATGCTGCCCATCATGATACATACGGTAACTATCCACTAAAATAACAAATATAGAGGTGTTCCCCTCAGTCAAGTAACATTTAGAAAGCTTTGTTTAATATTATTGTTTTTATTTAAAGTTTTGTATTTATATTATTTATTTTATTATTCAGGACAACGCTAAGACTAACTTAATGATAAAGTAGCATTTTCTACCAGTTGACCTGTTCATGGAGAAAATGTACAAGGATAATGGAGGAGTGCAGACAATATCAAGGACAGGTTGTGGTGTTTCAATAAAGTATGAGTATTATTATCAATCAACCAATCAAGGTTATATCGTGCCAACAGCAAGCAAGTTGGTTAGAATACCCGATCACTAGCTGATGGCCGCCCCCACATTGGGTAACAGTTTCGACGACACGACAGCGTTGTCGTCGAAACTCTTCCAAACATTCATCTTTTCACTTATACATACATTTTTCTAGTATCTTCCATCCCTAACAGACAAAACAGTACCTATTTAAGGCAAATGCTATTCATGAACTGTTCAAAAAATAATAATACGAGTATTTGCACAATTTAATTTATTACTCTGATATTGTACTTGGCACAAATCATTTTCACACCATTCTAAAATAATTATACTATAAGAATTAAATTTATTTTAGCGCCATCAATCAAAACTATTTTCTAAGAATGTTAGTATTTAAAATATATACAGTAATACCTAAATTCTTAGAAAACCTGCATTGGTCGGTAGCGGCGTTGCGGCATTTATGATCAAGCACTGTTAAATGTATGCAGAATATATTAAAATATGCGATAAGCAAAATAATAAGCCGTCATTATGAATATTATGAATGACCTGAATATGAAACTTAAAACCCAGACGTCTGGTTAGCTAAATTAGGTTTTAGATAAGATTGGTTTTGTTATTTGTTACGATTTGCGATAAGTAGGATTATAATAATTTTATAAATAATGTTTAAAATTGTAACTTTTTATACTAAAAGTATACTCCGAATGGGAGAGTACGCGTATCGCGGTTTTCTCAGCGAAAACAAAAAAGTATGCTTTGCTGATATGTGGCTTATGTGTTATTCCACCAGAGATATTTGTTGTTAAATCTCATTATACCTTGTTATTTCTCTGGTAGCATTTCCTTTCACACAACACAGCAGTGCCTGAATTAGCTTGGCGAAGGAATAATTGATGGTTCAAAAACAAAGATGTCGTACCTACTTCCCCTGGTGGTATCTGCAATAGAGCCTACCGCTACAATTATATATCATCTACCAGCTATGATATTATGGCTTGACAAAACAATTTTTTTTATATAACGAAGTAAAAAGACGACCAAGACGCTCTCCTGATGGTAAGAGATAACGCTGCCCATAATTAGTACAGTGCTACCCAGTATTTTACAAAGGTAAAATTCAGGGTGCACTGCGCCAACGCTTCTTACTTGAGAGTTGAGAGATAAGATGTTAAGACTCTTCAGCCCAGTAATTTCACTAGCTATAGTGCCCTTCTACCGTAGCACAGTAATGTTTGCACATCACTGCTCAGGCGGTAGAATACCATAGATCACAAAATTCCAAATATGTACCTACGTATAATTTGGGTCAAACTAATTACTTGACAAAGCTACATTATTCATCGCATGATTGTACTTTTATATACCATAGATAGACAATAAAACCGCAAAACTTGTCACAATGAATGACTAATAACAAGATAATGCTAATACATACATTTAAATACATAATATTATGTGATAAAGTCCGTACTGGCTTATCTGTAGATACCTAACCATAGACTAAATAAAATTATGTGCATAATACCAAAAGAACAATGAGGTGAAGCCAAGAAATTTATAAATCAATGGGGTTTGGAACGTAAACACCAAACTGAAGCATGAAAAATGACGCCACGGTTGTTTGCCATCTCACTCATACTGAATACGTAGGCTGACGATAGCATTTTGTTTTGAATTTTTATGTGGGAAAATAAAAGGTTTTTAAAAGAGATGGCACTCAACCATAGCGTCTTTTTTCTTGCTTCACTTTGGTCTTCACGCTGCAAAATCTAATTGAATGTAAAATTCTTGGGTGAAGCCAAGTTCTTAATACAAAATATGTCAAGGTTTAATTGGGTTAGTTGTCATAAAAAAATATTTATGCAATTTTATTTTGTTAAATATAAAATTATTGTATCTATTCAAACACCGATGACATTATAAATCATATTATAGTCGTATAAAGCATGTCTATAAATTATTTTTATAGTTAACAAATAGTTTTGTTATGAAAATTCTTGATAATAAATTTACAAATAGCATGTGACCAAGTTAGACCGCTATAGGTGAAGTAAGTGTATCTTATATAACTAGAAAATGTAGTTAAAAAATAAAATAAAAAAAAACTTCTAGCTGAAATACAGTATACTTTAGTAAAGCCACATTAGTATAAATATAAGCCTACATTGAAGCATCAAACGTTAAAAACACATTTCGTTTTCTTCGTGTCCATGTCCAAATTTTTCACCTTTGCGTTGCTGGTTACACAATTTCAGCGTACGTTTTCTCTGCTACCTCATATTAGCCCAATGGATATCCAGTGCAGTACTGGTAGATAGCATACCTATAGATGTCTAGTATTATCTACAGTTCTGATAGCCCTGTTATTTTATGTACTTCGGATTACATACTTGCTTATCTCGCCTCGTATTTAAAACAACAAACGACTGTGTTTTTCCTCTAACGGAACTTATAATTAGACTTAACAAGTACTAGTTAGATAAAGTTCGTATCGACCACTATTATATTGTACATTGTTCTGTTAAACGTTAGTAACAATTTGTTCGGTAACAAGTGTAATTGTAAACTGATTGACTACATTATGTGGCATAAAGATAAATACGTAGTTCTAGCTCGATATAAAATTGCATGTTGATCTATTTAAAGTCAGAAATATTATAAGCGATAAGAAATATTATTAAACAGGACGAAGTCTAATTAATTTTAAAATTTTAAAAATACTTTTTAAAAACAAGCTTTAATTATTATTATCATCTTGCATCATAAAGTACTCGTCAAGACGAATCAAATGAGCCTAAACTCGATGGGGTTGCGTTGTTTTATGACGGAGTTCCTATAGCCACCTTCCAGCTCCATCATCAGATCAGCTCGATGTCATAAAAATATTGCATTGTCATCCGATTTACACACGCATGCAAATTTTTAGCTCAATTGGAAACCGGGAAGTGGGTGAAATTAAACTTGCAAGATTTGATTACAGACAGACAGACAGACAGACAGACAACAGACAGGTGAAAGTAATATAAAGCTTGTAAAAAGGGACGTTAACTACGAAGGGTTAATCAATACAATGTTCTCCATAATATTTGATTGAGCTGCCCTGCTCTATATATTAGACATAGAATTATTAGTAAGTCTCCAAGTATTTTGTTTTTAATCTTATACCTACAAGGTAGCCCACAATTAATCATCCTATTTTGTTTTTGTTTAGAACAAAATTGGATGATTAATTACCTTTGGGCCAACACTCCAATGTGTATAAGGGTGGATACATATTGAAATGTTGGTGTGTAATTATAGCAATACCTATAACTTCAGTTTACAAAAAAAAAAGCTTTGCAGCAAACATGCTTTGGCTTTGCTTTTTTTTGCTTTTTGTTTTGTAGCTTTGTTTTTTTTCTTACATTCAAATAAAATTTCCCACCTTCATTAGAGGTCTGACGTGACTAAACAAGTGGCAAGAACCTGACGTATAAATAAATCTAATGTAAATAAGTAGCTTACCTTCCTGTCGTTATTTATAAATTACAAGTGTAAGGGGATCTTTAGCCCTTTATCTGTGAAACTCGGAATTTCAGCGCGGCTAAAATATTGTTGGTAAATACTATATAAGTAGATGCTGTTTTATGTGGACAGGATAAATAAACATGAATGAAACCGGGTTTTACCGAACGTCAGTTATTTTGTTGATTAACTATGTTTACTAACTTTGTATTTTAATTGCTTACACTTATATTGAACAATAGGTATGTGAATATATAATCATCAAAGTCAAAAATTGGAATGTTATTATCACAAAAAATGTAACTGTGACCTACATCAAAATTTAAAATTTTGGTGCAATTAATACTCGAGCAGTAGCTAGCTATAAAATTTCAAAGCAATTTAAAAAATAATGAACCAAAACGTACAGTACTATTCTACAGTGGAGCACAAATCTGCAAAAATTTTACTTGCCAGTAATTCTTTACAAAGTATTTTTTAGGAGTACCACTACAAGTACCTATTACTCGTATCTACCATTTTTTTTCTACTTCTTTGTATAGATAATACATTATAATTATGTTGCATCATCTATTTGCTCTACACCTATCCTTAAAATGAAATAAATCATATTACATAATATGTACCTAACCAAATACAGGCTTTACCTACTCTCTCTGAGGGCGCATTCGATTACCAATTAAAATGTATGTACATAAAATATGTACATACATATTTTTTAACGTGGCAAAATGCCTTTATGAGAAAAACAAACTAACAATACTACAGCAGTAAAGAACACTTTTATGAACCACAGATGGGCCACATACATTAATACATTTGTGGTTGAGTTATTCCTGGTACGCAGTTTAGGTCAACAAATATTAATCGTACTTCAGGAAAATAGGAATTAACATTTGATTGGGTGATATATCTAAATTAACTTGATGTGACATTGATATATAATTCGTCATGGACGATTTTGACATGGATCGACATGAACAAAGACTCATAAGGTGATGACATAGGCGGGAAAGCGGTCGCGGTGCGGAACGGAATTTTTGTAATTTTCGAATTGGTATGTAACCTGTCGCATATAAAGCGAACGCGGGCAGAAACAAAACAAGTGAAATTTCAAAAACTAAAAAAAAACAGGCTTTTATTAATTATTACCATAAAGTACTCGCCAAGACGAATCAAATAATGAGCCCAAACTCGACGCCGATGTCATTTAATTACGGAGTTCCAATGGGCACCTTCCAGCTCCATCATCAGTTCAGCTCAATGTCATTATAATATTGCATTGTCAATGTCATAACTTTTGTTGAGCTGATCGCCTAGCTATACGTCACTGGAAAATCTTGATATTTACTAGTAAATAGTGTGGTTAAAAAACCTGGTCCCACATAAAGTTATCTGACCATAATTTTCAGGGATGTTCAAAGGCATAAAATTCAATATATAATACAGGAAAGTTTTCAGATTAAGGAAGTGTAGCCATCTAACGCGAACGAGGCAATGATGCCAGCATTGGGCTGCTACCAACTAAAAGTGTTTTATAGCGCACTCGGTTTTTCTGAAATTGCCTTGTTGCCGATCTGTGGTCAATACTAGTGTTCTTAACTGCTTTAGTATTGTCCCTTTTTTAGGATTCTGTGGTCAACAACAAACTTATACTTTCGCTTTGTTCTTCAGTTCGTCTGTCTGCACGTCTGCGTCATTTTCTCAATAAAGTCATTTTCCACAAAAAGTGTCCTTAATAAACATATTATATATACATATAACAGGATAATAAAATACTAGGAAAACAGGAAGATCTCGGTCCTCTCAATCCATACACAGCACGTCGCACGGACGTCAGCGACCGCAATGAATCAATATAATCACGGTTATTCTCTGTATCAAATCATTTTTCCTACAGGATAACTAGGCCTAAGTTGTTTTGATCTTAATAGGTACGTGTGTGGTTTATGGGAAGAGCTACAGCGGTTAACTTTATCATAGTCCCACTGCCCTTATCCCACATTATGTAGTGTCGGCACAATACGTCTTCCTATTTCATTCTACATTCCACACTATTAATTTTATTTCATCAAAATTTAATTTCTATTATTTATATAGGAGATTAGATTTTTACTTCACTTTACATATCATTCATTGAGAGCGAGACATAATACGTATGTACATAGTACATGTATTATGTCCTGTACAAGTGCGTGAAAGCTTTGTCATATATACATGACTGATTATAATCAGTTTAATAGAACTCGGGATATTTCAGTTCTAGTCAATCAATTATGGTGGAAATTTAGACCATCCCTGTCCATGCTAAGCAAAAGACATGACTAGGTGTAATTTAGCTTAACATTAGCATACGAGTATTGTTACAAAGGCGAAGCTAAAACGTTATCTACAAAGGCATTTAGCTCAGTTTAGATTTCAAACTAAACTCGCAGTTATCACGTATCAGTCTTCAACTTGTGCCTCGGCGGCTGAAGCGTGAATCAGAGCGATAAGGCAGCCAGTGGCAAGTGGCAAATGACACGCGCGTAATGCCAGTACACGCCCTGACCCCTGACCGACGGGTCGCGACACATATTGTGAAACAATTAACTAATCTAATAGAATAAATTAAATCAGTAAAAAATTAATTCTGAAAAATTGGCGATCAGTGAGAAACAGAACAAAAAACAACTGACCATCGCATCGGTGGAAAACAATCGCAATCGTTGAAGAACAATTGAAAATCTATCAATTCACGATCAGTGCAAAAACAATTGGAGATCGGTGAAAAACAACTGACGGTCGGTGAAAAGCAATTTACACGCGATAATAAAAACAAATGAATATTTTTAGACAATTGTCAATTTGTAAATTAACAATTGATATCTTGTAAATTACTCTTAATTTTGTCAACCTGGATTAGTAAAAATTGACAAGTGATGGATATGTTACCAACAATACCGCTCACAGCGAGCTGGCTGCAAAACATGGCACTGCTCACAGGTACGTCGCTAAAATATTACTTTATACACTGATAACTTACCTACTTAAGACTAGCTTTACTTGGCGTGGACAGAGAAACACCAACCATTTTGGCCCACAAACTAAACAGTGTCCACAGAAGTTTCTATCAAACATTCATTTGAAAAACTAAATGGAACGCAAGATTAAGAGAAAGCGGATGGCTCGTGTATAATATATGGCTTTTGATCTCACAGCATTATCCTTATAAAACTGTCATGAAATTAATGGAATCAGGCTTTACTTTGCGGAAATCCATGATAATAATTATAATTGATTGAATTTTTTCGTGGCATATGCCTTTATTGAGAAAAAACTAGCATAAGATACAATAGCAGTAAAGAACACTTATAATAACCAAGGACCGGCCACACGCTAATCTACAGAAAATGCAAGTGTAAATAAGTTAGATATAATGTAATATATAAAATTCTCGTGTCACAGTTTTCGTTGCCATACTCCTCCGAAACGGCTTGACCGATTTTGATGAAATTTTTTGTGCTTATCCGGTATCTATGAGAATCGATCAACATCTATTTTTCATCCCCCTAAATGTTAGGGGTAGTCCACCCCTAAATTTTTTATTTTATTTTTTAGACAAAATTTTTAATTTCTATTTTTTTTATGATACAACATACAAAAATACATACAATCCTCAATTTTCACCCTTCTACGATCAACCCTTATTTTTTAATAGCCATTTTAGTAATTTAATCATTTTTCCTCTCCGGTCGAAAACTGATCAATCGTCATTTAATTAGTTATCCCCGCCAGATGTCTACAGGTGTCACTTCTGACCCAGTAAACAGCACGGAGTAGGGATGAGAACGAAGCCGGTCTCCTTTCTTTCTCACTCCCTACACAGTTGTCGGCCATCATTATTGTTTATGCATCAAGTGTAGTAGTAACGTTGACAATTATTATTTTGCTATCTCAGTAACTCTCATATTAACTTTTAATCATTCCTATTTTATCAATAATAATTAAATTATCAATTTTGAGTGTATTTTGCACGATTAGTTAATCAAGTGATTTTATAACCTCAAAAGTACTCAACACGTGACACGAGCTTCCAATAACAACGGATTTTGTGTTGTAAGTATACTTTTTTTATTTATATCGAAAATGTTGTTGATCTTATAAAAAGGTAATTTTAATTTAATTTTATTATAAAAACGTAATTGAACAATTAAGATTTTCATAGTTTCCAAAAAATCAATCATTATGAATCTTTATTTTGAAATGGAAATATTGGTTGTATGAAAAAATTATAAGAGACAATGTTTTCATAAAATTTAATTTTTTACTTTCGTTTGAAATTTTTTTTCATAAAATAATGCTTATTTCACGCATATACCACATTCTTACATACATACAATATACACATTCTAACATACACACATACTTCCAATAAGTAAGCTATTTTTTGTCTACACTAGAAATTACTAGGAAATTATTTATATGGCAAAACAACGTTTGCCGGGTAAGCTAGTATTATATAAAGCTGTCATGGTAAAAATTCTATGAAAATAATGGTAAAATCTATGAATAAATCGAGATAGTGGGTAAACTCTAAAAAAAGGGTTATAAAAATCCCTCTGTCTCTCCAAAATTATTGGTTTTTAACAAACGATGCCATTAATTTTAGGCATACTTAGTTTATCAGAATTTAACGAGCTATAGTGATAAGTTATCGCAATAAAACTGTCAAATCGGTAAATTGATTGATTATTTAATTTTGTTTAGTTATTGTGGTTAAAGTTTACATTAGCCTACTGATTTTATGTGATGTGATAAGTAGGTAAGTGCTTATGTATAACTGGATATTAACAATCAAATTTAGCTTAGCGTTTTGTTTTGTGAAAAGTGGCCTTACTCACTACATCCTTTCCGATTTATATTCAGACTATATAAATACAATTATTTGCAATGTTTTTAATTGCAAATTCCAATTTTTTTAAGTCGTTTTAGTTACTTCCACTTTAATAATTTTAGTATTGACTATAATTATACCTTTTTCATTTTGAAATTAAACTGAGACGAATTGCAGTATTTTGATTTACTGAAACCCTCTCAAATGATGCTGAAGTTGCTGAATAAAATTTCACATTACCTATGTAGGTACCTATATTAGAATCGATTATATGAACCATGTTTGTGACAAATAAAAGTCTGATTATGCGTGTAGGCTTGTGGGACGAATTGATGAATTACTTCATGTAAAGGAGGATCACAAACACCTCAAGTAACCCAACCCATTTTGTTGCAGGCGGTGGTGGAGTGAGCGGCGTGAGTGGAGTGAGTGGCGTGGGTGGTGTTCCCGGCGGGTTGTACGGACAGAACGTGGTGATGGGCTCCTGGTGCGGACCCTATGATGCTCTGCAGCGGCCGCCTGCTTATGGTGAGGACTGAATCAACACAACTTGACTAGAAATGAATTTAGATTACATTAGAGGTAGATAACAAATTCTCGACGTTAGAGCCATAAAGTTGAATATCCGATTCCTTCAACAATCAACATCGGACCTTATGTTTGACCTATACGTCGATAGCCGAAAAAATCAGTCATCTGACCCTATGGCTCTAACGTCGAGTATTGATACAACATGCGAGAACTTAGAACTAAATTCAATTTGTAATATAAACAGTGTAACAATTTGCGGTCTTATAGCTAATAGTGATCTCTTCCAGCAAGTAAATTTCGCAATGATTTCAAAAAAACACCTTTATGAGCAAGAAATTCATAGAGATTATTTTATAATTTCTACATATTAGTATCACATATTTCCAGGATAATAAAGCTTTGTAACTCGCAAGTTATAATTTTATATATTTTCCTCCGATTAGTGAGTTAATTAAATTGAAATGTGATAGGGACATTTGGGCAACGAATAAAATGGTTACCAGGAAATATATAATAATAAAATAATGCCTAAATCCAAAGCCGATTAATTTCCTTTTATTAGCTCATATGTAAAGGCTCCGAGTAATTATTTTAATCACACATTTAAATTCAAACATATCGAGGTTACCAACGACAGATGGCAACCAGCGTTATCAAGCACTGATAACAGACTTATTTATATTAGGTAGGTTTTATTAACCGAGCGATTGTTCTAATGTTCCGAGAAGTAAGAGTCGACATTGTAATGAGCAAATAGTTTAATATCGGAAGCGATAAGCCGGCGATATGCGCGTTTAGTCGGTTCAGTTGCTGTTAGGGTTTTTCCCAGTTTGTAGTACCTACATACATAAATAATTATGTGCGTGTATAAACTTTGTCCTGGACTTTATAGTTTATTTATTACGTTATATCATTATTTTTATCTATACCAACCAACAGGTACAGGACTCTACATTAAAAAAGTTTATACATTTTCTTACTCTTGCAAGAACAGCAGGTTTACAAATATTCCCTTCCAAAACTCAATGATGAATCGTGACATTAATCCTGTAAATTGTATTGAATGTGTATAATCATATAGTGAAGGTTAGGGTAAAAGTTAAGTCAGAATTTGAGGTAAATCTGGCCGCGAACAGATGGCGTACTGGACCCATACGAAGAAGGGCGCGAGTGCGTCAACTGCGGCGCCAACAACACCCCTCTGTGGCGACGCGACTCGACCGGACACTACCTGTGCAACGCTTGCGGCCTCTACCACAAGATCAACGGCGTCAACCGGCCGCTCGTCAAGTCGAGCAAGCGACTCGTAAGTTCACACACTACAGTAACGTTTCTCTGCGACCAGGTGCCGACGCAGACCTCCTCACACGCTTCTATAAGGACGGCTCCGTGCAAAGATGGATGAGTGTTGAAGGCATGGCCCGGGGCATGAAGAAGGTGAGTCGGTGGCGTGTAGGATAGTGCATGCTCCTTTCTCTTCCGCACGCGTTCCTTCTCTATAGCTTTGGCGGGTGATTGAAACTACACGCTACCGCTCCCCACTTCGTGCTTCAGCACTTCACTTGTTTAGTTTGCTTGGTTGGGGGTGATTGCTCGCGGGTGACTTGCGGCGACTGGGGTAGCTTGGGGTAGATGTCGAAGAATGGTGCATTGAGGTAGTCAGTGGTGTAGCCGGTTACTTTGTAAAGGTCTATTCGTATATTAGTTTCACGGAACGAGCTCTACCCAAAGCGTAAACTTATACAGTCACGGAGGGATGTCAATCGAATCACGAGTTTTCAAAGAATTCGTCTCATATCAGTAGCTGAGATTGCAGTCAAACGTCAGTTTAGTCTGATGTTAAAATGTTAAATTAATTTTTCACTATAGTCTTGAATCTCTTGTTTACTTTAAATATATATAAGTAGATTTATTGTATTGTGAATGTTTATATCAGTGGAAATCGTTGTTAGCTAAGCACATTTTGTACACTTACTTTAAATCTATACTTAGAGCTGTAGATTTTCCAAATAAAATAAATAAATTCAAAGTATAGGTTCTAACCCCCTACCTACCAGCATACTTTCCGAGATTTGAAACTAGGATCTAACCATATTTTTAGCGCTTCTTCAACTTTTTCTTGTTCCAGTGGCACTTTCTTCACCCATCATTTTGATCTTTAAACAGCATTCTAAACCACAAATGCTAATTAGGCACTACGTTTTGTAATATATCTTTTACATACGTTTGCTTACCTTCTCACACAGCTCGGGTTTACGTCTCGGCCCTTATTATAATGTGTAGAAATACCTTAGATCGCGTATCGAGATGGTAGATGGTATCAAAGTCGTTGCATCCAGTGGGCCGGCGGTAACCGGCGCGCGTCCAATGGCGCGCGGCCCCGCCTCGTCCGATATTATCAATTCAGACTTGTTCCGCGCATGCGCAATCCAACTGTCACTGATACAAGATGGCGGATAGATAACTATTCCTAACCGAATAACCGCTGCTTACTGATTCTGGTGATGGTGAATTGCATTTTGCGCTTGAACTAGATAAATTATTCTGAGAATGGGTAGATTTTGGTTATTTTCTGCTTATATTCTGAAAATGGGTTGATTTTTTGTTTATTTTTCTGGTTCTTGAATTAAAACTTCTATTTATAATTTGTTTATAATATTTTGTTTATCATGTTATGGTTATAGAAGCTTTGAAATGGTAGAGGTAATGATTGGTGGCAATGCATGTCTTCAACACTTTCTATCTATCTATCACACTGAGATAATAGTAAATGTGCATGTTAAGCTTACGTTTTACTAACAAAACGTACGCTTAACATATGTTATCATCAATATTATTCTGTCTTATCTATTTCACCATTAACCTATTATACAATCCACCATAATAATTCCACCTTTCCAATCAATTAGTATCTACAACTCACATAGAACCCTTACCTGCTCTTCCTCTATTCATCACACCTTTTTTAAAAAAAATATAAGTAAGTTTAAGCAGCCAATATAATAGGTAGGTACTTAGAATCAGTATTTACGACTGCTCTATTTTTATGAAGAGAAGTAGAAAATGGGTATTTTCTACTTCTTTTTTTCTTCTTTTTTTAAATGTGAGTAAGCTAAAGCACCCATTATACGTTCAATCATCTTTATTACAGTCAACTTTTTATAAACTTGCTGCTGTCGCTTAACATCACGCGAGATCGTAGTCAAAGGCTTACTTTAGGTACCAGTAATTAGTAATTATTAATGCATAAAAAAATTATAAAGACTCATTTTCTGCATCTCTTTCTCTAATCTCCTCTCTCTGAAGTCGCTCCCTCATGACTGAGGATCGCGGTCATCACTAGCCGAAGATGCTGGTGCAGTGATACGACTTATGGTCTGCCGCCATCGGTGCCTATCCATTGCTTCTCTGACGACCGAGCAAAACTTAGTTGAGGATGGGCCTTTCACTTGATCGCTCCATCTGGTGGGAGACCATCCACGGGCTCGTTTGCCTTCCGTGTTCCCTACTACGATCAGCTTTTCAAGGCTCTCATCCCCCTTCCTGATAATGTGGCCGAAATAGGTGAGAATTCTCTAATCTATTCTAATCTCCTATTTCTTTTAATATACTTATGTAAGTTTAAGCACTTATTATGACGTCAGTTAAGTTTAAGCACTCATTATGACGTCAGTTAAGTTTAAGCAGCCATTATGAAGTGAGTATGGTTGCAGTCAGCGGCGCGGCGTCACGGGCAGTGCTGCACCAACTGCGGCTCGCGCAACACGACGCTGTGGCGACGCAACAACGACGGTGAGCCTGTTTGCAACGCGTGTGGATTGTATTATAAACTGCACGGGATTAACAGGTTATTATACTTTACTTCACTTTTTACAAGCTTTTATTTACTTTCATCTGTCTGTTGTCTTTCTGTAATCAAATCTTGCAAGTTTAATTTGAGCCACTTTCCGGTTGAGCTGAAAATTGTATGTATGTATAAATTGGATGACAATGCAATATTATTACCTATGACATCGAGCTGATCTGATGATGGGAGCTGAAAGGTGGCCATAGGAACTCCGTAATTAAACGATGCTACCCCATCGAGTTTGGGCTCATTAGATAGGTAGGTACGTCTTGACGAGTACTTTATGATGCTAGATGGTAATAATAATAAAAGCTTGTTTTAAGAGGTGTTATGAAAATTTTACTAGTTTTATGCAAAGATGTTTGAAGACAAGAAGCTATCTTGTTGGTAATAGATAATGCTGCCAATAATCAGTACAGTGCTTCCCAGAATTTCACGATGATGTAAAATTCTGGGCGCACAGCACACCAACGCTTCTTACTACTCAAGATAAGATGCTAAGACTCTTCAGCCCATTATATAGGTATTTCACTAGCTACAGTGCCCTCCTACGGAAGCACAGTAATGTTTAGCACAGGCGGTAGAATAACTGGCATTGTTAGGGTATTTTAGTTTAACTTAGACTAACCCTATGTTGGGCTTACACGACTGTCGCTAGCGTAAGCCGCTGGAGAATCGTGACGACTACGTCGCGTTGTCGGGGCGACAAAAATGACGTCGTGTTATGCAACCGAGTTAAGAAACGCTTTTTACAATACAATTTTATGTTTTCAGCTACTTTATATTTTTGTCGATTTATTATGGAAGTGGCAGCTATTTAACAATTTTAGCACACCAGTGTTTCAATTTTTAAGGGCTTTCAACTCTTCCTGTCATTACCCATTGGAGAGGTAGCTAGAGACGTTTTTTTCCACTATCTCAACCTATTACATCTCCTTTACAGACCCCTAGCTATGAGGAAGGATGGCATACAAACACGCAAGCGCAAACCCAAAAAGGCTGGGAACGGCAGCAAGCCTCCACAAGATGCTTTGAAGAAAGATGGTCACAGCTCCCCTGGCATTGATGGTAAGCTTCGCGATTTTTATCCATTCCATGTTTCCTTTCCGATATTTTTCTCGGATAAATTGCACTTTAATAGATGCACGATTTAGATATAGGTACCTACATATTTAATGAAAGCTCAAATAATATGTGCCTTTCAAAATAAAACCCGGCTTATGAATTTAGTCATAAGAATGATATTCCGATGATACATATTCCGGTGATATGTACACATCATCAAATATATTAATAACTTACAAATACATACCTATAGCCTTTACCTATCAAATACGTAAATAAACAACTCAGAACTCTTACTTTGAAATAACGTAATTTATAGTATCCTAAAAATCATAATATTAGGACCTACATTCGATATATCAATAGATACCAATGCAATTTATGACTCAATTTGAGATTAAATAGGTTATAAAAAAATTAATCTATTTTTTTTTCGTTCAACAGACAGTAAATCAAGCGTGTCCGGCACGGAGATGCCGCTCACACTGACGCCGCAACAGACGAGCGGTTCCCACGCGACTCAGACGCAACACAGACGCGCCACACACGCGTCGCCCGAGCCGCAGCAATACCCTGCGCTCATCCCCTCCGCGCCCTTCCTCCACAGCCCTTCCTTGTTCAACATTAAGAGCGAGCCCTCGCCTGCAGCTAGCTACGAAGGATACGCGTCGCATTCCCACGGAGCGGGGCATTATCACTCGCAACAACATTATTTACATGCTTTACAGGTTGGTTTTTTATTTAACAATTCGTCATGTATCTAAATGATTGGCGATGATGCATTAAGAGTAGGAATCATAATATTTTACCATGACTCATGTAATGACAAATCTTTCATGGGGAAAAATAACTAACATTTGAGCGATATTGATATCCCATTCTAAACTTAAAAATAATAAAAAGAGAATTATCTCATTAAATTAGTAAATGTATATTTAAAAAGTTACTGTGCGTCAAATATTAGTTTGGTACTATGAAAAAAAAATGAAAAAATATTTATTTAGCTAAAGAACATGCAATACAGAAACATTAGCACTATGTATTATATTTCTAGAGTTATATGTGAAGAATCTGTGACTCCCTGACTAGGCTGGGCCTGTGCCGAGGAAGCCCACAATTTAACAGTAGGATTTACACAACAAAAACTATAACTATAATTTTAAATAATATTTTTTTATATGAAATATTATCCAATAAGTTTTATAACCGTGTATTCCTTATCCAATAATAAAATGATCATTAATTTCCAGTACGGTCTCGGGAACGGCGAGGAGGAAGAAGGCAGTGGGTTCCTGCACCAACGCAACGTGACCGCACACGCCAAGCTCATGGCGTCCACGTAGCAACCAACCTGCCCGTCTGTGCACTTACAGAGGCAGACTAACTAACGACTGTCGCTGGTATTACCACGGAAATTGACAAAATCCTCGAGTGCAATGGTGAATATGACGGGCACGTCTGACTGCAAATGAAATAATGTCGTTTGATAGAGCAGGAAACAATATATTCAAGAGCAATGCTATGATATTTTATATATCTTGATAAAGTACCTGCAGGTTTACGGCAGTTAAATAGTGTCGCCCGTTTGTCTGAAAAGGCTCGAGTGTTGCATTGGTGGATAAACAAATAATATGCTCGTCTGTGTGTGACAGAAATTGCCTATAGACCAGGCTCGTTCATGCAAGTCTGACTCGCCACATAATGGATACAGAAACGCTCGTCTGTGTTAGCCTCGACCGCTAGTATGTACTTTTAGTGGCAATGGTTTCAAAGGTGTGGTGACGGTGGAAAACAGAATTTCTGTTTTGTTTGTGAGTAAATGACTATTTCAATTGTGTGACAAAATTAATTAATTGTATGTATGTAGTGCGTTTTATGTTAATAATTATGAAGTCTACTCGAACTGAGTCCTATAAGAATAAGTTAGTCCCTTCGCACACGACGCGAATCGTAAAACTCTAGATTGCATGAAGTTGCTTTCAACCGTAGGTATGATTCGATATTTAAAACTACCCAACGGTTTTCATATGGTTTTCATCAATAAACTAAATATTTCACGAGAAAGATTAAGTCTACCCTACTTTGCTAACTTGTTCGCGCGAAATGTCAAATTCTGAAAATAAAATATATGTCAAAGTAGGTACCTACTTAAGTACTTTTTGACAGACATTTGGACAAAATAGAGCGTTGGCATAAAGATTAAGATTAAATCGAAGGCGGGTTTCTAGTATCTATTAAACTAAAAACATCCGCTCGATATTTTCACATTGATTCATTTCAATATCAAGAGGGGAATAACCTAATAACTCCTACGCTTCACTACGATTATGATTACGCGTCGTGTACGAAGGTCTTTAAAGAGTCTATTCGTATTTATATGTGGCCCTCCCATACAAAGCATAACAATGAATATTATTAAAAAAAAATATCAGATTTGTATGCTAGGTCCGATAGTCTGTATTTTAATATTCACAAATTGTTATCAAATCGAGAACATTATAATAAAAATAGAGGTGTCATAAGTCATACTGCACTTATATCGTTTATTTTAAGAACTTTTAGTTCTTTAAACTTTCTTCTTTTATTTTACGTAAAAACATTTAAAAGTGGTTTTGAAGCCCTTTTGAATAAATTTAATATTATTTTCTTTTTATTGCCTCAATTTTCCTAGTTTCCGTAATCAGTAATCACGAAGAACTATCCAAAAGCAGTGGTATTTTATGGCATTGTGTCATTTGACGTGTCCATTGAATTTATAATGTCATCGATAAAAATAAGTCAACTTCGTCGGTATAATCGTGCCTTTCGGCTGTAGGTAGTTATAAAGTAAATTCCCTTGCATATTTTACTTTAATTATTTGTGAAAAAATTATGTAAATTAGTAGTCTTAGTTTGGCGAGGATGCCATATCTTTGGAGGTAATAAACTACCTTGCGAATGCTAATGAGCTCATTAATTATAAAAGACAACCATTTTTAAATTGGGCCTATCAACCTAACAAAATGTTTCTGACGTCCGTGAAGACGACATGCAATTCAATAGTGGTCGAAATACTCTACCTATATTATTTAATATTTATATGGACGTGGGTAATATTTTACGTACACACAGATAATAAATTTAAAAAATGACGGTTATTTTTTTCTTCCGGGGTTTGGGTAGTCTTACAAAATACAATTCAGACTCAAAAATATTCAAAATATATTTGTAGTTGTTTTTCTATGCCATTATAGTTATAAAAATAGGACCAATTATAAATTACACGTCTTTCCAAAGACACCAAAAACATTTCACATGGTTGACAAACGCAATTCTAAACTGGTTATACTACCCAATGTACACTTAACACGGTTAACAAGTATGACAAAGCATCGCTAGGTATGTACCTCGCCTTATCTCGCCTAGTCACGGGTCCTAGTTAACGAGCCGTGTCAAGTGCTATCTGTACATAATAGGTAAATAGATTATAGTCACTATACAGTATTGTATGCCACGTAAGTTAATATAGGGCTAAATTACTTGAAACTTACCTTTAATTATAATCATCATTTTCATCAAATGGCCTTAAGAGTGCTTATACGGCTGGACGCTCTCTCGCTCACAATAATTTGATACATTTTGAAATATCAATTCATAGAATTAACTCTTTGAAAATTCCTCAAGAGCCATCCACAATATTATTGCAGACATTTTAAAAGTATTTCCAGTTATAAAAATACGGCGGCGACAGCAGCGGTGATATATTAAAGAAAGACATGAGAAGCAAAATAAAAAGTATATATATTCAAAATAAATATTTCAGGACGTTTCACACAAAGCGCCACCGAGAGAGCGTCCAGCTGTATAAGGCCTCTTAACGTTTAACAAACTAGTTTAACAGTAACTATTATAGAGATGTTCACTAAAAAAATGTTTTTTCATCTTATAGATAATCAAAAAAATTACAAAGCCAATTTTTTCTTTGTAAATTTGGTAAAAAATCTGTGAGATGGATCGCATTAAGGTTGCTTAGTCATGACGTAAAATAGGCCGAACTGTGGTACATTTTGTATTGGATTGTGTTTTCCAGATTATTACACTAAACAGAAAATTATTGTTACAGTATTTTAGTTTTGATTACATACAATAAATTACTTGTTAAATAAATTTAAAAAAACAGGCCTGGTTCTAATCTTGCGTTTTCATTTACACATGTATCAAGTTCATATTCTAACGCAATATTATGTAAAATTTATAATTATTAGAATTAATTTAAATGGCATTTACGTATTAAAGATGTAAATATAGGTTTAAGTAGGTATGTAATTATTATATGTCACTCTGACTTCTATAAAAGTATTTCTGCCTTTATGTAAAATATTATGTATTCTTAGTTCCTGAACATAAAACGATAAATTATGTAGACTTAATGCCTACACATGTGACAAATTTGATGGCCACGACAAAATAAAAAATAAATAATTAATATGTGGGTTTTTTTTACCACGGGTCCCATACAAAATGTTTAACTTGACATAGGTAAGGCTGAAAAAGACATCAAGAATTTTTAACTAATTATTTTAATAATATTAGATACATTACCCATAATAGGTATTATGATTGATTTGATTTTTCATTAAAAATATCTAGCACGTACATATTACCTTTAATAATTATTATACTTAATTTAAAGGGCAATGATAAATATTTACAAATATACCTATGTTTTGGCTGTTTTATTGTAACCAAAGGGGCCTAGATAAGCGCCAATCGTTGATATCGCTAAAAAAATGTACTGAGATGACACTCGCAATCGAAAAACAAACGACAACGAGTGTCATCTCAGTACATTTTTAGCGATAACGACACTCAATTGGCACTTGTCTAGGCCCCCAAGACACGTTTTGAGATGCTTTTAGCAACGACTCTGTCTTTAAGTGTTCCACAATAAGTACACAGTGTTATTTTTTTTATTGTCGTGGCCACCAATTCGTTACAGTGTACAGCTTCCTTTAACATAAGCACATTATGTAAGATAACTAATGCTAGGTAACTTCTACACGATGATGTGATCTCTCGACAAACGGAGGAACAAGTCTTATGTACAAAATGTATGTATGATTAAATAAAATTATACATTGAGCTAAATGTGTATTATTTTTCTAATAAAAATAGGTACTGAAGAAATTAAGGAGTAATAGTAGAAAATCTTTTTTTGTTTATACAACGAAGTAAGAAGACGAGCAAGACGCTCTCGTGATGATAAGAGATAACGCTGCCCATAATTAGCACAGTGCTACCCAGTGCACTGCGCCAACGCTTCTTACATGACCTGACCCCGTTTTTTAACATAATAAAAATATATCTATTTGAAATTTGAAGTTATATATTTTTTATTTCAAGCTGCTATACCTATTACTATCACCTTCATCATAAATTTAAGTTGTAAGAAGATTGTGAATCATAGAGTAAAATACCTTGATCAAATCAAACAAAAGTGTAATGTACAACGTTCAAAGCATTTTAATAACAATCTTACACACTTTGATTTAACAACTGGGTCGCACTGAAATTAGCCGCAATTCAATAGAGATGTGCGAATATATGAAAGAGATGTGCGAGCACCCGTTTAGCGAGAAAGCTCACACTTTCCTCGCCCAGGCTGAATAGGGATGTTGACACATGTTACGAATTCATATATAAAGTTATGTTTTTTACATAAAAGACAGTATTTAAAAACCTACAATCACATTTTAAGGATCTATTTACAAACCAAAATGGAAAATAAAATCAATTTTAATTTCAATAATTTTTACTTATTATTACGCGAATGCGAACGCCAATCAGAGCACGTGACGTCACACCACTGGCCTGTACTTACAATGTTCCTGATTTCGACACATTTTAATTATTCATAACTTAAAAACTACTGAACCGATTTTGATGCAACTTATACTGTGCTCAAAGTTGGTCTAAATTTAAGCAAAAAAAAGTCAATAATCAAAATGGATCTTATATTTTCAGAGAGACATTTTAGTTATTGACTTTATTTTTGGCTTAAATATTAACCAACTAAGGGCACGGTATAAGTTACATCAAAATCGGTTCAGTGGTTTTTAAGTTATGAATAATTAAAATGTGTCGAAATCAGGAACATTGCTTAGGGAGCGTAAGTACAGGCCAGTGGTGTGACGTCACGCGCTGTCAGATGACAGTTCGGAACGTTTTAGCCAGAATTCAAAAAATCATTTTTATTTACGTATTTTTATATTGAAATATCATATAATTTTGCATAAAAATATGATATTCGTGTATGAAATGGGTCAATCTATCATATAAAAGCCATTCCAAGAATTAGTCAACATCCCTATTATTGAAAATAGGGATGTTGACAAACTCAACATTTTAAAAATATAATTAGTCCGTAATTTTATTATTAAAAAAATATTCGATATTTTTTTTTCTTGCAAGTAAAATAAGAAATGGCCGAGATATAACGCTTATAAGATTCTGTGTTGAGACGCGTGACGTCACACCACTAAACAAAAATGTACTAGATTTACTAGTGTGACGTCACGATTGATCGTGAGCAACTTTAGTGCTTTGTATCTCTCACGTTTTTTATCAGATTTACAAATAAAAAAATACATGTCCAATATTTTACAATTATCTACATTAGATATACATTATGGACAAAAAAAATTTTAGTCAACATCCCAATTAAAATCTCATTAAAACAACCATATAACTAAAAAGTGAAGCTGATTTACTGTGCATGTTTAGCGACATTAGCTAGAGCCTCCCCAGTGAGCCTGTAGTAGCACCACTGTTCTACCTCGGTCAGGTTGACTGCGCCGAGGGAGTCGTAGAACGCGCGCGCCGGGTTCCATTCTAACACGTGGAAGTCTAGACGAGTGCCTGATGATGCTGCTTCCTGGGGAGCAGGAAAATGTGGTATAACATGCTAGTATTTTAATAAACTCTATCTAGAGAAGAGGTTAACAATTCAAAGTTTTACTTAACTTACCTTTAATCATTGTACCAATATTCCAAACATACTATGATAACTGTCGTGTCTAATTATTAAATTTAGGCAGAAATCTTACTAATATTATAAACGTGAAAGTTTGTAAGAATGGATGTCTGGATGTTTGTTACTCTTTCACGGCTAAACGGGTGGACCGAATGAGCTGAAATTTTGTTTAGAGATAGCTAAGACCCTGGAATTACTCATAGGTTATAGAACAGCGGCACAGCTAGTATTATATATGTGAAAGTTTGTAAGAATGTATGGATGTCTGTATGTTTGTTACTTTTTCACACCTAAACGGGTGGACCGATTTAGCTGAAATTTGGTATAGAGATAGCTTAGACCCTGGAATAACACAAAGGCTATATAACAGCGGGTAAAAGCGCTGGGCGCAGCTAGTATCATAATAAACGTGAAGGGCGTAGACAGTCTACGGCGTAGCTCGTGACGTAGCGCACTACGTAGGGGATAGCGTGGCTACGAACAGATCTTTACATTTATTATTTGCCTTATTTATATTATGTAAACATTTTATATATAACAAATAACAAATGATTAGCTTAGATTACTTAGGAAAAAAATACACAAGGACGCATTATAGATCTGTTTAAAATCTTTGTTATTCTAAAAATGATATTATAGATGAACATGAATAGAAAGGAACACTTTGAATCTTGACCTTACCTTATTCTTAGTTTATAGATTATAAAGAAATAAAATTATTATAATAATATGTATGTAGGTCCTACCTTTGCTACCGCACTAAACAGTTTCTTCCCGATCCCTTGCCTTCGAACATTCTGCCTCACACATAGATCCTGCAACATGGTAGAGCGCCCCACCCAAGTGGAATAAGTAGGAAAGTATACCGTATAGCCCAATATACTCGGCTGGGCACCTTTCAACTCAGCAACTTTGCATTTGAACGCGGGAGGTTGCAAATCGAAGCAATCGCGCTCGAGATCTGAAAGTTTAGTTTAGCGACATCTAGTAGATTTGTAGAAAACTAAATATAGTAGTAGCGACATCCATTAGGATTGTTAACATCAAAAAAGTGTAGATAAGCGCCATCTATTAATGCTGTTGTGAAGCTACTTGCGGTCTAGAAAGCTTTAATAACTTTGAATTGTCGATGATATTCTAATTTAAACTCTGCTTAGTTTTGGGACAGATGGCGCAGTCACCGTATTGTTTATTTGATTTTTTTAATTATTACTATAAATTCTATTCGCAACAAAGTACGTATTTTTTGTAATAGTTAATATGTAATTTAATTGTGTATTTAATTTATCAAACTGTACCTTTCACTGTTTGCTTTGGTCCGTCCGGCATCTTTTCAAAATCAGCGAGCTCCTAGAAAATCATAAAACTTTATAATTTCTTTTTCGAGCTACAAGAAACCTAAAATTAAAAATTTCCCGCCAAGCACATCAATAATGTGTTCCCAGGTAACCTTTTTTTTTTTTTTTTCCCGGGGAAATGCCTTACGCATACCACCCTGAGCCGTTTTAACGCTAGTCCAGGGTGGTTATGTGGGACTCCCCGCCGGAGAAACCGACGGATATACCCACTAAAACCCCGGGGTCCTTCCAGCCGCTGTTCTGCAGGGACGACGAAGGTACGCTCTCGCATTCTTCTCCGTCTTCCCAGGTGACCTAATTACCTCGTAATTTGTAAAAAATTGTAAACAAATAAAAATAACCTAAAAACTTACTTGAACCATGTCAGCCACAGCTATCATATCTTCCCTTTTTGCCTGACGTACAATAACATTATCATTGGTTTTTTCACTCATTTTATTATGTTTTTAATAACTCAATATCTTCGTTGTCACTCTCAATCAAAATAAGCGTCGAATGAAAAATAGAACTTGACATTGGTTATTTGGTTGTCATTATCTAATATTTGATGTAAAAGATAACATGGGCAAAACTGATTGGCGGAATTATCATAATAGTGCCTTGTGCAAAATATTCTTAAATATACTTATCTTATTATGGTCTATATTTTCTTTCGATCCTATATTTATTTAATTATGACAAGATAATATTATTATATTCAAGTGTCTACTTACTAGGTATACCTATAGTTTTTTTTAAATAATTGGATTATGGTTATACTTCTTTTCAACCATGTAATAGTTAGGTATTTGTTATACAAGAGTGCAAAGTTGCTTTTTAAGGCGCTATGGTAAGTGAAATGTATGTTTTTCAAAGCCTAATATAGCAAACTTTTAAGAAGATCTACTACTTTATATTTTAGTATGTGTAACTTCAATCTTTGAACAAGAGATCTTAATTAACAGAAACATGATAATTGTTTTTTTTCTCGATAGTTTTATTTTTTTTAAATATGCCTAATTTTCTTCCTTCCATTTAAATATTTGTAAAACTAGGACAAAAATAAACATTTAGAGTACTTTATTTGATACATAACATTCAAACGGATGGCTATATATAGGTATTTTATCGATAAGTTTATTTAATGATTTTTAATTGAATTTTAATTCCCACGGAGCATTACCGCACGCACTCAGAACGCCGGTGACCACTGTCAGCGTCGGACCTGTGCACTTCGATCTCACCTCCACTACGATTACACACGCGCGTTTGAATTATTTAGGAGTACTTACATATATTGTGAATTTCCAAATCTCAGAAGCGTGTAGGGGGTTTAATTTATTTGTAATTAGATAATAAATATTATAATCTTTATTTTGTCCTTCTAGTCGATTATTAAAAAATATAACACACACGTACTATATAAAATAAATTAGATTAAATTAATTTAAATTAAATATTATTATAAGTTAATAATTTAATTAGATTAAATTAATTTAAATTAAATATTAATATGAATTAATTATTAAATACGATTAAATTAATTCACATTAAATATTAATATAAACTAATTATTAAATTAGATTGAACTAATTTAAAATAAAATCAGATAAATTCGAAAAAAAATCAGATAAATTCTGAAAAATTCTGATAAATTCGAAATAATCAGATAAATTCGAAAAAAAATTAGAAAAATTCTGATAAATTTAGATAAATTCGAAAATTCATCAGATAAATTCTGATAAATTCAGATAAATTCGAAAAAATCAAATAAATAAAAAAAAATCAGATAAATTCTGATAAAATCAGATAAATTAGAAAAAAATCTGATAAATTCTGATAAATTCAGATAAAATCAGATAAATTCGAAAAAATCAGATAAATGCGAAAAAAAAAAATAGAAAAATTCTTATAAATTCAGATAAATTCGAAAAAATCAAATAAATTAAAAAAATCAGATAAATTCTGATAAAATCAGATAAATTAGAAAAAAAATCTGATAAATTCTGATAAATTCAGATAAAATCAGATAAATTCGAAAAAATCAGATAAATGCGAAAAAAAAAATAGAAAAATTCTGATAAATTCAGATAAATTCGAAAAAATCAGATAAATTCGAAAATTCATCAGATAAATTCTGAAAAAATCTGATAAATTCAGATAAATTCGAAAAATTCTGATTAAATCAGATAAATTCGAAAAAATCAGATAAATTCGAAAATTCATCAGATAAATTCTGAAAAAATCTGATAAATTCAGATAAAATTCAGATAAATTCTGAAAAATTCTGATTAAATCAGATAAATTCGAAAAAATCAGATAAATTCGAAAATTCATCAGATAAATTCTGAAAAATTCTGATAAATACGAAAAAATCAAATAAATTTAAAAAATCAGATAAATTCGAAAAAAAATCAGATAAATTCTGAAAAATCTGATAAATTCAGATTAATTCGTAAAAATCAAATAAATTCGAAAAAAATTCAGATAAATTCTGAAAAATTCTGATAAAATCAGATAAATTCGAAAATTCATCAGATAAATTCTGATAAATTCAGATAAATTCGAAAAAATCAAATAAATAACAAAAAAATCAGATAAATTCTGAAAAATTCTGATTAAATCAGATAAATTCAAAAAAATCAGATAAATTCGAAAAAAATCTGATTAATTCTGAAAAAATCTGGTAAATTCAGATAAATTAAAAAAATCAGATAAATTCGAAAAAAAATCAGATAAATTTGAAAATAAATCAAATAAATTCTGAAAAAATCTGGTTAATTCTGATAAATTCAGATAAAATCAAATAAATAAATCAAATAAATTCTGAAAAAATGTGGTAAATTCTGATAAATTCAGATAAAATCAGATAAATTCGAAAAAATCAGATAAATTCGAAAAAAATTCAGATAAATTCTGAAAAATTTCGAATTTATCTGATTTTTTTAATTTATCTGATTTTATCTGATTTTATCTGAATTTTTCAGAATTTATCTAATTTTATCTGAATTAATCGGATTTTATCAGAATTAACCAGATTTTTTCAGAATTTATTTGATTTATTTTCGAATTTATCTGATTTTTTTTCGAATTTATCTGATTTTTTTTAATTTATCTGAATTTACCAGTTTTTTTCAGAATTAATCAGATTTTTTTCGAATTTATCTGAATTTATCAGAATTTTTCTAATTTTTTTTCGAATTTATCTGATTTTATCAGAATTAACCAGATTTTTTCAAAATTTATCTGATTTTTTTTCGAATTTATCTGATTTTTTTAAATTTATCTGAATTTACCAGATTTTTTCAGAATTTATCAGACTTTTTTTAGAATTTATTTGAATTTATCAGATTTTTCTCAATTTATCTTAATTTATCAGATTTTTTCTGAATTTATCTGAATTATTGTTTTAATTTAATTTAATTAATTGGTCCAATTTAATTAATCTAATCTAATCAATTAAATGTAATCTAATTTTGTTTTTTTTTTTCAACAAAAAATACGTGTATCTATAATATTTATCTCGTGTCTCATTTTTTCGAACTTGTCCAAAAATTTTAGCACATTGTAACCCCCGACGCAAAATCGACGGGGTTTTATAAGTTTGACGTGTTTGTGAATGTGTGTGTGCTAACTACATGCAAAGAATCAATCACCAAGGGTCAATGACCGCGCACGTTTTACGATAAGCGTACGCCACACGTTTCCAACGGGCGTTCTGAGCAACTTTTGCCCGCACTAAATACCTAATCTGCTCGTAAAGCCCCGCCTTAACCGCGTGCTCAGTTTTGATGATCGAGCTAGCGAAGGATTCTAAAATCACGGTAAAGAGATATACAGTAGTTTGACTGAACGTGATTTTTGAACATAAATACCTACAGTCTCGCGGTACATGCGCAAGTCATAGGGCTGCCGGGCAGCCGCTGCCCGCATACAGTAGGTACCTACCTATTTCATATCATCTACTTACTTGAGCTAATATCTAGATGAGTTATTATAAATTAATTATATTATTTTTGTACATTTATTGATATTTTTATTACAAGCTTTTATTTCATTTTCATATTACCTACCTATATGTACCTTACTACGTACGCTTAGGAACCACTGAATGTCCGTTACAAAAATGCAACAGTCGAATGAGATTTGAAAATGTATTGTATCAAACTTAGTACACGCGGGATGAAGCCGCGTTTTTTGCGGCTATGACTAAAAATACCTAAGAACACTTCCGCCTAACTTACTTTTCAAACAAAATCTAAATCGAATCTATGAGACAGACAAGTCAAACTTATCACACCCTTTCGTCTTTGCGTCGGGAGTTAAAAATAAATACGATTGATCACTCTTCAATTCAATAAAAAGTATTATAGGTACATAATAACAGGTAGATTAAAACTAAAGTTGGTTCATAATTAAGAAGCCTAATCTGGGAACTACAATAGGTTTTATTCCAGCATAGTAGGGATACCTACCTACTTACCTATCCTGTCGTGGCGGCGTATATTGAAACCCAAGACAAGACAAGAGACAAGACAAAAGACAAGACAAGAGACAAGACAAGAGACAAGACAAGAGACAAGACAAGAGACAAGACAAGAGACAAGACAAGAGACAAGACAAGAGACAAGACAAGAGACAAGACAAGAGACAAGACAAGAGACAAGACAAGAGACAAGACAAGAGACAAGACAAGAGACAAGACAAGAGACAAGAGACAAGACAAGAGACAAGACAAGAGACAAGACAAGAGACAAGACAAGAGACAAGACAAGAGACAAGACAAGAGACAAGACAAGAGACAAGACAAGAGACAAGACAAGAGACAAGAGACAAGACAAGAGACAAGACAAGAGACAAGACAAGACAAGACAAGAGACAAGACAAGACAAGAGACAAGACAAGAGACAAGACAAGACAAGAGACAAGACAAGAGACAAGACAAGAGACAAGACAAGAGAAAAGACAAGAGAAAAGACAAGAGACAAGACAAGACAAGAGACAAGACAAGAGACAAGACAAGAGACAAGACAAGAGACACGACAAGAGACAAGACAAGACAAGAGACAAGACAAGACAAGAGACAAGACAAGACAAGAGACAAGACAAGAGACAAGACAAGACAAGAGACAAGACAAGAGACAAGACAAGAGACAAGACTTGGACTCTTACTCACACACTTACCCGCACTCTTACTCGGACTATTACTCGCACTCTTACTCGGACACTTACACGCAGTCTTACTCGAATTCTTACTCAGTTTCTTACTTGCACTCTTACTCGGACTCTTATCGGACTCTTACTTGGACTCTTACTCGGTCTCTTACTCGCACTCTTACTTCAGCAGAATACTTTTAAAAATAAAAAAAATAACTTCTTACTAACTCACCTCAAAAACAGCATAATATCGCATGCTATTTTTTTGCCATTTTATATAATTTATTATATTATATATACATACGTCAAAAGTAAATAACGTAAATTACACTAAATACTTGCAAAAAACTATCGCGACGTCCGCCCGTCGCTGCGTGGCACCCGCTTCTGGATTATATACCCACTTCTACCCACATCTACCGACATCTACCTACTCCCACATTCCGACTTTATCTATGGAGTCGAACTACTGTATATCTCTTTACCGTGCTAAAATTTAATCACGAGCGCAGCGAGTGATGTAATAATTAGAATCCTGAGCGTTAGCACCAATTCGTCGTAGTGTACAGCTTCGTTTTACATAAGCACATTATGTAAGATAACTAATTCTAGGTAACTTCTACACGATGTTGTGATCTCTTGACAAATGGAGGAACAAGTCTTATATTCGACCGTATTTCACTGACTGTCTATACATAATAAAAAATGAATGTAAGGAGCTTTGGAATGAATATTTCGATATAAGATCCAAAGAAAAGGGTATCTGGTACAAGACGATTCAGACCGAGCCACTTCATATTCCATGGATTGACACATCTAATTTTAAGACGTAGGACTTAAAACTGATGCTCTAACTTCGTACAGGACACATTCCATTAAATAAGTTTGCATATCTAATGAACAAAGTTCACCATTGTGCAATACCTGCGATAGAGAGGAAGACGTGTATCATATCGTGATGGAATGAGCCCTCAACGAAGTACCTAAACGCACACCCTTTAGTGATAACGAATGTTCCATTGGATTGTGTAATACCTATTTATGTTTGCCATTTACTACACAGCCGTTATTATTATTAGAAATTGTACAATTTGGCCTTAAAAAAAGGGGAGAAATCTCATAACTTTTATTGTTTAGTTATAATTCAAATTTGTTAGTTGATTAATGATTATAAAATATTGTTAATTAGATTAAGTACAGGGTGACATATTCGCTGTGGCGAAAAAAAAGCCTTATGTACAAAATTTATGTATAATATAATAAAATATTGATCTGTGTTCAAAGCGCCTTAGAATTAAAATCTAGCAAAAGAGGTGTGTAAGGTTCGTACCAAGTGGAAGAAAATAGTCTCTGCCTATCCCAACGAGAACCAGACGTGATATTATAAATATGTTAGAATTAAAATCTCATTATATCCTTCCATAGTAAAGCTGTGTATACACATTACTCTGCATGTTTAGCAACATTAGCTAGAGCCTCCCCAGTGAGCCTGTAATAGCACCACTGTTCTAGCTCGGTCAGGTTGACTGCGCCGAGAGAGTCGTAGAACGCGCGTGCCGGGTTCCATTCTAACACGTGGAAGTCTAGACGAGTGCCTGATGATGCTGCTTCCTGGGGAGCAGGAAAATGTGGTATAAACATGCTAGTATTTTACTAAACTGATCAAGAAAAGTGGTTAACAATTCAAAGTTTTACTTAACTTACCTTTAATCATTGTACCAATATACCAAACATACTATGATAAATGTCGTGTCTAATTAATAAATAAAGTTAGGCAGTAATCTTACTAATACATCTTACTTATATTATAAACGTGAAAGTTTTCAAGAATGGATGTCTGGATGTCGCAGGATGTGTGTTTGTTACTCTTTCACGCCTAAACGGCTAGCTCGATTAAGCTGAAATTCCCTGAATACCACTAAGATCCTGTAATAACACATAGGCTACATAAGTACTGCGGGTAAAACCGCTGGGCGCAGCTAGTATCTATCATATAAACGTGAAGGGCGTAGACGGTTCTACGGCGTAGCTCATAGCGTAGCGCACTACGTAGGGGATAGCGTAGCTACGAACAAATCTTTAGATCTATTTGCCTTATTTATATTATGTAACAAATAACAAATGATTAACTTAGATTACTTAGGAAAAAAATGCACTAAGACGCATAATAGAGGTAAGTATAAATCTGTTTAAAATCTTTGTTATCAATAAATAAATAAATTAAATTAAATGATATGGGTAAACGGTTACCTGAATAGGAAGAAACTTTGAATCTTGACCTGTCCTTAAACTCTTGTTAAATAGATTTTTAAAGAAATAAAATAATAATATGTATGTAGGTCCTACCTTCGCTACAGCACTAAACAGTTTCTTCCCGATCCCTTGCCTTCGAACATTCTGCCTCACACATAGATCCTCCAGCATAGTAGAGCGCCCCTCCCAAGTAGAATAAGTAGGAAAGTATATCGCATAGCCCAATATACTCGGCTGGGCACCTTTCAACTCAGCAACTTTGCATTTAAAGGCGGGAGGTTGCAAATCGAAGCAATCGCGCTCGAGATCTGAAAGTTTAGTTTAGCGACATCTAGTAGATTTGTAGAAAACTAAATGTAGTAGTAGCGACATCTATTGGAGATTTTTGACTTTAAAAAGTGTAGATAAACGCCATCTTTTGATGCTGTAGTGAAGCTACTTGCAGTCAAGAAAGCTCTAGTTTATAGTAATTCAAACTCTGCTTAGTTTTGGGACAGATGGCGCAGTCAGCATATTGATTAATTATTTAATTTTTTAAAATTATTACTGGCTTTCTATTTGCAACAGCAACATAAAGCAGGTTGTTTTTGGTAATAATTTATAATGTAATTTAATTGTGTATTAAAACTGTACCTTTCACTGTTAACTTTGGTCCGTCCGGCATCTTTTCAAAATCAGCAAGCTCCTAGAAAATCATAAATTTATTTCTTTTTCGGGCTACAAGAATACTAAAGTTAAATTTTCCCGCCAAGCACATCATTAATGTGTTGCCAGGTGACCTAATTACCCCGTTATTTGTAAAATTTTGTAAACAAATAAAAATAACCTAAAAACTTACTTGAATCATTTCAGCCACAGCTACCATATCTTCCCTTTTTGCTTGACGTACTATAACATTATCATTGTTTTTTTCGCTCATTTTTATTAAAATTTTATTTAATATCTCAACTCAGTTGTTACTCACAATAAAATTGAGCGTCGAATGAAAACTAAAACGAAACTCTATAGATCATTCACAGTTATTTTACCTCTGACAGATGTCAAAATTATTTTCTTTATGTTGCATTATTGTCAAAATGTTGCCAGATCGTTACTTTTGTTACGTTTTACGTTACTTTTTCACCCTTTGAGTTACTTTTGTATTCGTGTCTAGATGACTTTTACGATACTTTTCAAGGTCTTTATTTTAAATTGAACCTTATAATTAATGAATCTTTTTCCTTGTAATGGTATAGAAAATAATAGTTAATTTATTGATTTAGCAGAGACAAAAAAATTAGGCAATTTTGTATAACTTTATCTGGTTTAGAAAAGGATTTTTTTGTTGATTAGCAATTTCTTATTTAAATAAACTGAAAAATTAGTAATTATCACTGAAATGTTAGAATATGTAAGCGTATTTCTTTTCAACTGTGTATATTGTGTAAAATTTTCAAAAATGCGTTACTTTTCTTGTTCAAACGTTACTTTTTGTACTTGATAAGGTTACTTGTACTCGTTGTTTTAATAATTATTATTATAATCCCAAGCTTTACCAATGCCCATAAACTCAATTTCCTTTGAAGAAAAAGAATTTATCTATAACAATAGCGGATGGTTAACATAATATGAACAAGTGGTTACTGCGAACTATCAATATGATATAAAATATTAGGTAGGTTTGAAACAGGAAATTCATGTAAGTACACACATCACTGTAAAATAATACTTACAAGTGAATTAAATAAAAAAATTAAAAAACCCCCGCCCCAACGCAAAACGTAATTCACCATTTTGAATGGCGGCCATCTTAGATTTTAAATTTTATACAGTGCCCTTTCATTCGATTTCCATATTGAGGTGGTTGTGGAAGAAAAAAGTAATTCGCCATTTTGTAGTTGGTTAAAAATGCGGAAGTCAATACTCACCTGACATGGCAACATTATTTTCAGGCTAGCCAATGTAAGGGCTAGAGGTAAAATAACTGTGAATGATCTATATAGTGTTTATATTTGGTTGTCATATTATTTGACGTAAAGATGACATGGGCGACACTGATTGGCGGAATTATCATAAAGTGCCTTGTGCAAAATATTATTAGATATATACTTATCTTATTGTTATGGTCTATATTTTCTTTCGATTCTATATTTATTTAATTTTTTTTTTTTTAAGTTACTAAAAATTATGTATATGACAAGATATATGCAAGTGTCTTCTCACTATAATATAGTTTTTTTAATTATTTTTGATTATTGTTACTTCTTTTAACCATGTAAAGATCTTTTAATTATATTGTTCACTGGAGCTTTACCTAAAACCTGGCAACACAAATACTCTGTGAAAGAGAAAGACTCTGATTCATTTTGCCGCGCTTTTGGAAAGCGGGTGAAATTTTTTGCGTTCTTGGATAATAATTTTGCAATAAGTGCTAAACGCGTATTAATAGTGAGTTTAATAAACGTTGAGTGTTTGTGAATGTGATTTACTGTCGAAGAATGGAAAAAAGTTCAACAGTCTGCTATTTTCAAGAATCGTCACAAAATGAATCGATGTGATTCGATAAACGCTCACTCTTTATCGAATATTGGAGGGAATATCCTCTCCAATAAACAATGAACTTAAAATAATAAAGATTTCGACTGAAGGACTTGTATCCATGGTCAGAATAAATTAATAAAAAAACAAGTGAAATTTTAAAAATACTTTTTAAAAACAAGCTTTAATTATTCTTACCATCTTGCATCATAAAGTACTCGTCAAGACGAATCAAATGAGCCCAAACTCGATAGGGTTGCGTTGTTTTATGACGGCGTTCCTATGGCCACCTTCCAGCTCCATCATCAGATCAGCTCGATGTTAAAAAAATATTGCATTGTCATCCGATTTACACACGCATGCAAATTTTCAGCTCAATTGGAAACCGGGAAGTGGGTCAAATTAAACTTGCAAGATTTGATTACCGACAGACAGACAGACAGACAGACAGACAGACAGACAACAGACAGGTGAAAGTAATATAAAGCTTGTAAAAAAAAAGTGAAAGAGAAAGGGATTATTGAACGTTAGTGCCAATAATTTACTTTTGTGTAAAAAAAACCTTAATTTACTAAGTAATGAGAAACTACAAAAAATATACAATTTCAACATTTATTACATTAAAAACTAATAAAAAAGAAAGTATTTAGAGACAATTTTTTACTTCACCGTAATATCACCGCCTCTTTTTAAATTTTTACACAGAATTTACTTTTTATACTACTTAAGCAGGACCTTCAGGAAAAATAAACAAGGTAAATTATATAAAAATAAAATGACCAAATTGATATAATACATTATAATATTGTATTTAATTTCTTTAATAACCGTGACTTAAAATAAGCTCCGTACAAACATAAAACATACTATATTAACCTATACAATAACAATGAGTGCAATGTTAGTTACTCTATTTAGTATAAAAATATCGTATTAACACGGTAAAGAGATATACAGTATTTTGACTCCCTAGAAGCGGTTGAACTCACGGATTAGACAACTTTGTCTAATCCGTGGTTGAACTCAATGTCGCGCGAGTTTGCGTCGCGGGCGACAGGGATCGGCAAGGTGTCGAATAGACCTATTCACAAGCTTTTATTTACTTTCACCTGTCTGTTCTCTGTCTCTTTGTAATCAAATCTTGCAAGTTTAATTTGATCCAATACCCGATTTCGAATTGATTTGAAATTTGGTATGCATGTATAAATCGGATAACAATGCAATATTACCGTTTATCTAAGAATGTTTCTAACAGCCTTTATAACAATATGATTACTGACTTTGCTTCTCTCAATGATCTTAAGCAATATAACTTTGTAACTAATAATAAAGGGAAGACTTTGGATCTAGTGCTAAGTAGTCCATCTATTGAAGATCTAAGGCAGAGTGTTAGCCCATTAATTGCTGTGGATCCGCTTCACCCGCCAATTGAATTCAACATTTCTATTTTTCATCTTGAGACGTTACCTACAAATTATCACTCAAAATTTTGCTTCTTTAAAGCTGATTATAACAATTTGATACTTGATTTAAATAAAGTAGACTGGGACGAATATTTTGCAAGCTGTCATTCTGTCGACGATATGGTTTCCGTTTTTTATGATGTGGTCCGTGGCGCCATTGCTAAGCATGTCCCAAAAAGTAAACACCGCTCCAAGAGATATCCTATGTGGTTTACAAAAGATCTTATAGGGCGCTTGCGCGAAAAATATAAGTACCATCAAAAGCTACACAAATTCAATTATAACCCACGTGATAAGTTGGAATTTAACCTAGCTAAATCTCGTTGCGATAAACTACTCGGTGTATGTTACAAGAAATATATTATCAGACTAGAATGTAGCCTCAGATCGAATCCCAAGTTGTTCTGGTCGTTTATAAAAAGTAAGCGAAAGAACAATAGTGGCTTTCCAGCTCAAATGACTCTTGGCGACAAATCCGTTAAAGGTAGTAAAGATATTTCTAACTTATTTGCCAATAATTTCTCATTAGCTTTTACGACAACCAGTAACAGTTTTAACTTATCCCCACCAATATCGTATGGAGTACCGACTATTACTAGTAACTTCTTGACTTTAATAAAATTTAGAGATGGCCAAGTATTTAAAATTTTTAAAATACTCAATTTATACAAGGGAGCTGGGATAGATGGCATCCCCTCTGTGTTTGTAGCTAAATGTGCGCCTGCCTTAGCCCACCCCCTTCGTCTTATATTTAATAAATCTTTGAGTACTGGTACCTTCCCTTCAGCTTGGAAAGTAGCTTTAATTGTTCCGTTATTTAAAAATGGCGACAAAAATAAAATTAACAATTATAGGCCTATATCTATATTATCCACGTTCGCGAAGGTCTTCGAGAAGTTACTTTTTCCAATTCTGTCCTGGCATTTCAAAAACCTTATTATTACGCAACAGCACGGCTTCACATGCTCAAGGTCTACTGCCACCAACTTAGTATCGTTCATTAATGACATCTCTAATATTCTTGATAAAAGATCTTCAGTGAGTGCGATCTACACTGACTTCAGCAAAGCCTTCGATAAAGTCGATCACAACATCCTCGCTCACAAGTTGTCTTTAAATGGCATTGCCGAACCACTGCTGAGTTGGTGTAGGTCGTATCTCGGGGATAGAACATTTTCTGTCGTGGTAAATGGTGACTCTTCGGATAAGTTTGAGGTGGGTTCTGGCGTCCCGCAGGGTTCGCATCTAGGGCCTCTCTTCTTTAACGTATTCATCAACGACATTTGTACTAGTTTTCAACATTCAAAATTCTATCTCTTTGCAGATGACCTCAAATTTTTTAGAACTGTTAATTCACTTGATGACATGAGAAAGTTACAGGAGGATCTTGATCGCTTATCCAAATGGTGTGACGACAATCGTATGATTCTTAACTCATCCAAATGCTTCGCCATGCAATTTACTCGAAAAAAGCAAGTACTCAGTCCTGCATTTTATATCAGAGGAAACCTCTTGAGCAATGTGGCTCACATGCGTGATTTGGGAGTGCTTCTAGATGCAAGATTAAGATTCTACTCACATATAGATGATATCGCAACTAAAAGCTTCCAGCGACTAGGTTTTGTCTTGCGCAATTGTAGGGACTTTAAATCTCCTGAGACCAAAAAACTGCTGTATAATTCGTTGGTACGAAGTGGACTTGAATATTGCAGCGTCGCTTGGAATCCTTTCTATGAGGCACATAAAAAACGTTTGGAAAGCATTCAAAAAAGATTTCTATGGCATCTGACTTATTCTTGTAACCGTGGAAAAGAACTGCTTAGTTACGATGACCGACTAAAATTCTTTAAAATGGTCCCCCTCGCTAAACGCAGATATGTCTATGATAATGTCTTCCTTTACAAAATTGTCAATGGAATTATAGATTCTCCATATTTGCTGTCTGAATTACGTATCTCCGCGCCGAGTAGGCTGCCTAGAGGGTCACTGTTCAATGTGTTCTGTGTGACAGGATCTAACTCTAATCTCGGGTACAACGCCCCATTAACCAGAATAGTGCGACAATATAATCAGGTCTCTAAAACCAAAGATGTAGACATATTTGCTGACAAACTCATTAAATATAAAAAGTCTCTCAGTGCCTGACCTTGCTCTTATACTTATATGCTCTTGTATACTTTATTCATATAATGACATATATTTATTTATTATAATTAAATATTTATAAAGAAATTTATTCGTATTTATATTAATATTTTCATATATATGTACCATTAATTAATATTATATATAATATTATTTAGTATGTATTAAATTAATTTTTCAAGTGAGTTTTAGTAATAACTGCCTACCATGTGATTTCCTTTCTTTTTTATTATATTATTTTAATGTAAAGTTACTCGCACACCTCATTAAATGCAGTCTGTGCCTATAAATGTAATGACACTTAGCATGTATTATAAAAATGTGTGTAATTGTTAGTAAAGGTGTACATTATGTTGGCATGCTTTAATAAATAAATAAATAACAACGAGCTGATCCGATGTTGGAGCTGGAAGGTGGCCATAGGAACTCCGAAAATAAACGACGCAACCCCATTGATTTTGGGCTCATTTGATTCGTCTTGACGAGTACTTTATGATGCTAGATGGTAATAATAATAAAAGCTTGATTTTTAAAAGTTTTTTTAAATTTCACTTGTGCAGTAAGATTCCGAATAATGGTAGTGAATTAGTGAAAATATCACAAAGTATTTAATTCTTTTTGAATATTTTGAGTAATTCACAACAATAACGTCTTTTCGGCAACTCACTGCTTACCAATCCCTGTCGACCTCGGTACAAATCCGCGCGAGTTTGAGTTCGACCGCTTCTAGGGAGTTAAAATACTGTATAACTCCTTACAGTGGTATTAGTTTTACTATTACTAGTAACTCAGTTCATTGCTAATATTATGGTGCATATACACTTTATTATGGAGAATTAAGAGAGCTTATACAACTGGACGCGCTCTCGCTCGCGCTATTTGATACATTTTGCAATATAAATTCATAGAATTACATTTTTGAAAATTCCTCAAAAGAAGCCCTGCACAATATTGTTGCACACATTTTTAAGTGTTTTCAGTTTGGGGAGACAATTTTTTTTTTAATTTTGCTCCCTATGGCATTTTTTAAAATATCTAACTGAAAACACTTTTAAAATGTGTGCAAAAAGGGCTCTCTAATTTCAAAATGTCAATTCTATGAATTATAAATTTACATTGCAAAATTTATCAAATAGTGCGAGTGATAGAGCGTCCAGTTGTGTAAGCGTTCTTTAAAAAAAAAACATACTAAAGCCGCATCTCCAGCGCGTGTTTTGGTTTAAACATTCAACAAAAACATCACAACATATTGGCGATATTACTATTTAATTATGGAAACCACGGAAGAAAGAATAGTACACTTCTTTATTGTCAGTAAACCTCTAAATACCTGGCTTCAGTGAAAATAGTCAAAGAATTGTTACCAAGGGTATTTTTTTAAATTATCCAACGAATAGATGATAACAGCCCAAAAAAACAGTTATTCATAGGGTAGGTATATGTAAAAGAGAGTAAATATATATTATACCTCTTCATAATGAGGGGATAGTTCACATAATATCCGGATTTAATACTTTCGCTGTGACATATAAACACCATAATAATAATTTTTAATAATATTTTTTTTATTGTGTTATATGTTGCTATGTAACTAATATAAATTATAATCTATGTATTTACAATATTATTACATAATAATATATATAAAACAGTTATATTTTGCAAACTGATTTAAATCGTATGAACACTTTTTCACACATAATATGTACAGTCAACTACAAAGAGATGTATCCATGTTAGTCTTAAAAAATGAAGGAACTTTTAGTATGCAAAAATTATTTACCCTTACTTCGTGACATTTTCAGTATCCACCAAATCTTATACTATATTCGATTCATTTTAAATGCTATTATTATGTATCACCTAAGGAAAAGTAGTGGGATACATCATTGTTGCATATTAAACGAGTCGATGATAATATAAAGTTTGATTGCTACTAGAAATGTCACGAACCAAGGCAAAGCATTGTGGCAAATGAAAATTTACTTAATTTTGTGAGCCTAACATGGATACATCTCTTTGTAGTTGACTGTACCTATATGTCACCGGAAAATAACAAGATTCGTAAGTTTATAAATTTCCTAGGAAATTTATAAACTTTCGTAGGATTCCTAACGAGAGATAATTTGAATTATTTCCTAGTGTAAATTTATAAACTTACGAATCTTGTTATTTTCCGGTGACATAATTATTATATAACTAACTAAAATACGCAGTTTTACTCGAAATGTTATTTGAAATAAATATTCTAAGCGTTTTATTTTAAGCTACAGTTAGCACAAATCTTTTTGATGAATATGAAATTAGCCATTTGGAAGAAGTATTTCAGATCAATCAAACACATTTTCGCTACCTATATTTATTTTAAAGTTTCATAGAATTATTTCTACATTTTCTTTCAACATTTTTTGTTATACAATGATACTTTTCGAGTAAAACCGCGAGTTTCAGCTAGCTTAGGCGCTATGCACACAGTACAGCTTTTGTAGCAACTAACACTGAACAAAACCATCTCGCATATAAAAAAAGTAACTGTTTAATAAATCTATAACCGCTGCAGTATTTTAATTAGTACAGCTTACCATAGGCGGATTGGTAATTCTACAATGCTTCTGGGGGGGGGGGGGGGGGGGGGGGCGGAGGTCAAGCCCCCCCCTCCAGAAGCATTGTAGAATTACGAATTTTGCACATATTTCATGGTCAAGATTGTAATTTTTTTTCGGCTCACGCAGCAAGCTGCTCGCGCTCTTATTATTAAGGATATTTGAACTATATAACTGTTCAGAGCGAGCTAAACACACACTTTTTGTAGTAAAGTAAGTTCGACGTAGCTATTGCATTATCTTACTAATATTATAAACGTAAAAGTTTGTAAGAATGTATGGACGTATGGATGTATACTTGTTTGTTACTCTTTCACGTCTAAACGGGTGGAAGATTGAACTGAAATTTGGTATAAAGATAGCTTAGACCCTGGAATAACACATAGGCTACAGGTACAGCGAGTAAACCGGGCGCAGCTAGTTATAGATATAAAAAACAGCTAGTCGCTTGAAAGTTGCCAGCTAGTTGCCTGAAAGTTGCCAGCTAGTTGACTGAAAGTTGCCAGCTAGTTGCTGCAATAGTTCCTTTGTCTGCAGACCGCCATATTACTCAATGGGATAATTATTACTACATATTTACATCGAAGACATAATAAACTCATGCTGATCAGCCTCATACAATTATTACTTTTTGAAGGCATTTCGGTTGAACATCCCTTTAATAAGAAATTACTCAACCAAATTTAATAAAAATTGATCTGTATTTTATGGATAAAGCACTTTTGTTTCAATGCATTCAGATGCATTGAAACAAAAGTGCTGTAATAGTCAGCTAAAAAATAATCAAGTAATTCGTTTTCCATTTCCACTGCTTTTGCTGCTTTCAGTTGTTTACGGTTGTCCAAACACAAACCACAACAATTAGTTATTTATTCTCCCCAGCTATTTTCATTTAAATAATCCTTTTGGCGTTTTGAATAGTTTGCGCTTTTGACATAGCACGCACGTTGTGGTACTACTAGCACTTTAGAAATATCGGATTAATTTTCAAAAGTATTTTTTGAGCGATATCCATAAAATACAGTAGGTACATCAGTTAACTATAGATCAATGAGGGAAGTCGGCTGCGTACGCGCCGTTCCAAGCTCCCGCTGTTATTATTGATGTTGACGATGCTGAAACAATAACAACCTTATCATTATGAAATTAGGGTTGATTTTAGTATAAAATCATTAGGAATCAACTGATCGATACTTAAGAAGGTACCAACGAATGTAAATGTCTCAGGAAAATTGTAAGAACTGTTCGTTCATGATTAATCAAGTGAGATTGTAAACTGTGGCAATATTGTCAATTGAGAAATAAATTTGATAATAAACTGCTCAAATTTTATTTTAAGCTCAGCAGATAGATAACAATATTTTTTTTAAAAAACCGGACATTTCTCAATACAGCAGGGCCGTGGAAGGGTTATTCACTTATTTGTCAGTCCAAAAAGGTATGAAATGACATATTATTACGTCGATAAGTCATTTCATACTTTTTGACAATTCGGTCTTCGCACAGAAGTAATACAAGTAGAAGTAGCCATTTTATGTGTGAGTGTGATGGCAATAGGGAAAATTCTGTGTGAAGAAAAAGGAGAACCTATTTTTTCCGTCCCTTTCAGCGTGGTCGGTTTATGCTGTTTGTCAAACTCTGTCAAACTGCTTCACTTTGATAATAATACCTATGTGTTTCTTTTTTTCCAAAATTTTAAAGTAATTTAAGACAATACAATGATATTCAACTAGTTTATGACCTAAAATATCAATATATCGCGTATTTCCATAAAATAATGAAAATCCGTAAACTGTTTTTTGTCTCAGTCATAGGTGGCCACGATGATGTGACCCCCTGGGTCTTCGGTTCGGTTCCCTGACGGATAAGTGAATAGCCCTGCAGTATATCTGATATATTCGATTAATGCTTTTTGCCCAACGTAATAGAATAGAATAGAATAGAAAACTCTTTATTGTTCACACAAATACAACAATATAAACTTAGAACTAAGATTACAAAGAAAGAAGTGTAATATATCGTACGTAGAATATATTATGATAGTGTTGAAGTGAATACTCACAAAGCTGCGCCAGCAATTTGGAAGGAGGGAGTGCGGGCGCGGGCGCAGATGACGCTCGTGAATCCGGACTGCGCTCGTCTTTCGCTTCCGATGCCTCGCCTGCAATATTATACACAAGGTGTTCATCATCATCTCAGCCATTGGACGTCCACTGCTGAACATAGGCCTCCCCTTTGGACTTCCATATGTACCGGTTGGAAGCGACCTGCATCCAGCGTCTTCCGGCGACCTTTATAAGGTCGTCTGTCCACTTTGTGGGTGGACGTCCTACGCTTCGTTTGCTAGTCCGTGGTTTCCAAGGTGTTAAATAGTAATAACAAATAATAATTGGAGTTTTTACTCCAACAGAACAGGTTACCCAACTTGCACTGTCAGAGTCAAATCACAATTTTATAGGTTGTGTGGCGAACCTATACGTTGCAGTTTCAGGTCGTCGAGATTACTACAGGGCCTGCAACATTACCTGACGACGGCCTCCTACATATTTTATAGGAAACAGCCGGGACCCACAGTTTTGTGTGCCTTCCGAAACACGGTAGCGTCCAAGCGAACTTTTTTGCCACACACTGAAATTTGAACCCAGGGTCTCCGGATTAAAAGCCGGACGTATGATCACTAGGCCACTGACGCTACACAACTTAACAACACAGCTAGGAAAACTACTCTTATTTAAGGTTGTATGCTTTCAAAAAGGTCAAGAGAAAGTATGTATGGGCTATTGGTACACACAAGAAAAAGTATTTATAGAAAAGAAAGTAGTTGTACATATTTCAAATAGAATTCAATCGGTTTAGCCGTATTCCACAGATCTCTTTCAAGTCCACAGAATACAGAAGAACTCCACAGAACTCAGATAAGCGCGACGCCTAGCCTAGAAAACGATGGCGAGACGATTTGAATTCGCACCAGAGCGAGGGGCTATTGGCTAATTCTCACCCACTACGATTAATGGCAACTTCAATGTACATTGCTGCTTTTGTTACTTTACTCATAGTAATAAGGAGGTTTAAGCACGTAATGTACGCAATTTTGTCTATGGATTCTAGTGTTTTACATGTCGTTTTGCGATAGCCAATAGGACCTCAGATCAACAAGGGGACAAGTGGAAGGATTTGGGGGGAAATCTTTGCCCAACTGTGAGACAGATAGATAACACTTTGTTGGAACACAGAAAAATATACAGAAATAAACTTAAAAATAAAACACAATATTATAATCCAAGTGTTACAATTGGCGATCTTATCGCTAAAACCGATCTCTTCCAGACAACCGTGCAGGGAGAGGAGAATATTGCTATTCACATGGGTTTGTGGTGTGATAAAATAATAATTATACAGTATATTACATAGACAGTACGGAGTAGAAAAAGAAAATAAAGTAAGGAGTGAGATATGAGCTAAAACTTGCATCATTTGTGTAACCTCACCTTGTATCTGCGTGTCGGGGCGCTGAGCTCGTTGTTTGAGCAGTTTGCTCATAGTATTGCGTGGGGTGGGAGGGGGCCGCTCTAATGCTCTCCCGTGCACCACTACCATGTGACGTTCCAGCATGTACCTGCAACGTTAAATGGGGTTTGAACATTTTTGTATGATGCGTACCAAAATCCGACATCTTGATTTTTTCAACCTACCTATATAAATCGATAGCTCACATCAAAACCAGCAATTAATATCTGGACATGTACAAGTGTTATATATCACTAATATTATAAACGTGAAAGTTTGTAAGAATGGATGTCAGGATGTTTGTTACTCTTTCACGCCTAAACGACCGATTGAGCTGAAATTTATTCCGCCTAATAGGCGTGAAAGAGTAACAAACATCCATCCTTACAAACTTTCACGTTTATAATATTAGTAAGATACAAATATGTAATTAAATATTGTACCTCCTCTCGAAGCGGTCGATGCAGAAGTGGCAGCGGAACAGTCTCCGGCGCGGCTCTGACGTCACCACGGCGTCGTGAGACTTCTGATGCGCCGCTAAATTGTACCTGTACAATAACATATATTTATTTAATAATAATTATAACTAGCTAGCTCTTATATCTATGAACTGTGACGTACTTGCCAATGCAGCCTGCCAATTTAAGGCCTATTCGATATAGCTATTGCATTGAGTTAAAATAAGAAACAGTTCATTTTCATTGTCAGTTGCAGCAATAGACTCTGTCTGCGAAGCGCCTAAAGGTTAATGTAATATCTTTCTATCTAACCATCATGTTCTATCTATCATCAATGTCTTTCTTTCTTCTCTGATTTTAAGTTAATCATATTATGTATTAATTTATTTTTATTACAGTGTTTTGTAAATATGTTGGCCCACAATAAAGAGTACTTCTATTTTATTCTTTCGGAGAACCGTTTCCCGCAGACGGTTTATTCATGCCTTTTCTCTCCGGAATGGATGCGTTTGTGTCGCTTGAGATGAGAGCGTGTCATTAGAGCCAAGCCACACACGTCACAGCAGTGAGGCTTGATGATATAGAGATAGAGTATAAGTTAGTTCATCAATAAAATGTTACCTCTCAGAGAACAGTTTCCCGCAGACAGTGCACTCGTGCCTTTTCTCTCCGGAATGGATGTGTTTGTGTCGCTTGAGATGAGAGCGTGTCATTAGAGCCAAGCCACACACGTCACAAGAGTATAAGCTAACCAGCTTATACTTCAGGTTCAAAATACACTGACCTCTCAGAGAACCGTTTCCCGCAGACAGTGCATTCATGCCTTTTCTCTCCGGAATGGATGCGTTTGTGTCGTTTGAGATGCGAGCGCGTCATTAGAGCCAAGCCACACACGTCACAGGAGTGTGGCTTCACCCCCGAGTGAGTCAGCTTATGCATCTTGAACGATGACGTGTGGATGAAGGATTTGCCACATAAATCGCACTGGAATATACACATAGGTTTAAAAAAAATCAGTCAAAGATTAAGGATAGGCGACCAAAGTCCTCAAGATCCTATTTTCATAAAATTTTTGTGGGATCAGGACAGGATTAAAGGGTTTTTTTTTTAAATAACATGTCCCGATTATAGGATGTGTTATCATATTACAATCTAGCCATTTTAGGCTAATAATAATTTAACCCTAACATATTTTTTTTTTGAAAAAAATATAAAAGGCATTGGAACAATTTTTTTGACTGTAAGATTATTAAAAAATATTGGTACAGATATTTTTTTCTTTGTAAATTTTATTATGGACTAATAGTATGGAAAATAATAATAATAATAACATGGAATAAAGTATAATTTGGAACAAATAATAATATGGAATAAAGTCAACATCCCTATCATTGAAAACCTTCCCCTTGGATTTATTGAAGTTGGTATAAAGACATAATAAATCCTTTTATGCACTTTTCTCATACCTGATAGTTAAGTTTCCCGGTGTGAATATTGTTATGCCTCTGTAGTGCGTTCTTAGATGGAAACAATTTGTTGCATTCTTCACACTTCCAATCACTAATACCTGCAAATATTTACAAAAAGCTTATAAAAAAATATTATCAACACAAACACAATAAGCTTGATTTTCAGTAAAGCCATAACCATCAGGACGGCTGTCTATTTGTGTCCTTCATAAGAGATTACCTAAAGAAATAGTGTAGTTATTGTTTTTTACATTATATACACATATAAATGCTCATTGAATCAACAGAAAAACTAGAAACTAGAACTACTTAGAATCATCATATAGGAACTTTGACAGAGTTCTTGATATAATAGTGAATCTAGCGGTGAAAAGTTTCATCAAATTTCTAATGTACTAGGAAATTCTTTAAAAAATCTTTTGACTTGAGTTATTGAAAATTACCTAATAATGTAATAACACTAAAATAATAAAGGCGAAAGTGTTTGAGTAAGTGTGTATGTTTGTTACTTCTTCACACCTAAATGGGTGGACCATTTAAGCTGAAATTTGGTATAGAGACAGCTTAGACCCTGGAATAACACATAGGCTACAGTACATCAGGTAAAACCTTTGGGTGCAGCTAGTTACAAATAAATAGTATTACCTTTATGTAAAGCAATATGTATATCACATGCCCTCTTATGCTTGTAATGAGCTCCGCACACCTCACAAATGTACGGTGGTTTGGACCCGTCGTGCTTCTGCTTGTGTGATTCCAACCTTACTGCAATGCAATAAGGATCATTATATTATAATTTATGCAAGTATAATGAGTTAACCTTGGCCTTCGACTGATAAGCAAAAATGCCTGTCTTTTATAGTCTTAGTACTACTACTAGTATTCTTTTATCTGTGGTACTACATAATTATTTAATTAAAATGATATCCAACATAACACTACATTCTGAGACAAATTGTTAAGTATCATCATCAGCCAACATGCTACCACTGCTGAATATAAGCCTCCCTAAAGGCCCCAGTACACAATGGCCTCTGATGGGCAACGATTTGCAATGCACAACTGTAGGCCACGATCACTTGGTGTTCACACAGTGGCACATGTCTCATTGCTGCCTGGCAAACCACTTGCGATGGACGTAGAAGTTATTACGGCTGCGGCTATTTATTTATATACTGTTCTTCTTTTCGAGTCGAAATGGCTTTATATATTTTTTTTCTATAGCTGCTTGGACCAGTAGGTGGACAGAGCTATAGCTCTGTCATTGGCCTCGACGAGATCCTGCTTTGTACATATGACAGGGCAGCTGGGACATTGGAGAAGGTGGTCCATGGATTGGATAGCTCCACAGTCGCATTTATCGTTTGCAGAGAAACCCCACCGGACCCAGTTTTCTTGTGACCTTCCAACACCAGCGCGGAGTCTATTTAAAGATTTCCAGATTGGCCAGGGAAGATCACTGCCGGGTGGAAGTTTCTCTGCTGGAGAGATGTAATACTGTTTACAAGTATTACAGAAGTGTGTACCGTCACAAAGTTATAAAAAAGAAATGGCGCAAAAGGCGATGGTGGATGCTGACCATTCATCGGAACAGGACAAGCACTATCCCGGTCAGCGGTCGGTAGTCGGTGACGAACTAAACAATGGCTGATTGTGTGAACACCACAGGCCACGCTACGCCACGATTCCTTTGAAGTGTGCCCAAAAAACCGACAACTCCCCGATTGCGCGCCACGATTGACAATTGTCCGCCATCATATACCATGTACACAATGGCGATGGCCTGTAGTGGGCCAGCATGGGCCATTGTGTACTGGGGCCTTTACGCTACAGCACACCACTCAACTCATTCTTCCGTCTTCCTTCTACAATGACTCCATGTGACCCCATCGTCAATCTATCTCGCCCAAGAGCACTTTACCCAACATTTGCAGAGATGCGGTCTCCACTTTATACGTCTATTTCAAGCTCCCCATTAAAAACCAGAGGTGTTTCTGAATCAAATGCATTTTCGCTGACAAGAGAACCCAAACACAAAGAGAGATCAGAGAGGACAAAGAGAAGTCCCTGCAGATTCTGCTGGATGCCGTAATTCTGAGACAGCGGGTATGCCGAAGCACTCATCAGTGCCCAATAGAAATAGGCCTGCTTTAACTTACCTAGAGAAGAGTACCGAGCATTACACTGATCACACGCATGTATCTGCTTGGAACGTGGTTTCCTTTCAGTCATTTTTTTATTAGTTTTAACTTTCTTTTTCTTCCCAATCTCCTCGGTGTATTCCTCTGGGTGGTACGTGCTGTCATTGTCATCATCAAAATTATCAAATTCTATTTCCATTGTTTCTTCCAAGAGACCATTATTGTATGGGCTTTGAGAGCTGAAATATGGTAAAATTAAAGATTGTTTTAAAAAATGATTTACACATTTTATGGCAGCACTTGACATTGCTATACATGTTCACATACGTATTTACCCAAATACTTATGCAAAAAATTATTAATATGAAAAAATGATGAAATGCCACCATTTGAATATCACAGACCACAGATTTGAACACAATGAAGACCATGGCAGTAAAGGAGGTAAAAATCAATCAATCGAATTGCCTTATAACTCCACTCTGGAGATTTTGATCCAAACGGGGAGTTTTCACAGGGAGCTAGTGAATACATAATAAAACAGAATAAACATACCCATCTTCAGTTTTAATAGCTGTTTCCACTGGCAGTGAATGCATTGTCAGTTTGTGGGCAGCTAGAGACAGGCCTCCACCAGTGTCTCCATTTGCATCACACTCGTCACATGCCCAACTGTAATGAGAATATAAACATTCTGGTTAGTAGGCTAATATAATCCTTGATTAAGATAAGGGGTTAACCCTTGGTTGAGCTTGGGTGGCTCGGTAATACAGCACCTGCACGCAAAATGAGCCAAGAGGCCTAATTGCGGAAAATTGCCCGTGTATCAGTATCAGTAGAGGAGTAAGCCAACAAGGGACTTGATACAATAGAGAGATTGATTTTCAAAAATTCTGGCGCGCACACAAATCGACTTTTCGAGACGCAACCGGTCTCTATTGATTGTAAGACTATTTTTTCATAGAAAAAACAGGCCTCTTGTGAACGAATTTGAACCTGTCAGGCGCCCATTACCACTGTGAAGGAAGACTGCATTTCAGGCGTGCAAACTCGCCCGGCCAAGTATTTAGTTATTTATATTAAATGAATGCAATTTTAATTGTTTTTTTGTGTGATTTACTTACTGTAAGGATTGTTTTATTGGATTGTTTTCCTATGTGCATGTAATTTGAAGCTAGCATGCTTACTCATGGGTATATTGTGACTCGAAATCAAGGACGCACAATTGTGTAGGTTAGGTGATACATACTAAATAGATATTCATATGTTTTGTACCTAAACAGGGTTTTCATGTACTTATAATTAGGGTTTTTTTCTATAATTTTAGCAGAGCCTCTCAAGGATGACCATGTTGCACAAATATTAGCAGATGGGAATGACTAGGATATTGAGAAATTTGCTTGATGATGAAGATATTGTCTGCAAGAGTCTTAGATCACCTAGAAAACTTAATTTAATTTTCATTTAATATCAATACATAATATCTCCAAATTAGACAAAACTTACATCTCGAGCTACCTCCTAAGCCCCACTCTCACTCATGAGGGTAAACTTTAAGGAAATGCAGAGACTTCAGGATTTTTTATTTATTTTTAACATGATACACACGAAAAAGTCATGTGAATTTTAAAGTCTGATTAAATTACTTGCTTCGGTTGTAAAGAGTTAGACAAGTGCCAATCTCTTTCGGATAAGGTTAGTATTGAGTACCTGATATTCTGTCTAACATTCGATAAAAATGTGGACATTTATTAACAAACGCTGACATAATGTATGAGATGCAAGTCGTGGAAAAACAAACAATACCTAATAACTGTCATCGCATAATTTTTTTTGCAAAACTCTATGAACCATGTCTACCACTTAACTCGCCACTGCAAAACGACTTGGCTTTTGTAATTTACAAGCTTTTATTTAGATTACTATGCTCACCTGTCTGCAATTTTATGTTTCTTTTTACTCATAGATATTCGCTTTTTCTTCTTAACAGATTTGACACTCCGATTTTTCTTCGTGCGTGCGAGTGGCTCGTCTTCAGAATCCTCTTCGACTCTCGTCTCTTCATTTTTAACCTCAGGATTAACACCAGTCGCAATTTCAAACAGAGGGTTCTTACTTATTATTGCCTCAAACGTCTCCTTTAACTTCACATATTCCACTTCAGCCTGCTCCAAAATGTTTATCAAATCATAGCAACCTTTACACACGAATTTAGAAGAAGAGTCCGAGAAAACGACTGTGCTTTGAGTATATTTCACTATGAATTGATGCACTGACGCGCCGGACGTAGTCGTGTTGTGTGTGTAGATATCGAAGCACTCACGAGTGCGTGCTGTGCACACCAAGCACTCCAGAGACTCCAATTTTATTTTGATTTCTTCCTCTTTCTTTACAATATCATCTCTGTTGGTGTAATCCATCACCAGTCCACCAGAGTTCAATGCACTTGATTGAGCCATTTCTTAGGACGCACTCTTCACATTTGAAACATTATTCTTATGTTTATCATGGTTAGATTCATTAATGGAACAGTTTTATGACTACTTTAGCTATAAAATTTATCATTAATTAGTTCCTGAAGAAAAAACAACAAAATGTACGCAAGCTCTCAGTAATCAGCAGTGACATTTGGTTTTTTTTTTATCACCGCTTGCACAGACTACAGACTATTTTGCTCCCAGCGTCAATGAGATATAGACTATAGACAGATCCATACTTTAGTGTATTTGCCAGTGATTACTACAAATTCACAGAAGTAATACAACGTTGTATGGATATTCCATAATGAATAATGATACATTGAGAACTCTGGAATAGGGACAAGTTACTCGCACTTTTTAATCACTGTTCAAACCTAAACTAAGAAACTGATGTTGGTCTGTTCTGAACTTCGTAATAAAAAATAAGTTTTTTTTACAAACATTTTGCACCTAACATTAACCGACTGCGGTCGGCTACATCTAGGTTTATCCGGCTAAACCTAGGTGTAGCCGCACTTCGGACTTTAGCCGAAACATTATTATAACACGTACACACGTAACGTATACACAAAAAAATACACAAAATATAAAAATTTCAAAAGATCTTACATTGGATCTTTTATATATCGATAAATATTAAAGCAGTTAATATCCCCAAAATTCTACTCATAATAATAACCAATAATAAAGTTTTTAAATAAGTAATTATTTTGACAGGTATTATTCGCATTGAAAAGCCGTTGTGAATGGTAAAGTTCAAAAAATTCCCCGTCTTGAATTGCCCCATGAAAACACATTATGTAGAGTGCTTTTCACGAAAGGAGTCCTTTTTGCGGTTCGCCACAAACCCAAATTTTAAAAGTTAACATATCTATAACTTTTTAACGCCTCATAATTTCTCGTATTTAATTTCTTAATTAAATATGTGTTTATTTTATCTAACAAATTAAAAAAAATTTAAGATATGAAGTCCAGTAATTATCGAAAAAATTTAATTTAGTTCCGCAAAATTCCGCGGGACCTCTTTCGTGAAAAGGACTCTATATTATAATTTTGACAAAGTCAAATCGCATCGCACTATAGACCATTCACAGTTATTTTACCTCTGACAGATGTCAAAATTATTTTCTTTATGTTGCATTTTTGTCAAATTGTTGCCAGATCGTTACTTTTGTAACGTTTTATGTTACTTTTTGACCCTTTGTGTTACTTTTGCATTCTTGTATAGATGATTTTTACGTTACTTTTCAAGATCTTTATTTTAAATTGAACCTTATAATAAATAAATCTTCTTCCTTGTAATGGTATAGAAAATAATAGTTAATTTATTAACTTTATCTTAGTAAAAGGATTTAATTTTTTTTGTTGATTAGCAATTTCTTTTGTAAATAAACTGAAAATTAGGAAATAATCACCGAAATGTTAGAATGTGTAAACGTATTTCAATTCAACTGTGTATATTGTGTAAAAATATAGAAATTTCAAAAATGCGTTACTTTTTGTACTTGATAAGGTCACTTACTTGTACTCGTTGTTTTAATAATTATTATTATAATCCCAAGCTTTACCAATGCCCATAAACTCAATTTCATATGAAGAAAATGAATTTATCTATAACAATATCGGATGGTTAACACATGAACAAGTGGTAACTGCGAACTATCAATAATATATAAAATATTAGGTAGGTTCGAAACAGGAAATTCATGTAAGTACCTACCTACAGCACTGTAAAATAATACTTACAAGTGAATTAAATTAAAAAACCCCCGCCCCAAACGTAATACGCAATTCACTATTTTTAATGGCGGCCATCTTGGATTTTAAATTTTATATAGTGGGCTGTATTTTACTTATTAAGCCCTTTCATTTAGTATCCATATTGAGGGGGTTGTGGAAGAAAAAAGTAATCCACCATTTTGTAGCGGCGGCCATCTTGGACCGATTTCCACCAAACACACACACACAGACAGACAGACACGTTAAACTTATAACACCTCGTCGTTTTTGCGTTGGGGGTTAAAATGGGGAAGTCAATACTAACGTGACATGGCAACATAATTTTCAGGCTAGCCAACGTAAAGGCTAGAGGTAAAATAACTGTGAATGATCTATACGCACTTCCTACGCACTGCCGGTTGGCGGGAAAAATTTAAAAATGAGCAGAGATGGGTGATAAAAAGTACATACCTACTTAATTTTTTTTAACACCTTTCTCACAGGCTTTTTAAATGTGTGTAGGTACACCCATAGGCGGATTTAGAGAGGGGGGGGGGGGGGCAGGGGGCCAAGGCCCCCCCCAGAAGCATTGTAGAGTTACGAATTTTGCACATATTTCATGGTAAAGATTATATTTTTTTTCTCGGTGCTCGCAGCAAGCTGCTCGCGCACTTATTATTATGAATGTTTAAGCTTTCTAACAGCTCAGAGCGAGCTTAACACACATTTTTCGTAGTAACAATTGTAATATTATGCCCGTCCGCACCTTGGCCCCCCCAGAACCAAATCCTGGATCCGCCTATGGGTACACCTACATTCTTTTTATTCCAAATTTATAATTTCTTTACCAATATAAACGAGGTCAAACTTACCCTCCAATGACCCCACAGCCTACAATTTAGAGCCACCACCGACCGCCCTGAAGCTCAGCGGTCAAGCTTCGTTGAGCCATGGGCCTTGGTGTAGCACCAGTCGAGCTTGGGCCTAGTTCGCGAGACGTCGTACAGCACGGCATAAGCTAAACAAGTAAAACCTTACGAGTCGAAATACTTCACGCGGAACGCAGCGCAACGGCGTTCTTGGTGTTGAATCTAAATATTTTAATTTAGTGACTAATTAAAGATGTGGCGAAATTAACAGTGCAGTGCTTTGGATTCGTTTTGGTGTGGTTTGCGGTGTAAGTTTTAATAAATTAGTTGTTATTAACTTAATTATATTGTACGTTAAAATATAAGAACATGCTGCCTAGGCCTAGGTACTACTTAAGTTAATAAAGATAGATATCATACATTCACTAGCAAAGAATTCACTAATTGCATTGCGATTTAGCAACAAGATAAGGTTTTTCAAGAAGATAAGGTCGAGATATTTTTGAAGCGCCGAGATCCTAATATAGTTTTTCCCTACGAATTAATTTTCGTAGGCTCTACCTAAGCTTACCTTATTTTAACGGTTAATTTTTAAAAATGGTGACTAACACCAATAACATTATTCTGTAAACTAAGCTTTCAATAGGGAAGATAGATACATAATTATTAATAGGTACGTTTGACTACATGATGAATCACTTAGGATACATAGAAAGGTACCTTTCATTTTTTGTGCCACGAAAATTCCCAAGTTGTTTGAGTTGATTCCCAAATATTTTAAAGATTTCCTTTTAGTAAAAGAAAACTTGTATTCTGATATGTAATATAGAGTAATTCTATTCTAAGGAAAACTAAAATATACGGGTGACACCAAAATACATAGGTACATAAAACTATTATTTAAAAATACGGCGCGGCCCATCCTTCCCCACTTCCTGCGTCACATTGCACCCTCGTTTCCCCGCCACTGGCCACCGGCTATCCATGCACCTTGCGTGTTGATACAATATGCACCAACTATTAACTATAGGCTCCTACCGACGACTAACGATACCCTTTACCATTTTAATGTAAAATTTATTGATAGTCCGGTACTTATCTCATCACAATAGACACTAACATAATAATATATTATTATTAGCTGCACCGCTGCACCCAGCGCTGTACTGTAGCCTTTGTGTTATCCCAGGGTCTAAGCTATCTGTATACCAAATTTCAGCTCAATAGGCTCAGGCGTGAAAGAGTAACGAACATTAATCCAGACATAAATAAATCCACTTACAAACTTTCACGTAAATTATAATATTAGTAAAGATAGAGAGATATAAGATTAGTTAAAATAGAGACGAAATTTTGTCTATGACTTTTGTTACGTCTTCACGATTAAACCGATGAACTGATCGTGTCGAAATTTAGGAATCATATAAGTTAGAATAAGATTTATTAGAGTAATTTTCTTAACTTAAAATAAATTTATAAGACTCGTCGCTTTCACATGAATATATTATAATTATTATGAATTATCCCCTTTGTTGACAAGGTTATCTTAGTTTTAATTTGACATGACTTTCCAGTCTCACAAGAGAGCCCAGCAGATCTAAGAAAGTACATAAAATTAACATAGAAATTGATAGAGGCACATGTGGCATAGTTCATGCGGTGTACGGAACCATGACGTTACAACGGAGAGACCCAGTTAGGCACGCACCAGCGCTGACTAAGTCACCAGTCACCGAGCATTGCAATGTCTTTATTATCCCTAATCCCAAAAAATTATAGAAAAAAACATATATACCGTCTTTTACAAGTAGTTAGTAACTCTTTAGTTTCGAGACCAGCAGGCAGCATGGTTTGTCTATGTCCTGAATATTTTCAACGGTTGATCATGGGAAAAGTGTAATTTTACGTATATGTATATCAATATGATGTACGGAATCATGACGTTACAACGGAGAGCCCCAGTTAGGCACGCACCAGCGCTGACTCAAGTCACCAGTCACCGAGCATTGCAATGTCTTTATTATCCCAATAGACTTTAAAAATATTATCATTACTGACACGGAGTCCTTTAATTTCAAGACAAGCAGGATTGGTTTAGTTCACTAACGAGAGTTCCTCCTTTTAATATATATTTCAGAGATTCGTGGATTAAAAGAATTCGTGGGTCCAAAATAATTGTAATTAGTTATTTAAATTTTTGCTTTATAGATGTGCAAGGTAGGGTAATTTTATAAAGTCCCAAGCGTTTTGACGCCCTGCCGGAACACGTCTAGTTTTAGTGGGTTTCCCGCCGCTCCTATCTTCGGCGGTGAAGTCCCACATACCGCCCTACACCCCCAGCGCAGAGCATCAACGAGCAGGCCATCTGCATGCCATCTATAGCATTAAAGATATGTTTATATCATTAATCCATCCCTAATTCGCACCGGCTAGGCTGGTGTCCTTTCAACAGATACCGACAGAAGTATTCTGAAATTTTAGTGGATCGACAGAATCGCTTTGCATTTAAACAGACTAACTAAGATAGCGCAGCGACCCAAACTAAGTCTTGGCATCCGACACAAGAAGACTGCCCGTCCTGCGCTGTCGCTTTCTAAGACTCAGCTTGGAGCGCTCTTCGATTTAGTTCTTAAGGAACTGAGAGCGCTCCACTTTGCATTTAGTTTCGTTAAATTCAGCACAAAAGTCACAGTAAGCTAAGCCAGCCAGGGTCATTGGAGTCGAACGAAACTTGCATCTGCAGTGCAATAGCTCATTATAATGTCTGTACTAACGTGAACGTTACCGTAACGTTCCGAACGAGTGCCGAGGAGCGTCTCGGCGGAACGCGGTCATCGCTGGATCGCTGAATCGTGGTGGTCGCTGGTTATGAGTTTCGAGATATTGCCATCGAACTGTCTAAACGTGTTTAAATATTACAGGAAAACTGGCGACTCTAGTTTCTCTTTATATTCCTTGTCCGAAGTCTATAAACAGAACCTAATATTGCCATTTAACGTGGAAATGCTGCCAGCATTCGGGGCACTCTGCCACTGACAGTGGCTTGGAGCACTTGGATTTTCTGTAGATTGGCTTGTGGCCGATTTGTGGTTAATAAAAGTGTTCTTTACTGCTGTAGTATTGTAAGTTTGTTTTTACAATATCGGCATTTGACAAAAAAAAAATAAGCTGCTTATAAGCTGTAAGTCACATGGTTTTTGTTTGAGGACACCTACGCTAGGTAAATATACCTATAGAAGGAAATCTACATCTCCTAGGCACCGCTTCAGCAAAACCTCATCAAGGTCTCAGCATCGTATCTAGAGTTCTGAGTAAACAGAAATATAATATGAAACTGAGCAGCAGCTACTCCGCAAAGTTTGCTACTCTGAAAAACGCAAATTACGAATGTGAATTGTATGTACGTTTCAAACTGTTTACATTTCAAAACAACAGAGTAACGCATGTTGCAATCACTGATTCAGTTCATGATTATAATGTTGGTCGACTTAGTTGCAGTTGCAGATATTGTCTTAATCGTTGTCCAGGTTATAACGACATCCTGTGGAGAGGATGAAATAATTATTCCTGCTGGGTTTAATATCAACATAGACTAATTATTATAATATTGCACATCCTCAACGGGATCCTTAGGTCTCAGACGATAAAGTTGACGTTATAGTTTCCCGTATAATATTTGTGTCGTCATCTTTCTACCCTTATCGCACACTATGTAAGGTCGGCACAACACGTCTTTCTCCTTAATATAGTGTACTAGCTACGCCCAGCGGTTTTACCCGCTATACCTATGTGTTATTCCAGGGTCTAAGCTCTTTAACCTCTTTACTCTTTTTCAGCTCAGTCGGTCCACCCATTCAGGCGTGAAAGAGTAACAAACAAAACCTCCAGACATCCATACATTCTAACAATTTTCATGATTATAAAATTAGTAAGATAGAAAAGGCCAGAAATTTAATACTGCTAACAACCAAACACTAAGGAAGAGAAAAACGTAATTTAAGCGCTACGGTTGTTATGGTTGACGGTGGTGGATGGTGGGAAACTTTATCATAATCATCAGAATAAATAGGCTGCATAGTATTTTACGCATTGGTTCCTTGACAAGCTGGCAGTCCGTAACGCCCTTCGTAACCGGTAACCCGATAGCGGATGCTCACTCATGTGATTCCAATGTTGGGACAGGTTATTTGATATTTTGGTGAATAGTACCGTTCACTTTGGGCTTTGTAAAATGGAATACCGGATCGTACTATACAAAAGATATACAGGAATCTGAAAAGAGGTTGGCAAAATTTAGACTTACTAGCGAACAGCAATGGAGGATTGGAAGCTATTATAAATTAAATATTACAGAAGATTATTTTTCCTTCTTACATTTTTTTGTGACCTTAGAGTTCAAAAGCTTTTATCTAGGAAGTCTTTACCAGGTCTGATTTCTGAATAAATTTTGAAAAAAATACAATAACATAGAAAAGTTCAATAGTTTTTAATTAAACTGAACATTCGACCAAACAGATAGTGAATGTTCCGGAAATGGAACTGCATGATGACTTATCTCTTAATATTATTACCTTATATCTCGTTAATATCTGTCGTATTTATTATAATAGCTCGCTGGTCCGCGTCAAATCCCGCAATAATATGCCTCCTTCCCACGTATTAGAACAGAACCACCATTTATCAGATCGTTAAGCTTTTTATGCCCATAATTGATGTTGTGTGATGCTGGAATTGAAACGAGGGTAGCGTGTTAATTATTATCGGTTATTGAGTTGAATAGAGTAATTAGATGGTCGATGCCATTGGTTGCTGCTATTTCATGGAGCTGGTTATTGCTGCGTGCTTGAAATACGATGGGTCATTGCCTATCAAGACTTAAACATTTGTCTGGATTTTGTAATAAAAGTAGCCTAATTATGATGGACGGACATCTAGTAATTAATTAAACAATGATGAACGAAAGTGGCTAAATGAAATGAAAGCATTTACTTATTAGTGTGAAACATGGTAAAATTGATATCGTAGAACAAGTAAGTTCAAGATGTCTGGCCGGCTCAAGATGACTGGCACACAATGGCTAGATATCAAAGTCTTTAGCTTAATCATTATCATCGTCAGCCAGTATCGTCTGACTGCTGACCATAAGCCTCCTCCCTCTGTTCCACGTCTGTCTTTTCAAGGCAGATCGAATCGGCTTACTACCAATTAAACCTCGAATCGCAGTTGTTACATAAACATCTTTTTGTTATTCACATCTACAGAATTTTAAGTACCTATATCTGCTTTTGTACGACTCTCAGCATTTAAGTACTTAGTACCTACCTAGGTAGGTACATATTGTATTGTTAGATGATCTCTTGAATTTCATCGTTCACGTGCTCTATTTCGTTATTCAAATCTTCATGAATAAAGTCGTTAATCATCATTTCTCTTCTATTTCTCAATATCTCCACCATTCTAAAGTAACAATACCATGGTCCAATCTCGTCAATTATTCGCTCTCAATTGCAATCTGACTTTGATTAACGTAACGTCGCGTTTCGCTAAGAGCTAACATATGTATAATATCGCAACGCGCAACCGTACTGCTTCAAATATAATGGACTTTGAAATTGGGAAAAGAATAATGGTGAAAGAATTAAAAAGTCCTTGAATAAAATATGTTTTTAGGGTTTAGTACCTCTAAAGGAAAAACAAACCATCTTTTATTGGGATGAATTATACACCAATAATGTTATAGAGCGTCGCCAAAATAATGGATATCTGGAGTCTGGAAATGTTTCAGATGTTTAAGTGCAATTTTATCATCATCATTGTCAATCCGTATCGTCTCATTGCTACGGCTTACCTTTCTATACCATTCAACTTATAATAATATAATATCATTAATTAAGCTTTTTCTGATTATTTTTATCCCAGCCTGCGTTAAATCAGTAAGTTTTGTACTAAGTACTTAGGTGGCTACATCCATTTTGACCATGAGTAATTTTCCAATTGGTTGGAGAGAAAAAAGCGTGCTGCATAATATGTAACGTTTTAGGTGCGCTAAGTGCTATCACAATATGCTAGGTTCTTGTAAATCGAACCTTCAATTGTAAAATTTTGGAACAATATTCACATGGAAAAAAGGCTACATGTGCCTAAGTGTTATGTGGAAGAAAGCGAAATGAGGCAGCGATCGTTGCGTTGCGATTTTGATGTTTTTTACGCTTTCTAAATACAAACCTGAGAGGTTGTCGACTCTTCTGATACACTTTAGCTAGTTAGTCAAGGCTTGTAAGCAAGAACTTCTTTAAAACAATGGAAAAGTAAATCTGCACAAAGTAAACATTAGTATGTAAAAGCGTTCTTGACTTCTCGATACAAATCCAACACTTGCATCTAACGTGAATCATACCTTCCTAGGAATTTAACAGCTACCATATGAACCTTATTATTGAACATCTAGTATACACACTTCGGTAATTCCTGTGCTATACCTATAATATTTTTCCAATATTTCACGTGGACAATAAATATCATGTCCTACTGGAGAGCTGAGGTCCAGAAGGTCTACGAAAATGAAATCTTCCGCCTATTTTGTAGTGGGTACAGATTACAGATTGCTCAGATCAAAGCAAAAGTTCCACCATTTTCAAAAAGACACTTATTCTACTGAAGTTTAGTAAAGCGACCTGCACCTTTAAAACGATTGATTTAACAGTCTTCTACATAATAAACAAATTTATAAGAAACCTGCGTGTTATCACTAAGTTTCTCCAAATCGAAAAGCACGAGTCACAGACAGACATTACCGAGAAAGCAATTACTTGTCTGCCTACTGCATCTTCTAATGGCCTGATCTTTGTCTAGAAAATGTTTGTCGTTTGTTTTAGAAATCCTGTTATTAGCTTTGTGATGAACAATCTTAGTCTTGTAAAATATAGAGTGTGAATGGAAATTCTGTACGCACTTACCCACTTTAACGTCATTAAGTTTATGAATTTAATACAGTAGGTACTAGAATAGATGCATCAAGTTCTCGTTGGTACTTACATAGAACAATTTAAAAAAATCCTAGGTCCATGAACCTTAATATTACGGCTTTCTCATATATTTAGTGGGACTTTGTGTCTTTTCCGACATCGTCCTGTGTTGATTTCTACTGTACTACCTACTAACACACTACTATATTTTATGTGCTTCGGTTTTGTCAAGCGGCTGTGGGTTACAACTAACTTACGGCCGAAGCTTATCATCACCAGTATTGCGAGTGGAAAAACGGCACATAACTAATTATAGTCATTGGTGCTGGCCCGGGATTTGTCCCAGAATTACATCTGCACCTCATAACTCCTTGGCCACCACCGCTTCCCGAAATTTATGTGGTGTATATTCGATTAATGTATTTGTTTAACTAAAGCAGCTTTTATATCACAGGTGTGACCCCAGGAGGCAGTGACGATCAGGCATGGTTCGCAACCGGTAGCGGCAGCATGCCCGCCTTCATGCTGACCCTGGCGCTGCTCATGCTGGCCACTCCTTCAGAACTGCAGGCGCAAGGTATGTTCATATTATCTTATTCAATTCGAAATTTTTATTTCGGAATAAATCTTCCATATAGTGTGTCCATTAACTTACATATATGTCCATTAACTTAAAAATATGTTAGTATGATCCTCTATCTATTATAGAGTCTTCATCATTTTCTTGACTTTACAGCTTTGCAGCTTTTTATAGTAGGTACTATTTTACTAATAGACAATAGATTTGACGAATGGGATAGTAGGTATCTACCTACCTTTAACACTTAAAGTAACAACGGCAACCAAACGACGTGCTGTCAGAATCCTAGATTATAATACCATATTTACAAATACGTTTCCAGTTGTTTGAGAAGCGAAAAATTGGATAAAGGAACCAATATCATCATCTCATCATCAGTCATCATCGAACGGTCGAATGCATTTCTTGATGTCTTAAATGTTCTAACAAATTTCATAGCGTTTATAAAATGGAAGCGAAACCTAAGACCTTCCAACTAGGCTATGTTCATTACCCTAAATAACCGTATCGTATCGCATGTCGGTAATGTTTTAGTTTTAATTTCGTCAAACACTAACTTTTCAACGGTCACTGGTTGGTTTCATTGCATCGACACAAAACTTTATTGATTACCGATTTTTAACGGTAAGTGGAATGGCTTCGCCTTTTTGAGGTATGAATAGTCTTCTGATCTATGGGTACGATTGATACATCAACATCCGTCCAAGAGAGTAATATTCTCTTCTTTTTCCATCAATCAGTTGATCTTTAGTGATTATAGTGATAGACATGACGTTAGGGGACTGGAAATTCCAGTGTTCTGACCCGAAATGCTCTGCTATTCCAAGCTAAAAATTTCGTAGTGTGTATATTTGTTACTTTTTCACGCCTAAACAAGTGGACCGATTGAGTTGAAATTTGGTATAGAGATAGCTTGGACCCTGGAATAACACATAGCTAACAGCGGGTAAAACCACGGCTATACTTTTAAATTAAAATCTATAGTAAAATATACTTTTATATGCAATCAGGACTAAGTTTTATTCATCCAGGTCAGCAGGAAGGAATCTACATGAAAGATTAAGTATTCATAAAGTGGGGTTGGTAACCCTAAGTGATTTGTTGCCACCGAGCACGAATGAGGGGTCAGATTAGAAAAATAAACACATTTCTTGACCATTCTCTAGCAGTTGAACAATAAAAAGGAAAGAATTGCAGGAATCGCGGAACAAAACTAGTCCAGTAAAAGAAGAAATGTGGATCGAAAAGTCGAAAGCAGAAAAACTAACTTAGTAACTTTGTTTGGACTAGTTAGGAGATAAACATACTAAAAGTCCCCACCCCTCCGAGGAGAGCCCGAGGGGGGGGAGGCCGAAGAAGGTCCCATTTTTAGGTTTTTTGCTTATATGTCAAAAACTGTGCGTTGTACCATATTTTGTAGTACTACATTATTAAACCTCATAAAATTTTCTACAACTTTGGCCTTGACACTTTTTATTATTATATTAAGAATTTGTTACTGACTTTGTATGGAAAACTAATTTAAGCGTTTTCAAAATAGACCATGTTTGGAAGCTCATAGCTGGACAACTATTGGAGATAGATAAAAAGTGTCAAGGCCGAAGTTGTAGAAAATTTTATGAGGTTTAATAATGTAGTACTACAAAATATGGTACAACGCACAGTTTTTTACATATAAGCAAAAAACCTAAAAATGGGACCTTCTTCGGCCTCCCCCCCCTCGAGCTCACCTCGGAGGGGTGGGGACTTTTAGTATGTTTATCTCCTAACTAGTCCAAACAAAGTTACTTAGTTAGTTTTTCTGCTTTCGACTTTTCGATCCATATACCCTTTTTGGGCACTCATTGACTGGGCTAAACGTGCTCTTGGGCGATCCTGTCAGGTACCTATTACCTATATCCTGAAAAAAAAAAACTAATAAATACATTAAGTGTAGAGAAAGCCTTGAAGGGTCAGCAACTTGGTGGTAATTCCAAATACCTTGGTACCTAGAGGTGGCGGTAACCACTCACCATCAAGCGAGCCATCAGCTTATTTGCCATCGTTATAAGACGTTATAAAATTACTTTAATTGAATTTTATATTTTATTTAATTTGAATTTTATAATAAAAAACTTTGAAAATGAAAAGACTTTTTTTTATTGAGTTTTTTAATGAACTTTAAAAAAAGCTTTGTTGCATTTCAAGAAAATTTTATGAGCATTTAATTAGTTTAATTACGAAAATACTCAAAACAGTACATTCTTCCAAGTCGACAAACAAATCTGAAAACTGTGTCCCTGAACTCTGTTTACTCAATAGAACTTTGTCTAAATGAAACTAACTAAAGAACTCTTAGTTTCAGGTTTAATTTCATATAGAAATTTATTTCGATAAAGTACTAGAGCGATGTCGTTATGGAGTAGAGTTTAAAACTGGTGTAAACAAACGATTTGTCAGGGGTGTTTCGTGAGGCTTGAGTCCACAGGCTGGTAATTTTTTCCACAGCGAATTAATTAATGTAGTAATAAAACTTGGTAGCCTAGATTTCTTTTAAGGGTAGGTATTATTTTATATACATTCTGGAACACGGTAGAGTCTAGGCGAAAATTAAAGAACTTCCTTATGCAAGGAATAAGGTAAATAGACAAAATAAAGTTCAAATTTAAATGGATAGGTAAATAAGGTGTAAAAAATGATTAGATACAAAACAAATAACCCGCATGTAAAAAGGTGAAACCATCCACCATGTTTGTCATAAAATACACATTTCTGGTTGTCCAGCAATTAAAGGTCACTCACCGATGAAAAGTAAAGGAAAAGAAAAGTCATTGCGCATCCAAGTGACAATCAAATGCTGATGATGTGCAATTAGTTCAGGCACAAGACAATTTGCAAGCCACTTCACCACGTGCCACTGGAATTAAGGAGTCTTCAATTTATCCACGCTTAATTGGCTTCAGAGGCTAACTTGGGTGGACAACGATCACTTTAAAGTGACTAAGTAAAAGGTACTTTTTTTTCTTGTAAAGATACCATAAAGTTAAAAGGCTTTTCCTTTTCTAATCATCATCTTCACCTCAGCCGTAGGACGTCCACTGCTGCACATATGCCTCCCTTTTGGACTTCCATATGTTCTGGTTGGAAGCGACCTGCATCCAGCATCTTCCGGCGACCTTTATAAGGCCTTTTCTAATAACAGTTGGAAATGCCAAAAGACTTTTTAAGTACAGAACCTAAAACGGCTGAAGCCTGGTTAAAAATACTACCAATCTACTCAGATCCATTGCACCTTCTTTAAGTTGCTACGACCCACTGGTTGAGTATAGACCTCCGCATAATCGCGCCATACCATTCCACCGCCATACCTTTCGATCCTGTCAGATTCTCATCCAGTTCTTTTCGACAAATTTGACAATATCGGTTGAAACCAGACTGGGCGTCTGCTACGTGATCTACTGTCCTAGTCAACCGCCTGCAACATTGATTGACTGATTTGCATCTTCCGACGTCGCCTTTACCAAGAGTATTCGAGTTGAACCTAGCTGGCGTGATACTAAACAATCTAGAAACTTCTTTTTTGCTTTATTGCGAAGAAGGAAAGGTTTTTCTGACTGAAGTCCCTTATATTTAGTACATAGGAAGGTGCAAATGTGTACAATACACCTACTCCAGAATTAGCATGGTACAGATTACACAATAGTTAATATGCAAATCCGATGCCACTGACCAGGGTGGTTCCATTGTTGACAATCACGCGATCTAATTCATTCTGGTTCATTCATAATGAATGCAGGGTTGCTAGCGTGTTGATATTTTTTGCGGAGTTATTAATACGTAATTTATACAAGTTTTTAGACTAGCAATAGGCTAGTTAGACTAGCAATAGGATAGTTGTAATAAATTAGCTAACAATAGTGTTCTGTTGCACTTTACGTATATAGGTTAACACTTAGTCTAGGATTTTTTAAATAACAACGTATAACAACTACGACAACATACGTTTTATTATTATTGTGTACCTATGTGTTTTCTGTAACATTATGTGGTGTACAATAAAGTATTGTCTTATCTTATCTTACAGACTACGCTATTGTGAAAAATGTAAATGTAACGTAAAGTTAATCGTTAGCGCTATCCACAGTCAAAATATTATTGTAAAGATTGGACTATAGAGTTGTTTTAGTTATTTCGTTTAAAATATCTTAAAAAAAGTTGTTTCTATAGTTTTCATATTGGCACTCGGCAGGTACTGTTATGTTATATTTTGTTTGCATTATAACTAGGGGTGTTCGCAACGGCTTAATTTCAAAAACTTGATAAAATGTTTTGTTATTTTCAAAACACTGTTTTTTTTATTCGTTGTAATATAACGAATGAGTTTTACCTGCGAGCGCACGCCGCGCCGTGAGCTCGCTCGTTACAATGGTACATATTTAATTCACACAACTTAAAAGTTCAACGTCTTTTCTCGCAATTTACGTACCTTTTACCGGGGGTAGACTTCCTTTGCAGGAGGTCGTCTAGGTGGGTACCCCAACAGTGCCAGTTATTCTACCGCCTGAGCAGTGATGTGCAAACATCACTGTGCTCCGGTAGGAGGGCACTGTAGCTAGTGAAATTACTGGGCTAAAGAGTCTTAACATCTCATGACTCTTGAGTAAGAAGCGTTGGTGCAGTGCTCCTAGAATTTCACATAATTGTGAAATCCTAGGTAACACTGTACTGATTATGGGCAGCCGTTATCTCTTAACATCAGGAGAGCGTCTTGCTCGTCTTCTACTTCATCACATAAAAAAAAAAAAACCTACTAAAGAAATTTTAACTAAACCTACACACATAATATCACAAAAGTCCAAAAAGAAAGTTCCTAAAACACTGTTACAATGGTACATATTTAATTCACACAACTTAAAAGTTCAACGTCTTTTCTCGCAATTTACGTACCTACTAAAGAAATTTTAACTAAACCTACTCACATAATATCACAAAAGTCCAAAAAGAAAGTTCCTAAAACACTGAATATTATCCGTCACACAATTCACAATATCAAGAATTACCTAAAATTGTTCAATCCGCACTAAAACTTAATGTGAATATATTAAAAAACCACAATCATTCGTTTATGATATAACGTCGCACAATAACACATGCACCCGTTTCGATTTATCGATTCGCACTGATTGATTGTGATAAAACTCAAATTAAATAAAACTATAGTACTGTTGACTGTTACTGTTATATTAAAAACGGGATAAAACCAAACGGAAAAAGCGTGTATGGCAATGTGTTTCTTACGCAGTGATATTAGAGCATATATTTGCACGTGATACTCATTCAACTTTCAACCACTTCAGTCTCAACGTAAGAAGTTTCGGAGTTGATATACCAAATTGAGCTGTAGCTGCACGCGTTTAAAGCTTAATTTAGCTTGTGAAATATCTTTGGCCCAGAATACTATTCCAAATTGAGCCGTATAATAACAAGCTTAGAGCTTAATTTGGCTTGTGAAAAATGTTATGCTCAGAAAATTATTTTTTAAATTTGTTTTCAATTCCGGGTCGGAGTTTGGCCGCACGTCTGTGCATTTGCCAATGAAATAATTTGTAAATAACAGGTTAGTAAAAATAACTAAAGTCGCTTGAATCAAATAATGAGTTGTATAGTTTAATTTAAATAACAATTTAATATATCTGTTACATAATATAACGAACACCCCTAATTATAACCTTACTAAAAAATTGTGAAAAACGTCTGTTTGATTTCAAATTTCAGTATCCATCTTATCATTTCTAACTATAGTCCAGTAAAAGAAGAAATGTGGATCGAAAAGTCGAAAGCAGAAAAACTAACTTAGTAACTTTGTTTGGACTAGTTAGGAGATAAACATACTTAAAGTCCCCACCCCTCCGAGGTGAGCCCGAGGGGGGGGAGGCCAAAGAAGGTCCCGTTTTTAGGTTTTTTGCTTATATGTCAAAAATTGTGCGTTGTACGATATTTCGTTGTACTACATTATGAAACCTCATAAAATTTTCTACAACTTTAGCCTTGACACTTTTTATCTATCTCCAATCGTTGTCCAGCTATGAGCTTCCAAACATGGTCTATTTTGAAAACGCTTAAATTAGTTTTCCATACAAAGTCGGTAAAAAAATCTTGCAAATAAAATTTGACCAACTTCTGGTTGTCGTATCATAATAAAACTTTGCAAATGTCTAGAAATCTGATGACAGTTCAATAATCTGGTACCACTGAGCTGATCTGATGATGGAGCCAGGAAGTGTCTACTGAAACTCTTCAATGGCTATTAGTAAAACCGGCGAGTTTAGGCTCATTACATTCTTGTTGGTTTTTCTGCTTTCGACTTTTCGATCCACATACCCTTTTTGGGCACTCATTGACTGGGCTACTACTCTACATCCTCGATTTAACTAAGGAAACCGCAAAGACTTTTTTGACAACTAGTCTAGTTTCCCTACCCAACCCAATCCTGCACTTATCCACAACAGTTGCAGAAACCACTCAACTTTAAACGCTTCCTACTGATGTGCTAATACCGGAAGCTATATTGCCAATGTTGCATTCATAATTAGACATTATTTTTCACGGGTTTCGTCAGCTTGTCATGGAAAACTGTAAAGCCTTTGGTTTAACAGATTAGGTAATGTACACGTTCTGTTTTGCAAGTTTCGATGGTCCATTGTTCGTAGAGCGGGGTCGCCACTTCCTCTTGTAAACTGGAAGAGTTTACACTTGGTTCAGAGTTCAAAGTTTTGTGTGTAAGAATTAACTTCCTAGTTAAAAATGGTTATTTTTCAAAATGAAATATTTGTGTCTCTGCATGAAGAACGTAGTGTAGCGTAAGACTTCGTCATTGTCGAATACTTAGCCTATACATATATTGAGATAGTAATGGGCAAAATATTGAGTTCATTCCATTCATCTAGATGTTTTTTTTAGGGTTCCGTACCTCAAAAGGAAAAAACGGAACCCTTATAGGATCACTTTGTTGTCCGTCCGTCCGTCCGTCCGTCCGTCCGTCCGTCCGTCCGTCCGTCCGTCCGTCCGTCCGTCCGTCTGTCTGTCAAGACCATTTTTCTCAGGAACGCGTGGAGGTAACAAGCTGAAATTTATAGGAAATACTAAGGTCCATTGCTTCTTAGAGCTGTGAAAAATTCAAACTTCTAGGCCAACGCAATCAAAAGATATAGTCGAATATGTCGCAAATTTCAGCAAATTTTCGACATTACCAAATAAATCAAAACCTACGGGGCACTTCCCGTGAACTCAGAATCTTGAAATTTGGCACGAAGCAACTCCTTAGAGCACAGATAAAGGAAAAATTACGAAAACCATAAATTTTTAATTTTATCATATGAAAAAAATATTTTGAATAATTTTATACTTACTACCCCTTTTCTCATGAACGCGTGCAGGTATTAAACTGAAATTCATATCAAATACTAAGGTCTATAATACCTTTAAACTGTAATAAAATCAAACCTCTATCTCAACGCATTCAAAAGAAACAGCAATTTTAGCCGAAATTTTAAACACGCAACTACTCTCAAGGGAATCAAAACCTATAGGGTACTTGCCGTTAACTCAGAATCTTGAAATTTGGTTCGCAGCAACGTCTTAAATCACAGGCACAGGAAAAATTGCGAAAACTGTAAATTTTTAGTTACAATAAAAAATATTTTTAATAATTTTGTATTTATTATCCCTTTCCTCAAGAACGCATACAGGTATTAAATTGAAATTCATACCAAATACTCAGCTTTATAATAACTTTAAGCTGTAAAAAAATCAAATATCTATGTCAACGAAATCAAAAGAAACAGCAATTTTAGCCGCATATTTTCAAACTCGCAAGTACTCGCAAGGGAATCAAAACCTACAGTATATAATATTATACCCACTTTTCCTTAGGGTTCCGTAGAATGCCGTAGGTTTATACGGAACCCTCGGTGCTCGAGTCCTACTCGTACTTGACCGTTTTATTTAAATGTAACCTTATTCAGATTTATAACATTTTACTGTCTTCAAAATTGTAAATTAAGTGTATTTGAGGTAAATGGTAATTCCTTTGCTTTTTAGTATTTTTACACACCTATATAAGTTTTTTCTAACTTTAATGTCATGTATGATTCATATTATAAACTGTTTGACCTTGGTCCATCATTAGTACAATACTGTGCTATATATTTAAAAACAAAAAATGTATGAAGAAACAATTCTAAGAATTATGTTCAGAATGAGTGCGCCATCGGAAATTCATTGTTCTCTAAATTGTTGTTATCCATTTAACACCAACAACCAGCTTCCTTATAATTTGTAACTGCGAATTAAGGATAGATTTCCTTTAAAATTACACGCTGTTTCAAAGAAAACGTTCGTACTCTAATGAGAACTATTAATGTTCTATGGATTTCAATATTCATTCCGTGCTTGCAACTGTTCCAACAATGATATCGATAACTGGTAGAGTAGACGAGTTAGGAGGTAAAGACTGTGGTCGACAAACGTAGTGTAGGCCGTCCTTGGGTGAGATGGCGCGACGATGTTCAAAGGGTCGCTGGAAGTAGTTGGAGGAGAAAGAGAACAGAGTTGAGTGAGTGTTGCGTGCCATGGGCCTATGTCCTGGATGAATGTAAGCTAACGCTGATGATGAGGTCCTTTTACACTGGTTTATACTTTAATCAATCTTCTTGTGGCGTTTCAAAAAAAGACAAAGCAATTTTTTAATTATGTCAAATGGGTACCTCTGTTTTATTAAAATTTTGCGGAATCCAAAGAGTGTTTCTAGCGACAAAAAGAGAATTAAATTAAGTTGTCGTTCTTTATACCCTTTTACCTTAATCCACATAAAAACCGACTATGGCCTACTTCAGAGCCGTGATAATGGAGTTAAGTTTTAACCAATTTCCGTTCTCGATGTCAACAAATGTTTAACCGTTACATAATTTTCTGTTAAAATTATAAAAGCGGAACAAATGATTGGATCAATTCTGATTAAAGATAGGAACGGAGCGTCACACTCTCTATAAAGGTTAATTCATCCAAATTGCTCCTTGATTACTTTTAAATTTGGTTTCAAAACAGATGTTTTATAATATGAAATTGCATAAAATGCGAATAATTATTTTAGACTTGCGGATATTCCCTAGAGAAAAGATATTTTCTTAAGGGTAAAAAGAAATTCAATTAATAGTAGAAATATCCTATGCTCAATATTCAGCTTCCGAAAATTTACTCTGTCTACAGTTTGGGATCGACAATATTTGTGTATGAAAATGTAGAGTCCAGTGCAATTTATCTTTAAATTTGTGGTTTGACTCTGACAGCATAATTAGGGTAACCTTTTCTGTAGGAAGTAGGAAGATAAACCCCAATTGCTATTTGGATAAAAACATTACAAGGAAAGCTTACGTAGTTAAAGGTATTATAAAACGTGCAGAAAGTCGCGCTGAATTTTTTACGTTGAAAATTGTACAGAAATTGTCGTGAACATGTTACATAAAAATCTAAAGAAAGCTTTTTATTCAGCCGCGCATTTAGATTTCTAACAAAGTAAAAAAAACATTGTTCTACATCATCTTCTAACTTCTAAGATAACCAGGATACGCTGACCACAGTGAATAAGTCACAATATGACTCACTGTTCCCTATTCTGTGGTGACCAGCTGCATTCAGCGGAAGCACGCATGGCAGCGTTCGACCCTTCCACCGACCACTGCACTTGTCTTACTATACCACACTTTTACGTACTGAACTATAGTATTGTGATGGTTTCTTCATGGTGTTTTGTTTTCTATTTGTTAACATCTGAATCTTCTTTGGAAGCCACAGAACAAAAATTTCTGCAGTTAGCGCAAAACTTCTTGACCGGTCTGAAATTAGTTAAGCGTAGTAGCCAATTAAATATGAACTGATACTGTGCAGAGCCAAAGGGCTAACTTCAGAGGGCCCGGGATCTTGAATAATCACGCACTGGTGACTGGAGAATGTCACTATTAACCGACCAATGACCAAAGTAAAATGTTCTTAATGACATATAGAGCTCCGAAGTTATAAGACGTTTCTTAACTTTGTCGTGTAATGTGCTGCTCTATGTCTATAAGTAAAATGTTATTTTTTTGTTAGTTAATAATGATAGTCACCAGTGAGCATAGCCAATGGGCAGGCCCTTCGATTAGTCAAAAATGTTTGTGCTACCTGAACATAGGTCCCGTGAGTCCTGTTCTGAGTGCAGATGCTCTTGAAGAAATCGTAGCGTCATCTCTTAATGCCCATATTTACACACGTAATGCCGTAATGACTACACTTAAGGAATCAGATCGGAAATGATCGTCAACATTGCAATAATTTGATTGAGCGTCATTTACAGAGATATAGTGAGCGCATCCGCCTTTCCCTCACTTAAACATTATATTTTGCTTTGTAGCAGTTTTTTATGCGATCAGATGTATATGAGACGAGCTCGACGCCGTATCTTAAGTGATGACCTGCCCAATAATACGTAAAGAGATATTACCGTCCTATTATTATCGCAGTGCTACCTATAGCCATTCAATATGTATAAGTACGACGTACGAAGTCTTACGCAACTCTGTAATCCTTCTTTTTAATCGGGGAGCCTCGCGACTTTGTCGTCGCGACTCTTCGACGTCTTCTGACTCGTGACTCCTTGCCGCCCAATGTGGGGTGAGCCGTGAGCCTTAGGGTAAAATTTAGAATAACATAGAATAGGAGTAAGTTTGAGACAAATTTAAGGTCAAAAGTTAAATAATCATTAATAAGCTAGGGAAGCCAGGGGATTTATCCCGCCTAGGTTTGGTCTGCTATCATCTACCGCCGCATCGTGGTCATAGGCTAACCTATAACGAATAAAAAATAAAATAAAAAGTAAATTACACAGCGAAACTTAATTTTACCACAATTACAAAATCAATTATTTCCGCAAACAAATTTACATTCTAGAGTAGGTACCTAATTCCTAGCGTATAAAATCTACCCCCTGCTGAGTGAAACATTTGTGTAAAATATTCTTAGAACCTCTGTCGCCCTAGATAGGAGGCTATGAACTCGTTACCACAGAATAGCTAACAGTCAGTATAGATTACACCATGGAATAGTGAACAGCTACTATAGAGATACCATTGAATCGTTTTCAGTTAGTATGCAGATAAATCCGTTGACTAGTCAACGGTTAATATATATAGTTAATGAATGCAAAAATACATAATAATAATAATTGGGGCTTATACTCCAACAGAACAGGTTACTCTACTTACAATGTCAGAGTCAAATCGCAATTATCTACTAGAAGTAATTACACATAGAAAAAGAAATGAAGCACCCACAGTAAGCCCACTGACCCATACTCATATACACGACGAATCAAACACTTAGGCCCTCTTACAATAAAAAAAACTTTGCACCATCGTGTGCAACTAATTGCTTAACTAAGTTACCACATATATAGGTATTTATTTTTTCATGGAGTATAGCTGCCACATTTATTTATTCAAGTAAGTCAAGTAGTATTCTATCTAATAGCAAAGAATAGATACTATTGCTAATAGTCCACCAGCCACCATAGAATAGTGTTCAGTTAGTATGCAGATAGGGCCGTAACCGTAGAATAGTAAAGAGTTACTAGAGCGGCGGAAACAAGGGTTTGTTGCGAGAGGCTTCCGGTGCCGCGTCCCACTTGTCCCCGTGCCTTGTCTAAACCCACCTGCCGTGAAAACGTTTCATCAACCGCTATTGACACCGATGCTATTTGTAACGATGTTTTGACATCTCAGGAGACTTTTAGGACTATTACACTACTTAGGACTATTTTGTGTGTAATAGCGGTAATAGCTTAATTTAAAAGGATATAAAAATTGAAGTAATCTTAGGAAAAATTGTAAAGGTCTTCAAAGGAAGTAAAGTAAAGGATTTATGGACAGGAGGAATATAGGAACTTGTCATCAATTTTCGTTTTTAGTTGTTATCACTATAATGTGTCATCATCATCCTAAATTGATCCACTAGACATCTTCTCCTAAACTATTATAACCCATCTTTTAGCCGACTTTTTCAGCATGTTACTACTGACCGCAGCGCTGGTTCTCTTAGCAGAAATGTATAAGTAGGCGATTTATTTATTTACTGATAAAGCTGTTGCGTAGCTTCAGCGAAGATATGAACTTTCATCTCTGCTGGTTCTAAGTAGCATGGCACTTATTTAATACATTTTATTAAATGTGTATTGTGTTGATCAGTACGAGAGACATGGCAAGAGAACAGCATGGTTAGCACGGCCGGCCCGCCTGCCACCGTCGCAGCCATTGCTCTATCCATCAGGTCTCGTGGTGAGTACACTAAGATGCACAAATAGATCTTGATGTATATGCACATTAGATCAGTGTTAAATAGATGTAGAATCACTGCAAAGAAATGTTTACATGGATAGAGCACGTATATTAAATGATGTTCTTAATTAGACACATTTCAAAAGTTAAGAAGGCTACGTGCTCATTAGAACTTAGTGTTTAGAGTGCACATTAATTTAGGATGTATTCACTGCAAAGAATTATCTAGATTGCAAGCTATTTTATAAAGTTCTAAAGTAAAACCACATTTTAGAAGTTGAGCTGTTTCCACGTTTGGTGATAGGCACTGCAGATCTGCAATGAAAGTTTGACAAAGCCTTTTTAGAGAGAACACCTATGTTTTCGGCTTATGCTACGCGCGAGTGAATTCGCGCGATTTGCTCCCTATCAACACAAGGTATATTATTCTACACGACGCGACGCGACGCCGTTAATTCTTAGCATAGTGTGCACGTATTACACTGACCTGGGTCAAAGCTCTAGAATTCCTTTACATTATCGATTAGCGTAAACTGTTAGCTTAAAGCTAGTGTTTCAGGCGACCTAAAGGATAATGGATCGTCTACAAACTTCCATGAAATTGATAATGGGTTAGTATCTTTATCGTTCATATCGAAGTATGCCGAAGGTTCATTGTTCAAGCATACGCAAAGTTAAACTTTTAGCATCATACCAATAAATCAAGAATGAGGCCATGAAAATGGTTGTTAGTGAAAATGTGGCAAGCAAACGCTCTAATTATAAGGTTTGGATGAATAATAATTATTGTGTGAAAGAAGATAATATTATGCGTGCTTCGGGAGTAAAAATAAGTAATAATATGACGGATTTGATTGGAGTGGAATGCATGAGGATGACGTGTTGTGCCGACCCATAGACTACACTGTGTAGGGCAGTAAGCAGTACACAGATCATAGAAATACCTATATGAGGCAGTAGAACAATAAATCTAGCTTTAAATTATGATAGCAAAATTTGTATGTGTATGTTTGCTACGTAATTATGCGTGATTGGAAAACGATTGCCCTGAAATTTCATGTTCCCCTCCCTTGAATGGAATATAAAGGCTACAATTTCAGCGGTTTAAACCGCTGGGCGCTGTTAGTTATTTTATATGAACATCAAATTAATTCAGAGACCTAGCTCAAATAGTTTTTACCATTTAATCAGCATCGCATTTTAATTGTTTAGCTTTTTATTTGTCCACTCAATGCATTTCCTAAATTAGATTTCACTCTGAACAATGCGGCTCATTTTAATTTTTGCCTACATACTTATATCACTTTCACTGTGTAGAGAATAGTTTTGAATAATTCACTGTAATTCGCCACTTATCTACGTATCAACCATGCATGTACGCCACATGTTACTTTATAATTAGATCGGTCATTGGATTTTTGCATCAGCCCGTTTAGCCAAAAACTAACAGCTTGTTGGCTAATGTTAAATATCTTTATAGGTACTTAGAGCGCTATAAAAAAATGTTAGAAAAAACAACAACAACGATCATCGTAGTAAGTAGATTAAGTTATTGTATTGTAAGTTGTGCATTAAGTTGTTGTATTAATTAGTTACATTAAGTTTGGCTGCGTAAGCCAACAAGCATTTAAAATAGATGGATATTATTTATTTTTAAGTGGCTGATGCATAAATCCCCTGTGAACGCTTCTAGCTAAGCGTTTGGCGCAAACTCCTATAGTTAACGTAAACAACGAAATGCTATTTCACCAAAACTCCGTTACGGCAGTTCCCCTTTCTATTTATTCTGCGGTATGGACAGTTCGTGTGAGCTATGATCATTTCAAGTAAAAGTAAAAAGTAACAGAGATCGTGGTAGTATAATAATATTTCCCAATGACTGTTTGTCGTGATGATAGTCTCCGACATAAGAGCATGGCTCAGGTTAAAGGTCACCATGGACTTAATGATAATAGTGAGCGGTGAACTTTGTGGGAATCCATCGCATTTAATTTGATATTCAACACTAAATAATGATGTATTATCTGTATTATTATTGCTTTCATAAAAAATTGCTTTCAAATCTAATAAGAACCTAACAATATTATAAGGTACTTGAAGTTAACTCGTAATTTGAGTGTTCCAAACCAAAACTTTGTTTTTTATGCAAGCTGATGATCTTCTTGATGATGAGTGAACGCATACACTCACATTCACTAAGTAGATATAAAGCACAAATTCCTAGGATAAGTGGCACTAAAAGGCACAATTAAAATGAATTTGTGCCAGGAATGACCACACCTTAGTACATTATAATATTGTAGTCTAGATTTTACCCACATTGCAAGCACGAAACCAAATCTCATAATAGCTCTATCTCTCATAAAGCACACTATCGATTCTCATTACGAAGTACCACAAACACAAAAAGTTAAAATGTAATCAGTAACAATAAGTTGGTAGTAAAATGTGGTAAACGTCCCATTTCCCGCACTGGTCGATGCGATGGTGTACGGAAATGACCACCCCCGCCTTGTCCTGGATTGAAAATCATTAGGGTTGGCACACCACGGCTGGATTTGACTAAACGCACCGATGTACGAGTAAATCCAACTGCGGGGTAAAATAAATTTAAAGTAAATTTAATGAAAGTAAATCTGAAATAAATAATTTTGAATTTGATTTTTTTTAATAACTGCTTTTTTGCCATTTTGCAAGCAAATTTAACACAATATTAACGCGAAATAAAATTTGTCTATTACAATTTGGTTAAAGTTTAATCTATCCTTTTCTACGAGTAGTTTATTGAGTTATTTTAAGTGGTGACTTTAACTTGCCCTGTATCTCATGGTCGTCAGGTGATCCTATTATATTAAGAAAGGGCTCTATTGAAGTTCAAAACAGCGCGAATATTTTAATTAACCAAATGTCATACGTGGGTTTAAACCAGTACAATACCATAGTTAATTTCCATGACAAAATACTTAAGATAAGATAAGATAAGATAATTTATTTGTCAGAATTTTGGTACAATAAATAAGATCTTAAAACTAATAGGTTCCATCAAAATTCTGCCTTAGCAGGCGTACAAATATCGAATTCAATAATTGTAATTTATAAAATTAGTTATTATTCATATAATGTGAATTATTACATACAAAGTCAAACAAATTGGATAAAGATAATTATTTGAGATTATTGTCATTTAAAAAATCCTTAACAGAATAATAACATTTTGTCAGAAGCATTTCAAACAATTTTCTTTTAAATGTGCTTAGATTATTTTCTGTAATATTGTCTGGAATCTTATTATAAACTCTAATAGCCATACAGTACACATTTTGGCTGTTTAGTTGTAATCTTTGTGCAGGGACGTACAATTTATTAGTTTTTCGGCAGCTTCTCTTTACAACGTCACAATGCTTTCTAAACAAGTTTGGATATTTTTTTACAAACATTCCGATCTCAAAGATGTAGAGAGATGGTAATGGCAGAATTTTAAGTTGTTTAAAAAGATTAGTGCAACTGTCTCGATATCCTATACCACACATAGAGCGTATACATTTTTTCTGTAAAATAAACGCTCTATCAGCGTCAACGGAGAATCCCCAGAGAATAATTCCGTACCGGAGATTAGAGGAAACATATCCATGATACGCCGACAGAGAAGCCTCTTTTGTTGCTACTTGTCTAAGTCGATATAGCACGTATACAAACCTATTTAGTTTCGAACACAGTTTATCTAAATGCGGCTTCCAATTACAAAATTTGTCTATGGTTATGCCTAAAAATACTGTGTCATCTACTCTATTTATTGCATCACCTTTATAAGAAATGTTTACATTGTGTGGTTTGCTTTTATAAGTTTGAAATTCAACATGTTGAGTTTTCGATAAATTTAAAGACAAGTTGTTGTTATCTAGCCAACTTATGACGTTGTATAATGCTTCGTTAGCATCCTTTTCAAAAGTCAATTTATTTTCCGCTTGTACTATTATTGTAGTATCATCCGCAAACAAAAGACATTGATGATTTGTGGCGTCTGGTAAATCATTTATGTAGAGGAGAAACAGTAAGGGCCCAAGAACGCTGCCCTGAGGCACTCCAAACCGATTTATACGATATTGCGAACGAAAGGCTAGTTTTGTTGAACCTACTATATTATTAGTTTCTACGCATTGGTACCTATCACCTAAGTAACTTTCGAGCCATTCATGTGCCTTTCCCCTTATACCATACTTGTATAGTTTTTGTAGTAATATTTCGTGGCGAACAAAGTCGAAAGCTTTACTCATATCTAAGAAAATCGTAAGAATTGGTACACTTTTATCTAGGCTCTCCATAATTTTTTTAATCAGAAAGAAACACGCATTTATAGTAGAACTATTTTTCCTGAACCCAAATTGTTCTGGTATTAGGATTTGATTGTCATCTATAAAGTGTATGAGTTTACTGAACATAATTTTCTCAAATAGTTTTGATAAAATGGGTATTAACGTTATAGGCCTGTAATTACTCATTTCACAAACATTCCCTTTTTTAAAGATCGGTTTAACAATGGAAAATTTTAAACGCTCAGGAAAGCTTCCTTCTGTGAATGACAAGTTTATTATATAACTTATAGGTTTACATAGCTGAAGCGCACATAATTTTATTAATTTTGTATTTAGCTCATCATATCCGGTTGAATTTGATGGTTTTAGTGATTTAATTGCCTTTAAAATCTCAATATTATCTGTAGGCGTTAAAAAAATTGTTTTATTAATATTATTTATGTTGTTAAATTTAATAGATGACGTATCATTTGGTTGATTTGCATTATTTGTTAGGCTAATATAGTAATTATTAAATTGTTCAGCAATATCTTGCGGCTTTGTATATGTAATACCGTCAGCTACAACTTCGCGTATATCGGAAAATTCAGTTTTATTATTGAAGTTGTTATTAATTACTTTCCAAGCAGCTCTACAGCGGTTATTAGATTTATTTATAAACTGTGTACTAGAGTTTTTTTGGGCCCTCGCAATACACTTTTTTAAAATACGCGAGTAATTGAGATACCTTTGTCTGTTTCTAGTTTTATTTGAAGGCGATAACGTATATTTTAAATAGTACATTCGCTTACGTATGCAGCATTTTTTTAGGCCCTTGGTAATCCATCTGGTAGCAGTAGGTTTATTTATAATTTTTACCTTTATAATTGGGAAGCACAAATCAAAAAACAGTTTAACAGTGTCATGAAACAAATTGAAGGCGTCATTTACAGTTGTTTGCTCCATGACTTCACTAAAAGACAAACTTGACATGCATTCTTTGAATTTACTAATGTTTTCTACACTGAAATCGCGTCTTTTCTCATACCAGGCTTTTGGTTTAATTTTACTCTCCCTAACAGTTTCATTAAAAGAAATCGTTTGGGCAGTTTCATGGTCGGAGAGTGCTAGGTAGTGAGTATCGCTAGTTGGTTGTTTTAAATTGCTGCAAATTAAATCTAAACAGGCTGATTTTCTAGTCACTTTTAGTATATGATTGCTTAAATTATTATTTGATAATACCGCATTTAACTCTTTAGATATTTTTACAAGCTTTATATTACTTTCACCTGTCTGTTGTCTGTCTGTCTGTCTGTCTGTCTGTCTGTCTGTCGGTCTGTCTGTAATCAAATCTTGCAAGTTTGATTTGACCCACTTCCCGGTTTCCAATTGAGCTGAAAATTTGCATGCGTGTGTAAATCGGATGACAATGCAATATTATTATGACATGGAGCTGATCTGATGATGGAGCTGGAAGGTGGCTATAAGAACTCTGTCATTAAACAACGCAACCCCATCGAGTTTGGGCTCATTTGATTCGCCTTGACGAGAACTATATGATGCAAGATGGTAATGATAATTAAAGCTTGTTTTTAAAAAGTATTTTTAAAATTTCACTTGTATTATTTTTAAGTATATCGATATTCCAATCACCGCACACTATTACAGATTTGTTGTTATTAATATTCACTTTTCGCAAGAGTTCATTTAATTGTTCAAAGAAAATTTGCACGTCGGAGTCAGGAGTTCTATATATGCATATTATGATCACGTTGCAAGTTAGAAGTTTAATAGCACAGTATTCAAAATGTCTTGATTGAAAACTTGATTTGGTTTTCGCTAATCTATCTTTGAACATAAGCCGATCTGATTGCCCACTGGTGCCTGAAGATAAACATCATCCGTCTATAACTATAGATGCGACGGACTTATTAATTCCTCCTATGAAATATGCAGCTCGTAAAATGACTTTGTTTAAGAAGGGAAACTACACGGCCATTAATGATTATCTTTCGTCTATTGACTGGTCCGACGTATTAATGAATTGTAGCGTAGCAGATGCTGTAAATAACTTATACGATATTTTTAATAAAGCCATTGCACAATTCGTACCTCAAGTTGTTAGGTCTAATACATACATATATCCAATTTGGTACAGTCGAGATCTAATAAGGCTTATTAAAGAAAAGGTTAAAGCACATCATAATTGGAAAAAGTATAATAACAAGGTTGAATATGAGATATTCTCTAACTTAAGGTCTAAAGTAAAATTACTACAAGAAAGCTGTTATAGGTCTTTTATTAACTTTTCAGAAAATCAAATAAAATCTTGTCCTAAACTCTTATGGTCCTATGTAAAATCAAGAAGATTGAATAACAGTGATTATCCTAATATTATGAGTTATAATAACAATCAGCTTATTACTCCAAATGATATCTGTCTGGCTTTTAACGACTTTTTCTGTAAGAATTTCAGTACTCCCTCCTCTCATCAAGACTCCGCCGTAAGTGTCATTCATAATGACCCCATCCATACTATTCATGTTGACAAGGATTTTATAAAGAAGCTTATTAATAATTTGGATACTACAAAAGGAGCTGGTAGTGATGGGATTCCCCCTTTATTCTATAAGAATTGTGCCGAAAAAGTTTCTTTTCCAATAGCTTATTTATTTTAGGAAGACGGCCCATATTGTGCCAATACACAAGAAAGGCTTGAAGTCTTCAATTGAGAATTATCGCCCGATCTCCATTTTAAATACTTTAAGTAAACTGATGGAAAGGACAGTTCATCATCACCTGTATCCTGTAGTTCATAAAATTATTCCATCGCAACAACACGGCTTTATTAAAGGCCGTTCTACAAATACGAATCTGGCTATATTTACTAATGACGTACTACGAGGGATGGATGAGGGCTCACAGGTGGACGTGATCTATACAGACTTCGAAAAAGCTTTCGATCGTGTGGATCACTCCATACTGCTACGTAAACTCCAGGAACTTGGTATGTGTGGGGATCTCTTGAGGTGGACTGAATCATATCTGCGTAATCGGTGCCAGGCTGTGGTAGTAGGCGGGCATCGTTCTGATTATATGGACATCCCCTCAGGCGTACCCCAAGGATCAGTGCTTGGACCCCTTTTTTATGCTGCATACCTATATGACGTGGGAAGGTGCTTTCATTCAGCCAAATATTTAATGTTTGCAGATGATACAAAAATATATTTAAATATTAAAAATCAAACTGACTGTGAGAGATTGCAACATGATTTGGATATGTTGAAGGATTACTACTTACAAAACAGAATAACAGTAAATGTTGCCAAGTGCATGCATATAACTTTTACCAGAAAACGAAAATCTATAAATTACAGCTATAATATCAATGATACACTCATTCAAAAAACTAATTTAGTGAGAGACTTAGGAGTACTAATGGATAGTAAAATGAATTTCCATGAACATGTCTCTGACATAGTAAATAAATCATATAAGATGTTGGGTTTCATTTTACGTGTTAGTAAACCATTTAGTGATATCAAATGTCTCAAAATACTATATTTTGCATATGTAAGAAGTGTGTTGGAATACTGCAGCACAATTTGGAATCCTCAATATATAACCTATATACATGACATTGAAAAAATCCAGTCTAAATTGATAAAGCACCTAAATTATCGTTCATTTCACAAGAATATTAACTATGATGAGTCATGCACTCATCACCGTATCCTACCACTCGATTAAAGACGAAAGTTGTTAGACATGTTGTTCCTCCACAGCGTTATTCATGGTGCAATTGATAGCATAGATCTATCGGACCTATTACTACAGTTTCAAACACCTAGAACTCGCACGAGGCATACTACTTTGTTTCATGTCCCATGGGCGCATGTAAATTATTACAAAAACTCGGTGATCTGCCGTATTTTAAAAACTTATAATGTGCAGTTCAGCGAAACTAAACTTTTTAGTGTAAATAAGGCTAGTTTTAAACACTCAATTATTGATGTATTTAAAAATAGTGGTAATGATAATAAAAATAAGAAATAAGTTATGAAGAGTTATTTATATATTTTATAAACTCATACACACGAGACACACACACACACACGCGCACACACACACACACGCACGCATACATACAGACACACACGCACGCACACACGTACGCACGCACACACGCACACACACACACACACACTCACACACACATACACAAACTTACATTATCAATAAATATTATGCACACTTAGTAAACTAGTATTACATACCTACTTTAAACGTTTGCTGCTCTCTTATATATTATATTGTATAAAAAGTACATCCGTAATTGGACTTAAGTTTTATTGTATAGTTTTACATAACTTAGTTTATCATGGTCTGTGGATGTTGTGATTTAAATAAATAATAAATAAATAAATAGACATACTCAATTAGCCACCCACAAACAGTTACGAGCTAATAAATAAGAATGTTAAATACCGACAGTAGGAAATTACTTGAAAGCTGAAATAAAAAAGTTTCTCGGAAATAATTATCTATTATAATTTCAGTACTGCTAGACACTAACATCAAATGCTGAATCTTATTTTTATCGGCAATGTGAACCACCAGTGAAAATTAGCCAATATGGCCTCAGTAGAGGAAAAACAGCCGGAAAGCTTGCCTTATTAGAAACCGAGACAAAGCTCCGAGCCATGCATTGCACCGTGGTAAATGTTAGACAGAAGAATAATTATTAGAAGAACCTGTATGGCAGTTGTTTGTGTTATTACATCTATACTATTATATAAAACAGTAAACTGACTGACTCATCATCGCACACGGCAAACCACTGGACCTAGAAAGACGAAATTTGGAACATAGGTTCTTTTTACCCTGGAGGCAGGTAATAAGAAACGATTTTTGAAAATTCTACCCCTAAGTGGGTTAAATAGGGGTTCAAAGTTTGTATGGAGAAAATCACATTTTTGAGTTGATTTACTTAAAACTTGGTAAAAACATTCTTAAATGAATATAATTAAACATTTCATGCAGGGTTTTTCGAAATTTAACTCCTGAGTTGAAATATATAGAAAAAGCTAAATAATACGCACATTTCAAAACATGTGCCGCCATCTGTTGATAGTTTATGAAATTGGCGCAATCTGTTGAAATTTGATAGATGGCGCTATTATAATTAAAATTAGCTAAAGTGCTTTTCTCGAAAGCAAAATTTATTATTAATTCTTCATAATTTCTTATATTGATTTTTTTAATTACATAGGTATATAGAAGAATATCTGCAAGATTTTACACTAAAATAAATAAATTATAAAAATATGTACATAATGTATATCATCCTCTCTAACACGTCCTATTAAAATTATTAAAATACTATTATTTCATTTCTTAATTTTAATAACAATTATTGTACCTTCTAAATTGCATGTGCCCACCAGGGTCCTTAGAAATACTTACGTGCAAACTACACTAAGACCTTATTATGTACCTAATTCTAAGGGAGCAAATAAAGTATTGAGTATTGAGTATAATCATCAATTATTTAGGATAGGTAGGTATATTGTTCAGTAATCTATCTCTTATATAAAATCGTTCGTACACTTTCGTGCTATCAACGCACAGCCCAAACGGCTGGCCGTATCGAGCTGAAATTTGGACAGCGTGTTCTTTAGAAGATTTCACCGTGCAATAAGAAACGATTTTTTAAAATTCCCTCGGGAACAGGAATTGTTCCCGAAAAACGTTTGTATGCAAATCCGTAACCGCCGAACCGATTGAGCTGAAATTTTGTAAAACGATTGTTTGGACGGTGTTTAGGAACACTGAATAGTTTTTATGTCAGAAATTAGCTTTTAAGGGGGTCTAAAGGGGGGTTAAAGTTTGTATAGGAAATTTAGAACCGCTGACCCTATTGAGCTAAAATTTAGTACAGAGGTAGATTTAGTCCTAAAAAATGATATGGGATACTTTTTATCCCAGAAATCAACCTTTAAGGGGGGAAAGGGGGGGTGCAGGTTTGTGTAAGAAATCGTTAATAGCTTCTTTGTTTTAGCTGAAATTTGGACAGCGTGTTTTTTAGATAACGTGAACGACCGGTATGAAGGGATTTTGCAAAATTCCTACGGGAACGGGAATTATTCCCAAAAAATGTTTGTATGCAAATCCGTAACCGCTGAACCGATTGAATTGAAATTTTGTAAAAATATTGCTTGGATTGTGTTTAGGAATATTGAATAGTTTTTATGTCAGAAATTAACTTTTAAGGGGGGGGGGGGGGTAAAGGGGGCGTCCAAGTTCGTATAGGAAATTTAGAACCGCTTACTCTATTAAGCTAAAATTTGGTACAGAGTTAGATGAGTCCTAGAAAATTATATGGCATACTTTTTATCCCAGAAATCAACCTTAAAGGGGGGGGGGGGGAAAGGGGGGGGGGGTGCAAGTTTAAGTAAGAAATCGTTAACCGCTTCTTTATTTTAGCTGAAATTTGGACAGCGTGTTTTTTAGGTACTAACGTAAGCGACCGATAAGAACGGATTTTGCGAAATTTCTACGGGGGTAAAGCAGGGTAAAAGTTTGTATGGGAAATTTAGAACCGCTGACCCTATTGAGCTAAAATTTGATACAAAAGTAGATTGAGTCTTCAAAAATTATATGAGATACTTTTTATCCCAGAAATCAACTTTTAAGGAGGGGAAAAGGGGGGTGCAAGTTTGTGTAGGAAATCGTTAACCGCTGCTTTGTTTTGGCTTAAATTTACACAGCGTGTTTTTTAGGTAACTTAAGCGACCGAAAAGAAGGGATTTTGCAAAATTCCCTCGGGAACAGGAATTATTCACGAAAAACGAAACACGTTTGTATGTAAATCCGTAACCGATAGTTTTAATGTCAGAAATTAACTTATAGGGAGTATCAGTATTAAGAGGGGGAGGGAGGGAGGGCCAGTTTAATGGGAATTTAGGAACCACGGTATTGATTTAAGTCACGGGAAGAATAGTGTGAGAAATTATACCAATAATAATTTAGCTTAGGTTTTTTTTATGTGATGAAGTAGAAGACGAGCAAGACGCTCTCCTGATGTTAAGAGATAACGCTGCCCATAATCAGTACAGTGCTACCTAGGATTTCACAATGATGTGAAATTCAAGGAACACTGCACCAACGCTTCTTACTCAAGAGTCATAAGATGTTTAAGACTCTTTAGCCCAGTAATTTCACTAGCTACAGTGCCCTCCTACCGAAGCACAGTAATGTTTGCACATCACTGCTCAGGCGGTAGAATAACTGGCACTTTTGGGCTTTGGGGTACCCACCTAGACGACCTCCTGCAAAGGAAGTCTACTCCCGGTACATTACAGTAGATGTAAGTTAAAGAGTTACCGCTAAACCGAGATAGTTCTACCTCCGGGAAAGGATTTAGGATTGGTTAATACAGTAGCGAAACAAAACTGCATCGAAATACCCAGCCCTATATTCTTCACTACACACTACCCACAGCGGGAGGGTTTAAACAGGCCTATACTTATTTTACGCTCACAAAGTCGCGGGGATGGAAATACAATCATAGTCTAAATGGCAGCACCAAATCTTCGCTTTATTCATTGACTGTCACGCGCAACGAAGTGCGCGCGGGTCAGCTAGTAAAATATAAATCGAATGTAGAGGTACCTACAAACGTCAATAAACGTAAAGCTTACTAACTTTGATTAACATACTAGGATTGAGACTAGTTATTAGGATGATCGGCTTTTGGATTAATTGCAAAGATACATTCATTCATTTGCTGGCACTGTAACCACAAAATCTCAATTATAGGGTCCCATTTTTACCCTTTGTGTACGGAACCCTAAAAAAGAACGCAAAGACTACCCTATTCCGGCACTTGCACTAACGAAGGCTAACCACGTTACACTCATCGACTATCACCAAATGGATTGATTCAGACTATGGCTTCCACAATACATGTCTTTGAACTGACCTAGATCACGCTCATTGAGTAGTTCGTTCTATTGTTGTTATTATTTAAATGGATTGGGAATTAAAATGGTTTCTGATTTCATGCAGCACATTTGGACATCAGTGTGGAGCGAGGTATATTTTGAATGATCTGATTTTTTTCTGAATTAACTAATCTGTTCTGATTAACTAAATATTTGTAAACTTGACAATGCACAGCACAAATCACTGAACCTATTGAATTGGAATTTGAACAGTATTATTATGGATACAAATATCTCTATGCTATACGTAGACATACATTAAGAAGGGATTATAATTTAGTCATAATATGAAAACCATTAAGGTAACTTCTGGTAAAACTATTAAGAATTCTGTTAAAAAAGTTTATCTCAATTGACCTTTTATAAAGACTTACAATTTACAATTGATTCCATTTAATTTGTGCCCTATGCATTCCATGGAAATTAAATTCTTTTGATTAATTATAATGGTTTAAACGTTCTAGCAGCTTTATGGGTTCACATTAATGTTAACATTAATGATGATGACCAAAGCGTGATGCTATCAAAATCCGAAAGGAAATACGACTAAATGGCTTGCGCTTCATCAGGCGAACATCGTCCTCGTTTCAGACATATAGGTATACCTACTTGCAATTACATTTATTTTAATTGTTTCACAGCTATCCAGGACAGCCGATGTTATTTGATGAACGGAGGTGCCGTGGAGAGCTTCTTCATCAGCGAAGACTCGCCTGTTGGCAGTGTTATAGGTAACTAAACAGTCAATTCAAATTTTAGGATTCTTAAATCTCGCAAATGAGTCAAAAAGAGCTATGGAATGAACACAAAATGATATGAATCTCGATTTTAGGACACAACTCTTAGCACTTACTTTCCTCAATTTGGTTTTATCAGTTCATCTTTCTGTTATTCAGTTCTTTCGAGAAGATTATTTTTTCAAAAAATGCAAACAGATTACAAGGTGGATAATTTTAAACTCCAAGCGTCGTAGTCTTGACAAACGCAGAACAATTATTTATTTAGGAAAAAATAAGTTTAAAATGAAATTAAAAAGGTTTCTCTCCATTCTAGGAACGTTAAGCATAAACGGTGATCCGAGCGAAGAATCAGGCGACATTACACTCAGGATACAGGAGCAGAACCCTGCCGTGGGCATAGCTCCAGGCACTAAGAACCTGACTTTACTGAGAGCTTTGGACAGGGAAGAGCAACGGGGACCTTCCAATGTATATGTCAATGTACGGTGTGATCGACGCCTTACTACTGACCCTGTGAGTTTAAATCGTGGTTTTTATTTCTGCATTTCTTGTGTAGCTTACTTTCTCTCTCCTTAACTAAGGAATCATTTGAAACTACGTGTCCGTTCTTCTAATTTGCTGTTCTGTTCTACCGTACCTTTTTTTGATATCAATATCTTCCAGTATCACACCGACATTACTATATTTAATTATAATTTTATATTCCTAACAGCATCCAGTTTTCATCACCTGGTATATGGCTTACCGAAAGTTTTCCGTATTCGTTTCATTTGTTACAAACTTCTCGTTAGAAACACTTCCGCTTCAAAACAAAATGGCTTCCATCTCTCTAGCATCCTTAAAATAAGGTTTAAATTCTAATGCGCGGGTGCGGCCTGATCGCGCTCCATGGGGTTTTAAGGGTTAAGCACTTTAAGTTTCTTATCTCTGCTTTTCAACTTGTTAAAATATCATAGACCTGTTAGATCTAGGTATATCTTTCACCAAAATCTCATCAAAAGTATTGTTCACTGTATATTTCAGAGCTTTATAATCCCAGTATCAGTTCGAGTTTGGGATGTGAATGACAACGCGCCGGTATGGGTGGGAGCCCCGTACCGCATCCGTCTCTCGGAGCTGACGGCGCCAGGCACGCGGGTGCTGCAGACGGCACGAGCTACAGACGCGGACCAACCTGGCCCACACGCTACCATACGGTACTCTGTGCTACCAGGACCGCATAGTGTGAGTACCTATATTTTACGTAACTCTTAGCTCAGTCAATGCCAGTACCACCACATCAGTCTCTCGGAGCTGACAGCGCCAGGCACGCGGGTGCTGCAGACGGCACGAGCTACAGACGCGGACCAGCCCGGACCACACGCCACTATACGGTACTCTGTGCTACCAGGGCCGCATAGTGTAAGTATCTCACCCATCTATTAGCCCAGTCAATGCTCCACTACAGTCTATCAGTCAGATTATTCTAGGAATATTTTTAGCTTCAAATCCTTCAATTTCTAGGGCTGCAGTTCTTGATCAAGGTTTAAAAGAGAAAAGCTTAATTTTAATGACTGTTCAGATTAAGGTAATGTATACGCATCCTTTCTATTAAGGCATCAAGTTTATTTTGCTATGGTGATAAAAATGGCCCTACTTACGGATTGAATTGATGACGCCCTTCGACGGCCAGTGGTTAGGCTTTATTTAAGGGCTTGACTTTTCCGTTTACGACACTATAAAGACCTACTCTTAGTCAACACCGTAGCTCCACAGACAACATCATTGTTAAGTCTTTTAAAAACATCATCTCCAATTCCAGGAATACTTCACATTCGTGAACGAGCTGGACAGCATCCTGACAGTAAAGAAGCCGTTAGACTACGAGACGCTCCGCAACTTCACCATAACCATCAGAGCTGAGGACCACGGCTCTCCTCCCTTGCACAACGACACGCAGCTGTATGTTGAAGTGTTGGATGCTGACGATCAGAACCCCAAGTTCTCGCATGAACATTACTCTGTGGTGCTGCCTGAGAAGGCTGAGAAGGTGAGATTATTTTAATCATGGGACTTTTGGACTTCATTGTCTTCCTTATGCTGCTCAATTAGTGGCTGGATTAGTGGCTATTGATGATGTTCATAGAGAGCTCACGCTAAAAGATCAAATTATTAAGTACATATCTACGAATAATGTTACGAGTAAGCCGCAAGCGATGCTTTAACGTACAAGTTGATTTAAGTGGTAATGATTTGTGAATGACTTGGAAAACTTGGTTTGATTTGATGCTCAAGACCAAAGTAGAAGTAGCTTAGCAATTCTAGACAGAAAAAGGCTTTCTGCAATATGTCCAGGGTCCAGACAAGTCCACCTAATCAATCCAAGACAAAAAGAAAACTAAAATCAAACAATTCAAATAGGTAGTAACATTTATCCCCCATTCTTATCATTCCAGGGTGTAATCCTATCCCCATCTCCCGGGCCCATCATAGCAGCAGACCAGGACGTGGGCATCAACGCTCCGCTCCACTACTCCACCACCGGAGACAACAAGGACCTGCTCCTCATCGACAAGGACACGGGACAGGTGGCTGCTACTGAGGGGCTCTTGAGGATATTCCAGCCAGTTACTGTTGTTATTAAGGTTAATATTATGATCCCTATAAAGGCTTAAACGTATTATTTACATATTGAATGAAGATGTACATAGGTGTCATAAACAATTCTGAAAGCCAGCTATTTGCTATATTATTATGCTAGCTATTTTGAAAACCCGTTTTATATTCGCATTATTAATTTTGTATTCGTTAACATTAATAACACCAATCAAAAATTAAGTCTTATGATCATAAATTATAGACTAAATTAGACTCTTACTGTAGCTGCACTGAAGAAGAATAAAAGACAGCTGTTCGTAATCTTCTTATGAATCCATTTTTGTCATCTTCATTAGCCTAGTTTATTGTATTTTTATGTACTTATCATTAATTTAAACCTCTTCTTTCTCCTCAGGCCGTCCAAGTGGACAATCCCGACCGCTACGCTCTAGCAACTCTCACAATATCTCCTTCACACACGATCCAAACTGCAGCCAACCCTGTGAGGTTCACTCGCGAACAATATTCTGCTGTGGTCAGCGAGGGGGCTGCTGTTGGCACTGTACTGACGACATTGTACACTGACCCACCCTATAGTAAGGATCGGGTAAGGAATCTGGCATGTTTTATTTGTATTGGTAAGCCTCTATTACAGAATCGTCTAGGAAAGAACAAGTACCACAACTTTGCCAGTTATTATTCATCCGCGAAGAAATGTGCAGACATTACTGTGTTGAGTATCTAAGGGTGACGATCGCAGTACAGTCCCGCCCAGAATGTGGAAAATCACTATCATAGAATCTCAAATAGTTTGAAACTTTAACTTAAGTCTCTCAGCTTATCTCAGCTGCAGAAACTCACTTACGTAGCCTAAGCCTAACTGGTTTTCCTAATATTGTCATTATTATTCCAGGCCCCTTTACAATTCTACGTATCAGATCGCAGTTTCCTGGAGAAGTTCGCAATAAACTCAGCAGGAGAGGTGTTATTGCGGCGGACCCTCGACTACGAAGCGCAGGACTCTTACCATTATCAAGTTATGGTCACTGATGGAGTTGCGGTAAGAATATCTTTTTATACGCTAGTTTCTAATTCACTTTTCTAAAAAGCTTTTTTTCATTTTTTTTAAATTTAAAGCTGGTTTATGAGAACCCTTTTAAAAGGTTTAGAATTTGAGATATTAGAAGTTGTTTAAAAAATTGCCTATAAGTCACCAATTCTTCTTTTTGAATCCCTTTTCTAACTTAAAATTGGATTAAACATAACTAAACTGCCTAGCAAAAAGAGAAGTAGAAAGAGAGTGAAATGTTTATTGAAATTTTGATCTCTTGTTATTTAAAATCAATATCTAGGGTCAGTTACAAGCTAACAGATTTGCCAATAAGCCTGAAAATTTTATAAATTTCTAGATCTGGATTTTCTCGTTTCTTCTACTAAAGAATATAGATAGAGGTTAAAACTTGTAATCTTTCTCTTCTAGAACGACACAGCGTCCATAAACATAACAGTACAAAACGTGAACGAATGGGAGCCACGGTTCCGGTACCCACAATACGAGTTCCAAGTGGAAGGAGTAGATGCAGGTGATCCAAGGGGTCCGAGAGGCCACGGGGTCGAGGGTCTGCTGCCGGTGGGGAAGCTGGACGTGTTCGATGGAGACAAGTCTGATACCGTCACGCTGACGTTGAGAGGATCTGATGCAAGGTGAGTTTGGTATTTTTAGAAGGAATCTTACAAATTACAAAGAAGATCCTATTGTACCCTGTCGCTGAAGACCTTGTGATGTCGCAGAATTTCGCATGTTTTTAACGTGTGAAATTAAACCCGTGAAACATATGAGCGAAGTTAAAAAAGAAGAAGTGCAAATAATTTTATTCCGAAAATACCAAAAGACTTTGATAAAATTATAGACCAACTGCATCTTCTTTTCACTTCGAACATGTTCTATTGATTTCAGTAGGTACTTCAGTTTTTCAGACAAACTTCTTTGCTTGCCCTTATTACTTCTTCTCAGGAACCGAACATAGCAAACCTAAGACATTATTACAATTATTTAAAACACCACATAAATTGTACATTGTTCTCGGTTTTCCAGCATGTTCTACATAAACAACAGCGGCGACATGTTCCTGCGGCAGGAAGCGTTGCCGACGCTCAACACAACTGCACTACATGTCGTCGCTACTGCCGTGGACTCTGGATCACCACCCAGACAGGTAAAATATGGTTAAACTGATATTTTTTACTGAATTTTTAGGTAAGTAAATACCGTTCATATACACCCTTGAAGTTTGAAATTTGTAAGAAAAAATCCAAAGGACCATTGAGACTATAGTTGTGAATCCACGGCTGGCTGAGCTACGGAATTCTGTTGTTTGATTTATTGAGTTTTGGTTTGTATTTATTATACCTATAAGTATTCATGAACATGGATTACAAGTATGTACCTATACCTACCTATTAGATGCTTTTACACTATACAAATACCAATAGGATGCCTCCACGTAAGAATTCGCATACCAATGTTCCACAAATTTTCATTCTCTTACGTTGTTTTATACCTCAGTTCAATAAACTCTCAGAGACATACGTTGTTTTATACCGATGTTTCACAAACTTGCCGAATCATATACGTTGTATTATATGGATGTTTCTTGTTTAACTATAAATTGAAATACACATTGGTTTCAGACATCAGTGCCAGTAACAGTGCACGTTCGTAACGTAGAGTCCCAGCAGAGTGCGGTGAGCTTGCCGCTGGTGGCGTGGTGCGGGGGCGCCGCGGCCTTGACTACGTTGCTGTGTCTGGTACTCATCTATATTGTACGGGGCAGGTAAGGATATTGATGAAATGAGCTCACAATAATAATAATTATTTTCTGGAAGCCTGCCACTTACGATACGATCAATCAAAACGATCCGTCGTCAAGGATATCGTTTACGATCCATCGTAACGACCGATCGAGAGGATCGTCTTCGATCAAGTACATTGTTAATCGTAAAGCGCCATACACTGTCGATCCATCGTTTCGATCGGTCGTTGGCCACGGATCGTTACGATCGATCGTAGTGAGTGGCAGGCTCAAATTTACATTAAATGTCTTACAGTACTAATAATTCTTCTCACAATAATTCTCTTTCAGGAAACGATCAAAACCTGCGCCATCCCCATCAAAACCGTACCTATCCCATGAGAAGCCACGATCGACATCCCCTGCACCACCTCCCTTACCGGGCAACATGACAGGGGGCCACATGACACCAGGGGGCCACATGACACCAGGGGGCCACATGACACCAGGGGGCCACATGACACCAGGGGGCCACATGACACCAGGGGGCCACATGACCCCTGCAGGCAACTTGACTCCTGCCGGGGGTAACTCTGGCTCCTTGCAGAGTGTTAGTGCTGGCGCTAGCACTATATTGGCCAATTCTAGCAGCAGCTTGGATTTGAGGGATTCTTTGCCTAATAGTGGGGTTAATGGTAAGACTCCTATTTTTCTTTTATGTTGGTATACTTGCTCTTTTACTTGTCGGTACTTGGTACCATGCAGCTATTTTTGCACGAAGTATTCAGATCTGTGAGGCTGTTCACTTGTAATAAATTAAGACAGACGCCTGATTTGTGACATCAGACTCTATTCTTATTTCTTGATCTATTCTTTTATAACACATGTAGAATTAGTTCCATCCTTAGATTCAAGCAAGAAATAAGAGTAATAATAGAACTTAAGATTTATTGTTAAAAACTTAAAAACAAATACTAATTAAATAAAAAAATTGAAGAGATCACTGCTTGCCACCACGTGACATGTGGTGATGGCAAGTGGTCGCTCAGTAACGGAATGGAGGCCCTGCAGGGCTATTCACTTATCGGTTAGGGAACCGAACCGAATACCGAATTGTCAAAAATGTATGAAATGACGTGACATGACATGTCAAGTTGTATCTACATGATACGTCATTTCATTCAGTGAATAGCCCTGCAGATTGGGACTGAGGTATCCGGGCCGACTGATGGACAGGTTACATCAATAAATAGCTAATTCTCTCCAGGCACTCGTCAGTCAACCCGTAACCGCAACAAAGCCCCCGTACCGCCCGTCCCCGCGCCCGTGTCTCTAATGTCGGACCATCTGAGGACAGCGGCGGGGGGCCGGTCGGGAGTAGCTTGGCCCGCTGCCACCATACCCGCCCGGGTCAAGAAGCTCAGCTGGGATGACGCCGCGGAACATAAGGTATGTTATCACTATCATCTAATGTCGGACTATCTGAGCACAGCGGCAGGGGGCCGGTCGGGAGTAGCTGAAAATAAGGTATGTTAACACTTTGATAATGGGTAAGGCTCATATTTTTCCACCTGTCGCACAATAGAGATCACAACGGAATGTGGCACAAATGAAATAATGTGTTACAACGGAATTTGTAAACCCTTGTACTATAGAAAAAACCTAAATTTGTAACTATAATGCTTATGTTTGCGATTCACAAGCACTAATATAATTTAAAATCCATAAAAGTTCAATAATTTAAATATATATTTAATATTGTAAACCAATCTTTATAATTTCCATTGTGACACGTCGCACAATTTGTGTCACACCGTTGCACAATGGAACAAAATTTCAACACGACCAAACCTAAAAAAATCATAACACAAAAATTACTACATGTAGCTTTTGAACACTGTTATATTTGAAAGAAGAAATGATTGTTTTACATGATTTAAAGCTAAAAATCAACATAACTATTAAAATAATCACAATACAAATGAACTAACCTTGCAACTTCTTAACGACACATCAAGTGTTTCAACACCATTTTCCAAATTACACAAAGAAAAAATGGCAGAATCGTTCAAAAATGTGTAATATTGTATGGATAAGTTTTGCTACTTCAAATAAATTAGTTGTTAATGGTAGAATATCAATAAATCCAAGAAATATCGTGTCGCACAACTGAAGTATTACAACGGAATTAAATTCCAGACACATTTTATTTTGGTAATTAAATCAATATGGTTTAATTAATTAAAGTCATTTTCATATGATAACGTCGGTTAATATCAATAGAACAAGATATAAGCGAGAACAAAAAAATCTAGTGATCCAAAAAAAATATTTATCATGATTTGTAAGGAGTGGGCGCATGCAGATACCAGCAAATTGTATGGAAGAAAAATTAGGCCTTTATTAATTTAATTTTTTTTTTAATTATTTTAGTTGGAATATATTTAAATGAAAAATACCTAGACATTTTAGAAAGATAACGTTATTTTTTTGAAGTATTATGAGAAACTAGATGTCTTTATTTTATTTTATTTTTTAAGTCAAACTCTGCAGACAGTAAGTTTTATCGAAGTGGTGGAAAAATATGAGCCATACCCTAATAATATAGCACTGCATACTGCATGTTGGACGTTGATTTTCAAAAGAAGGTAGGAATTGTTATTATTAAGAGATAGTTCAAGGGGTTTATACCGCTTAGGCCATAATTACTGATCTATTGTGACACCAACATGAGCTAGCTTACTCCCTGAACCCGCTTCTAGGAACTTTTTGATCTTCCAAGGAATGATCTCAGACCCAGAGATCTCACCGACTCACCAAAAAGCGTCATTTTTTCGATCTTTTCGATTCCGTGTTCAGCTACAAAGTGTCGCAAACAAATTGTTTTCTACTCTTTTAGGCTGAATTTGACCAAAATTGGACTCAATAGAAAATAATATTATCTTTTACCACGAAAACCCAACATTCTAGTCAAATAGTTGGTAATGAAGTAAAGATAACATTGGTCAAGTCCAGCCTTCTATGCCAGTACGGAATGTATTGAATAAAGTACGCGCCTTTGTGCAGGACAGCGCGCAGGAGGCGGTGGATGCCACCAACCATACGGTCCAGGAACACATGAACCTTACCGTGTACTTCTAGAAGTACACAACCCACCACAACCGCCAAGATCATCCAAAAAGTGGACCAAAAAGAAAGCGGCTCCTTCTTTACCGCCTAATCCACATATTGCTAGGAATTTCGTTCCACCTTTAAGAACTGTAAATTATAACCCTAATTCTCAACCACCAATCTTTACATCGTGGAACCCTGAATATTTCATACCCGGGGGGCCATTTCACCCTTCATTAGCTTATGCCGCAGACATAAAACACGATAGACACGGCATTTTGAAAAATGTAGAAGAAAATAACAACGTCCTAACAAAAAAACAGTTGTCTTCGACGTGGGGGCCACAGAAGTTAAAATGTATAGACAAGCCAAGTAGGAAGAGTGTTAAATTTTCTGCTTCAACTTGGGGTCCCGCGCACCCTCGACCTCGTGGCGAATATGCCACTATTAACCCCTGGAAACTTACTTCAAGGTACGTTAGACCCGCTGTGTTTAGGAGGACCACATTAAAAGAGTAAAGTAATGAAGACATTTTGTATTGTTATTTTTTTTATTAAAAATGCCGAACTAGTCGCGTTGTTGTAGAATTTGGGGCATTTAATGTTACTAAGCACACTTATAATAAGAGCCTTTACATACGACTTTTCTATTGTACCTAAATCATACGCATCATCGAGCATTTTAATCTATGAGCAAAGATTTTGCTATTGTTTCATTTTATAGGAATCTATTAAAATAATTACTTATTATTAGTGTCCGACGGAAATTTCGGTTTCGGTTTCGGTTTCGGCCGAGTTTCGGTCAAAAATCGAGTTTCGGCGAAAGTTTCGGTTTCGGCCAAAATTGGCCGAAACTTTTGCCGAAACCGAAACTCCCTTCGGAAGTTGTCGTGCACGCTCGCCTAGCTTCGTTTCTCGCGACAACGCTTTGGCAGACGACTAATAATAATTATTGTAATATAGGTTTGTTAATTTTAAATGTGTGATCTTATTGTTGAGACTGGAACAATAAGATCACACACACAACGTGTGTGTCTTTGTTGAGACTAGAACTAAGCATGTAATAGCAATTTTAGTAATTATTATTTTTATATAGAGGTACTAAAAGAGATTGATGATTCTTCTAAGTACAAATAGGTACAAACCAAAGTATTAATTAGTGAGATTTCAAAATACTAATACTTAGTATTTTACCCGTATGTCCTCGAGCGGCTCGACCGAGTCGCACCTGCGCATGCCAATTTGAACCTTATTTTAAAGAAGCTAGAAATAATAGATGTCAAGTTTGATTTGAACTTGATTTTTTTACTGGATCAAGGGGTTAATGAAACAGTGACAATTAATGATTTGATTATAATTGATAACTGATAAACATTTTGCTATAAGAACTTAATGTAGGCCAAGCGTTATTCTGATTACGCGCAATGTAGACTTCCGTAGAACTGGCAAATCGTATATCTACTGCCTTAATTTTCATCAACGATATCTTTAAAACTTATAAAATTATCTTAACCGCTATGGTTTTCCTGGAAAGTTCATGGTTGAAACTACATAATATATTCGTGATTTTTAACAGTTTTTGAAAGCCAGTGGTTTAGATTTTGAGCGGCGGGGGACGCCCAAAAAAAATTTAAACTTGAAAATCTTTCAAATGGATCATTAAAGCGAACAATTGCCTTAGAATTATGTCCTTCATAGAAATACCTATTTAACAATATGTACTCCAAATGATGGGATCAGCCAGAAATAATATCATCCCCATTTTACAAGTTTGGGAGGTACCAAGTACCAAGGTACCTTAAATTAATTGATATATATTTATTTCTTTTTGGAACCATTCTCTTACCCTAACCATTGCCCTCCTCTGTGCAAAATTACTGTTTTCTAGGACTTATAGTTTCTCCGTAAAGCCGCGGACAGACGGACGGACAGACAAATTCATGTCCTAATTAATGCAGAATAATGGGTAAAATGCACCAAATTTCAGTATTTTAAAGATTTTTTTACTTGACCACGTGAGTTTCGGTTTCGGTTTCGGTTTCGGCCGAAACTAAAGCCTCGGCCGAACATTCGGTTTCGGTTTCGGTTTCGGCCGTAAAACCAGTTTCGGTCGGACTCTACTTATTATTATGTCAATATATTTTTTAAAAATTTGCAATTATAATTAATTATTAATTACGTCATTGCTGTAAACATAGCATTAGGTACGATTGTCGTATGCAAAGGCTAATAAACAAAGATTACTATTGTCTTCCTGATTTTTACATACTTTTATAACTTTATCCTATAAATTCCTAGCTCTATGTAACTACATTAAAATATTTTTAAGCGTAGGCTGTGTTAAGAATTAGCTTTTACCAAATATTTGTAGGAGTCAAATGTTTTATATAGAATCCTTACATTTAATACTTGTACATAAAATTATGAAATTTTTATTCCAATAGAATATGGACCACTTATCAAATATAAATTATTATATTTAATTCTCGTTAAAATAACTATAATGCTATGTATTATTACTATAGTGCATAATACATTGAAAATAAGTTAGTGTTATATATTTACAGAGATATCTACATATTATACTTTCAGAAAAACAAATTATTTTACAGAACTGCATTGTAATTTTTACAAACACATTTTATAACGACCCCATTTCTTAAACGGACGAAAATTAAAAAAAAAAATAATGGATCTTATAGAAAAAAATCTTAGGTGCTATCAATGGATAGAAATATAATATTATAAGTAGATACTATGAGTAGAACAAAGTAATTATATGTATATTTTCAAATATAGACAAATGCTTCAATTTCGTGGAAAACGCATGGAAATATTTCTGGTTGAAATCGTCTCCGAAAAATATGACCCAGCATCATTGTCCCCCGGTTAAATGATAATATAAAAATTGCATTAATGTGTTTTACTGAAGGTATGCTATGTACCTATTTACTGTATAAGGCAAAAGTGGTTGTAAAATAAATTGTTATTAAATGTTTTAGTTAACATGTGACTTTCATTTGAATACAAATCGGTTTATTAGAAAGTTATGATGAAATCTTTATGTTATTGTGCGTAGGAAGATAGGATCACAATGAGCATTGAAGGCTTGATAATGTCACATTGTGATGATTAAATTCATACGTAGGTAGATAGGTAGGGTATGTTATGTTTGTATATCTATAGCTATGTATCTAAATAGACTTAATCTAGCTGTTTCTTAAAATCTGTATACGATGAGGTCTCTAATGTCTCTGTAGGTATGTCCTACTACTTCAGGTATTTTGCTAAAGGATCACTAGGTGCCTATAGTTCGTGTGTTCCTATTTCCATATTGCTTTACTTTCCATTTACGGGGTATATTACCATTTCCTCCCATGTCAATTGCCCCCAGGTGGCATTTGGGAATTAATTCCAAGTTGTTGCAGAGTGATGAGCGAGTTTGGCGATCTATACAGCAGTAAAAAGCCATTTAAAAGTGGGTAACAATAACTTCTGAATTGCCATTCAGTAGTAACTGCCACCTGGGGGAATGAATGTAGGGGCGACTGGGAATATATCTACCATTCACGGAAGTGCCGGAACATTTTTACGGACGCTGCACACCATGTCATTAAAAAGTGTACATTAAAAAGGCATATTATTATAATTTTTACGTAAAGATACGGTAAAGTAAGATGAAGTTGACTAAAGATGGCCTTATTGCCTTCAGATGAAGAATTCCATTTTCATCCTTAATTTTCTACAAAAAGGAAATACACGAGCAACTTAAGGTCTAGGTACGCATTTAATTATATAAGTAGGTTATATTAGTAAAAAGTAAAATACCTTTCTAAATTAAACTACGACTACGTAGGTACAAGATAGAAATAAACTCTTACCATAAACACCAAAGATTTCGAAACCACTTTCCTCTTGACGAAATCTCAAATCTTAATGACTCCTTCCAGAACAGGAATAAAAAGTGAAACATGTAATATCTAATGATGCGTGACGGAACGAGCTAGTATAATGAACCAGTATAATAAATATGGTAAATGGTAATGCCAACGGCCGGAGTGACCTTGCAACGAAAGTAAATGGAAGGTTGAGGATTGTGCAACCACGGATATTGTGGACTGGAACGCGTGTGGGAGGTAAATGGGTGGAGTCAGGTAATTTCTCTTGTATAGAAAGCCAAATGGGCACTTCAATTTTGTCAACAACAAGTCCTTAATCGCAGTAAGTTACAGTAAAAAAGGTAAATATTCAAGATTTTGTGTCTTATACTGGTCAAAGAACCAGGAATCGAAATTCCTTGGTCAGTTTCCTCCGGGAAGTAATTGTATATTTCCCAGATGCTCTATTCATCATGAAAATAATAATTTCTCGAACTTTCATAGAAGTAATAATCTAAAGATCAAGAAATCTAAACCCTAGGTTCATCTTCTAAGCTCGTAGGTGTTTAGCGTTAAAGCTCTCGCAAATTTGCCGCATACCACTTACCCTAGACCTTATAAGGAAGGCACTTTATGACCAAATCCCACGGCATATTATCTTCATGCGATGCGTGCGGAGCAGCGAGTTTCACCGCCAGCCGCCAGTTCCGCAGACGGTTCGCAGCAACCGAGTTGTACACACGCGAGAGAAAGTGACTGTAAAAGTGATACGCTAATGTGAACCGTGATTTAAGGTAAGCTATATTTATTTTTTTAAATAATTATTGAGGTGGACTTTATCCCGTCTTCTGAGTTTAGTCTGCCACCATCCGCGGCTGCCATCATGCGAGATCGTGGTGAAAAGCTAACCTGTTTGTATATTTAATAAATAAAAAAATATGGGTTCATATATTTTTATATGTTTATTCTATGATGATTAGGAATTTATTAATATACAAGAATATACTTAATCGTTTATGAGAAGATCCATAAAGATGAAGAAATAGAAAAAATTACGGTTGGTGATATAAATATCTTACAGTCGGAAAATTTATTAGACTGGACTGAAAAAAATCACCATTCTTTGAGATTAAATTTGTTCTTGAAATTTATCGTTAGTCATTAGACAATTTGATCAGTATCTGTTAATTAAAAAAAAACGTTTAATTACTTAACATGTACAGTAAAATATCTAGGTGCAACGGTGCAAGCAATTTATTGACCCTTATGTGGCGCATCTGAACTGTTTAATTCCGAGCAGGAATTAAACTCGAGAAATCTAATTACGATAGTTAAACATCATTTTCTAAGAGAACCGCATTCCGGAGGAGAACTTACTGAATAGGAAAATTATGTTAAAATTTAAATAACAACTTTTCAGGAGTGGTATTGCTTCTCAAAATACCATTGTTCGATCTAGGTAATCTATAAGGCTTGATGTTTTTCAGAAATAACTAGGTGTACTTATTTTCTAGATCAATCATAAAATTATAATTATCGTAATCTGACGATAGATCATGAGCTCTTTTAATGATAACACTGCACTGATAAAGATAACGATAAAGTTTCGGGCATTGTTTTTAAATTCGGTTGTATTGTGAGTAGTAACGCATTTCGTCAATAAAATTAAATAAAATATCAATTTAGGGACGTAATTAGGTACATAGGTACCGTACCGATATCAGATCCGATATAGCCTGAATGCTGATGACTGTTTCGATAATAGATAGGTACGAGTAATCTCGTCTCTTTGTATATTTTGAATAATGACCCACCTATATAGATAACTCTTTGTTAATACTTAATAAGTCTACCACAATAAAATAATTAACAGCAACAAAAAAATTACAAACTAGACTTCTAGTTGGGTGAAGGTATATATCCTTAAAATGTCCCTAGATATCGTCAACAAGGCTACTATTAATAACATCTGTTGTACAAAAATCCATGTTAGAGTATTCTGGTCATCGAACTCCTTCAAAATGGTCTGAATAGCTTTTGTGATTGTTTGTGTAGGTCTATATTTAGATATAGTCTCAGAATAATTTATCGTAAGGAGTATTTCAACCAACTCAGAAAGTTGCAAGAGTCTACTAGCAACTTAATTAATATCAAATGTTTAAAAAATGTCATCCATTTTAGCTGATTTAAATTTAAAGCTGAAAGGACGCCTATAAAAAGCCTGGATCGCTCGTAATAAGTATATGCGACGAAAGTTTCAATAATATCATAAACCGCTTCAATATTGGGGAATACCGCATAAATCATGAGTAAGCGGACGTTCAGAATCCTTGTTTACCAGTCCACTTTCACTCTTACGCAACGTCGGTCAACGAGTCACTGAATGTCGTAAGAGTTGTAACAGATGATGCGATGACTGTCAATGGTTTTGTTATTGTTATGTGGGTTACGGGCATGGTAATGGGTAGGTCATAGATGTTGCGAATTTCGTCAATAAATTGTATGAGTAGGTGGGTAAAAATGGCTTTCTCTATTTACCTTTTAACCTTAGCTTAAGAAAAGTTTGTGAAAGTTAACATGTTGAGAAGTCATCTTAGGATTTATCTTAGCAATGTTAAGTGGATATTCTTTTTGTTTCTTTGGAATTTTTATCTTCTAGCTATACTTTCATTAAAGTGTCTAGATGAGAGCGAAACCCCAACTCTTCACATCCAAAACATAAAGTCCAAAAGTCCAAAGTCCAAAAGTTGTAAATTGAGTTAATTTTTGGAATCTAATTTTGGATATAATACGTAATAACAAATTTATTTACTTCGCAGTTTATAGCGATCATATTCCGCGGTACCAGAATGAGCAACTTTCGAATGTCGAAATTTTATACTTAGACTTAGATGCATTTTTTAATTACTGCTTGACAGAATTGCTGCTTGCTTGTGTTCAATCAGAACGATTGGTTCCATCCTGATTATTTCCCCAGATGTCAGCCATACAATACATAGCAGCAGTGCTGCTGCTGACCAGTTACGTTAGCAGCGACAATGTCACCATGTCAGGAGATACATGTGATGCTGAGGGACCCTGGAGCATGTTGCTTGAAGACTGGGTTACCGCTGAACGAGTACAGCAGCTTAGACATGGTAAGTAGGGTAGGCTATTCTCTAACTGATGAGCACTATACCTATTACCTGATGGTCGATTACCTGGAACTACCTGATAGTAAGGGCTATTGAGGGTCTAGAAGTACCTAATCTATATTCTAGACCCCTAATAGCACTGTAGTAGATATAATAGAGTCGCAATTGTATCGTATTTTATGTAACCTTCTATACTGTACAATGTAGGTTTTCACTTTTGAACTAAGAATGTTAAAAGACACACCTATTAAAATTTAAACAATTTGTTCTCGAAGATGACATTTCCTAGTTACCACCTTATTTAAAATTTTAGGAAACCCTAGAATTACACAGTATCTACATAACACAAAAATACTTTTAATGGGAAACTCTCTAGAATTTCGTAAAGTACAAGAACAGATCTAAATAATGTGAATAATATTCCAGGGCGCATAATGGCACTGCCTCAAACGCAAGGCTACTACGTGACAGACCGCGTCGATCTAGTGCCACCTCCTCCTCCACATCACCACCCTCATCAGATGAACCACCGGGGACCGTACCCGATGTACCATCCACCTGGACCACATCACGGACCACCTGGACCAAACCACGGATCACCTGGACCAAACTATGGACCACCTGGCCCTAATCATGGTCCGATTCACGGCCCACCGGGATCTAACGAAGGCCCTCGACCAATGGACAACTCAAGACCACCAAACGCGCCTGGCCCATATGAATCCAGACCAGACTCTAGACCGCAGACCCAACCAGGCCCATCTTCTGGTTCACCGCCACCTGGGCAGCCTCAAGGACAACCACAAGGACCAGGTGGTTATGATGAGTGGCAAGTGACACCCCCACCGCCTCCTGGTGCAGGCAAAATTGTGAACCGACCTCCTAATCCATACAAGGATCAGTTCAAGCCTAGCTATGTGAGTATCACTCAAGGGCGGATCCAGGATTTGGTTCCGGGGGGGGGGCAAGGTGCAGACAGGCAAAAATATTATAATGTTTACTATGAAAAGTGTGTGTTTAGCTCGCTCTGAACAGTAAGAAATTTCAAAAATGCTTAATAATAAGTGCGCGAGCAGCTTACTGCGAGCGCCAAGAAAAAAATTATAATCTTGACTATGAAATATGTGCAAAATTCGTACCTCTACAATGCTTCTGGGGGGGGAGCTTTGGCCCCCTGCCCCCCCCCCCCCCATATATCCGCCTATGAGTATCACTATCACTTCGCTACATAGTTTCTTCCCGTGTCGGTCTGCCCTATATGTGCTTAAATCTTAAAAACTACGCGACGGATTTTGATGCGCTTTTTAAATAGATTAGTTCAAGAGAAATGTTTATATTATGTACCTACATGCATTATATAGTAGAGAAACACTTGCACTGTTAACAATGTTAACTCTGTTAGGCGCTAAGAAGTGCACACGGGTCCACTTGTTTACTATGAGACATCGAACATATAGGCTTCATTGAGCTGTGGCTACTGGCTACGTCTTAGGAACATCACATCTCAGATACTGCACTGCAATAAGTAAAAATATAACACCTTTTGTTTCTCACAGCCTCCACCATCACAAAACCCGATACCAGTCCACAACGGCCTATCAGACCGTGTCGATGAAGTCCGTCCACCGCCGCCACAAAAGCAGGTCTCGGAGACCGATCTGTACTTACTTGGAGCTATAGAGAAACTGGTGTACCGAGTGGACATCATGGAGAAACGACTGAGGAAGATGGAGGAGAATCTGCATTATTTGGTTGCTGGCACTGAAGTTAAGCAAGGTAAGAATTAACTGTAAAAAACAATAATAATATGAACTCAACAAATAAATATACTTGGCTTTATTTACGTGAACCCTCTTGATCTACATAAGTTGCCGTCCTTCGTGATGATGTTCTCCTACATAGAAAAAAAAAAGCTTTTAACAAAGAAATAAGAAAACTTTAGGCCAGGAAACAGCAAAACGTATGTCTGGTCTTCCTTCTCATAATGGAGTTTCCAGTCTTAACCTTCGTCATTTTCCAGAACCTTGTCCGTCAAACTTCACGCGCATCGGCGGCAGTTGCTACTACATCTCTACAGACTCTCTAAACTGGAAGAACGCTAACTACGCGTGTCGGAAGTACAAGGGAAACCTTCTCGAGTTCGACGGAGACGAGAAACAGAAGTTCGTGAGCGGCGTACTGGCTGATAAGAGGCTTAAAGGTAAGATATACTTATTAAAACATAGAATTAGGTAGGTACAGATCCTAATGGTATGGTAAAAGATCCTTTACTCATGTAGAAGAACCTCCTGCTTCAGTTAACTGACTCACGTTACGTAGAGTCAGTCTAACCTTTTCCTAGCTATATTAAGTAAAACAGAAGTAGGTACCTAATTAAACACCTTTTCAACTATTGGTAAAGTAACTCAACACCAATTTCCTCACCAAAACCAAAGTTCAGACTCACCAACATACCTATCATTTTTAATGAAATTTTCAGGAGCTGACTTCTGGACGGGCGGTCTGAACCCAGGCCTCCTTTGGATCTGGTCTCACTCCGCTAAGGCAGTGGTGGAAACTTCTGGAACAAACAGCACCGCTACTATCACAGGCGACGGTCGATGCTTGGCTCTCATCCACGATCCTTCAGTCAATACTTACATCTACAAGGGCCAAGATTGCTCTCTCAGACATAGATACGTGTGCGAAAAGGATGAAGATAAAACCAAGTTAGGGAACGAGATAGAAAGAGTGGCGAGGAAGTTGAGAGAGGGAAAAAGAAAACCAAAGATTGCGTGGACTGATGATGAAGCATAGTTTTAGGAAGAGAAAATTGGTGGTGATGGAGAATGGACCAATTTCTATTTGCACCTTGAATAGGTATTAAGTTTAATTTATAACAATTTCTGCGATGTTGAAGTTTGTGATCATGGTTGAAGATTTTACCTACAAGATTAACGTATTTATTTCTTAGTCTATTTATACTTATTTATATGTGAAATAAGCTTTAAATATATTTTTACTGGAAATTATTTTTATTTCAAACCTAACTGCTAACCAACCCGTGCCCTGCTGGTTTTTAGAGATTGAATGTAAACTGAATAATAATGCTAAAATTTTACATAATATGGGTGGGTTAAAACTGCGGTACTCAGCTAATAGATCCCAAATTAAAGAAACAATGGGTATTCAATCCCACATCTGGACAAATACCTCCTTTCCCTCAATTCACTTCTTGTATTCTACATTCTATGTAGGTACCTACTATATTATCCCTCATCATATCAGTATTATACAAATCTTAGAGAAATTAAACACACAAATAATAATTTAGCTAGCTTTATTAAAAAAAGAGACCTTCTTTACACTAGCGTATTATTAACGTACCTATAATATATTTACATCACAATAAATAATAATTCATGACTTGAGAATGCCCGCGTAGAATATGGGCACTTCATGTTGATGTTTTCACCTATTATTACAAACTTAAGAAATAAATATAAAGATTCTAGATACACAGTTCCTTAAAAATATTTCGAATGCTTAATAAAACACTGGTTACCCAAAAGGTTAAGTTTTCGCAATTATTTTCTCTATAGGTAGAAAACAAAATTGATTCCTACCGTAGGTACACTCAGACCTTGTCTAGAAAGAGCGGATTCGTCGCGAAACAAAGCACCCATACGGTGTATTTGTAAGCATTCTTTCCGATCCCAACTGTGAAGCGGGTCGTGCATTCTTGCAGTTGTTTATGTAGTATCAATGTGTGCGGGTCGCTTTGCAGTTGGGAGTGGAATAAATGTTGTTTATTATTTTTGATAGTTGTACTTGATTAGGGTACGATGGGACTGACATGCCCAAATGGGTAAAAGTCCCAAAACCAAATAAGATTTAAAAAAAAAAGCACCCATACATTGAAACTAGTAGTACCTACCTAGCGCAGTAGAGATTGATCGATGCTTGTGTGTAATAATTGATTTATTAATCAATTCGCGAAATATTCGCCACTAGCTTATGCTCGCGGCTTTGCCCGCATGGCAAAATCCTTTCTTAGCGTAGGTCTACGTCATAAAATCTATCTACATATGTTCCAAATTTCGACCCGATTCGTCCAGCGGTTTAGGCTGTACGTTGATAGATCAGTCAGTCACTCTTTCCTTTTATATATTTAGATTTCTGGACAAGGTATCAGATATATTAAACTACGCATGGGCTTTTAATGCATTTTGCAAATTACTAAAGATACCCATACTACTCAAAAGGCAGGTTCGCAAGGAAAACTAAGACGAATTGATGATTGCATGAACTAGAATTCAGGATGTCAGTGTTTTATTTATTAAGTGTAAATAAGATTACCTGTACTTTAGAAGTAAAGAACCTAAGAATTCAATACAATTTGTACTAAACAGTGCTGACTTTCTTTCAAATAAACATCGATATATCGCATCGGGTATGAAACGCGAGCATTTCACGATTTATTCCTCGAAAATCACACAAAGTATAGAATAAAAAAAAAAACAATTCAGATATTTTTTTATATCGCATGCTTATGAAAATATCGGCATGATTATTAAAAGAAAAGTTTTCGTGGTCGCGATTTTGTCTATAAACTACCAAAATCTTATAAATTGTTATGAGCTAAAATTCATGGCTTAATGCCTCTGTCGCTCGAATATTATGACAAAATATAAAATCGTCATAATATTGTGCGAGAAAGCAAATAAACGTTCTTTTTGATTTTATTCTGTAATGAAGATTAGGATCATATTTTCATTTTAAAGTAACACTAAAAAGCAATTTAGACATGCTATATGTAAAGCAGTTTGCTATTTGTTTTGCTATTTTTCTGAGTATCGAAATACTGAAATCGAAAAATATAACCTCCATCTTCGTCCGAATATTATTCCAAAAATGATTATATTCTACGAAATCGTAATTTTAATTCACGTCATATCGTGTGACAAAATGTTCCCAGCCTATAAATCTCTAAAAAATCTTGAGTTAATCCGGTATTTTATAAGTATGTGACATATTGGCAAGCATTTTTTTTTAAATAAAGCAAGATATTAATTAAAACATTAACCAAATCGCGCAGTAAAATTTTGTGTTAAAATTATTTTTATTTCATAGAAACCTCATATCACACTATATAAATAAATATGATACATTATGTACAAATCGGTGGAGGCGAATCTCAAAATACAATACAACACCTCCACTTTTTAAAGTCGGTTAAATTAATTGTGAATCTCATCTTGCCTTCAGAATATCGGAATCAGTATACTTATTGTAACATAAAGAATAACCTTCTTTCTTGCGAAGTCGGATAAATATTATGGCTATTACATAACTTTTTATAAATATTGAAAAATTAATAAATTGTGACTACCTAAAGCTTTAAAACTGTTACTTATGTAGTAATATTTAAGGGGTGAAATTAAATTTTAAGGTTCCAAAAATAGCAAATCAGAACATACAAGGGTCAAGGAAATGACATAGCAGTCATATATCATTATGTCAGTGAGAAAGGTAATCACTTAGCTAAAAATTTCTTCCTATATTTTATTTTTCAGTGAAAAAAATCAACTTCTAAACATGTGGACGATTTGAATGTTTGACTATGTATTGTATTTTAAAACAGTATTTGTGTAAACCCCATCAAATATTACTACAATTTTTCGTAAAACCTTGTACAAGTCGTTTAAAGCAAGACATCAATAGCCAGTGTTATTTACTACTGGCACTTCAGATGGAAGAAAAGGAACAAACATTAAATGCCTAGCAATCGTCACTTCTGCATACAAACTAGCGCCACGCGGGCTTGACGGACGGTCTACGCAAGTCCTTTTGAAAATGATGCTGAAGGAGTATTCACATCTACCTATACTTTATTTTCACTTTTATTATTTAGACATCGACACACGAGCAGAAGGCCCGCCAGATGGTAAACGGCAAAGCCGCGTCTCAAGCGCCTTTTTTGGTTCAAACATTCAACACAAACATTACAACATTTTTCACAAAACATTGTCAAACTGCACTTCTTGTTTGGTCCAACAATGTTTTTTGCTTTCCATATCCGATGGAAACGTACAACAAAACATAACATCAATATTCATCAAAATCGCCGAGAATTTTTTGGCATAGGCGCTGGCAGCTTAATCGATTCACCCAGACAGTTGCAACCAGAGGGGCTATTGGCTAATTCACACCCACTACGATTGATGACAACTTCAATGTACATTGCTGCGTTTGTTATTTTACTCATATTAATCAGGAGGTTTAAGCAAGTAATGTACGCAAAATTGTCTATGGATTCTAGTGTTTTACATGACGTTTGGCGATAGCCAATAGGCCCTCTGTTGTGTTACCGATGAGGTTTTGGTCATTGTAGACGTATTGTCGCTAAAGTAGGCGGGGTAATCCCTAGCTTCACTGAACATCGTGCCGGCACACAGTCATAATGACCGCTCGGCGATACGGTTTTGTCCAGTGGGTGGTAACTAGCCACGGCCGAAGCCTACTACCTACCGTTTCTTGTAAATTCTCTCTAGTTACAGGACAACTGGTAGAAAATGCTACCCTAGCCTAGTCCCAATGTTGTACAGAACAAAAAAAAACACTATGTGTTTAGAAGAAATGTGAAGATGAACAAAAAAAATGACGGCAATTCATTCATAATATTTTGTATGAAATTCAGCTAAATGTTTTTGGACTTAATCAAAATCACATATTTGTACAAAATTAAGAGAAAAAAAAAATCTTGAAACGATATACGTTTTACAATATTTTGCAACTTTTGTATGGTAGGTGTGAATTCTCCGAAAGGTAAAGGAAAACATTGTAAAGTAGTATAACCAGATGGTTCCTAGTTGAAATGGAACTTGAACTGGAAGGGGCTGCCGTGCTGGAAGTGATGGAAGGGGTTGTTGAAGGGGCCGCCGCCGCGAAATGTAAGCTAAGGTTGATAGGTCATGACGTCATTTTAGGTACTCGGTCGGAACGATTTGCACACAAATATAACGGAGCGCGCCTCCCTCATAAATAGTTTTTTATTTAATTTTAACTATAGTACGTATTATAGTATTGCGTTTCTGGCATGGTAGATGTGAATTCTCCTTGTACTTGAAAATATTGTAAAATAAGATGATACATAGTCTCTAGTTGAAGTGGAACTTGAACTGGAAGGGGCTGCCGTGTTGGAAGTGATGGAAGGGGTTGTTGAAGGGTCCGCCGCCGCGCTGCGACTCCGGGTCTAGTGGGTCCACGCCCTGGTCGAACTGGGCACGCTTCTCCGGGTCTGTTAGTACCTGGGATCAAAACCACACACTATTATTATTTTATATATATTACAAGAATAAGAAATAATTAATTTAATTAACACATTAACTGCGGCGCCGTTTTATACAACTATCCCAGGTGCCTGAAATTAGTTTTGTATGGAAAAATCCTTTGACAAAACACAACGTGTGTGTTCACGTGTGTGTTTTTCAGCACTCGCGTTCCGACCTCAAAATCACAGCTGTTGTGTTTTCAGCAGTGAATGTGTTAAGCGTTACTTTGCAGAAATCCGTTACAATTTAATTGTGAGTCCAACTTAGCTTAAGAGGTAGCGATTAGTTCAATTAATATCTAATTTATATATTAGTTTGAATTCAAAATTCTGTGCAGCACTGCATTGCGCATGTCACCCTGAGTTATTAGTTGTTAAATCTCGGAATGTCCAGTAATTTCGCTGGTAACATTGCCCTTCAGTACAGAACACAGTAATGCTTGCCTAGAAGAGATAACTAGCCATGAAAAACCGTTTGTATTTGTATCATACCTCTTTAGCAGCGGCGATGTCAATAAACTTCTTTTCTGCAATTTTCTTCTCGTCTCCCTGGTAGCTGTCGGGGTGCCACTTCTGCGCCGCCTTGCGATATGCTTTGATGATTTCTTGTTTACTCGCCGTTCTGTTACAAAAAGATAAAAAAAAACAAGATAAGTATGTTTATTACAATTTCCGATTGCGATTTGACTCTGTTAAGTAAGTAGGGTAAACAGTTGTTAATAGTTTTTCTGTTGTATTATTGAAACCTGAGGTGAGGGGTGTTGCAGCGGGTACGTCGAAGCACTCATTCGGCGACATTTCGACGTCGTTTGGTCACTGACAGGAGGACCCCTCTGCAGATGACTTTTTTTTTGATCCAGGAAAAATGCGTTACGCATCATCACCCCACGCCGGGGGGCGCGGGGCGGTATGTGGGACTCCCCCGCCGGAGATGGGAGCGGCGGGGATACCCACTAAAAAACCTGGGGGTGTTCCTGCGGGATGCCATAATGCCGGGGCAACGGGTACGCCGAAGCACTCATCCGCGGCTTCGACGGCAAGAACAACAAACCTAACATAACTACTTCCAAAGCTTACCGTTTAACCCCAAGGATCTTATACTGTTCTCTCTGTTCAGATTGTTTCTGAGCCCGCGGCATCCCCCCTTGGCCCTCCTCGATCTTCATCTCTTGCGTGGATGGTATTCTAATCTACATTTCAAAGGTCACTCACCGTTTGACCCCAAGGATCTTATAATAGTCCCTCTGTTCTGACTGTTTCTGTAGTTTCTGAGCCCGCTGCATGCCCTCCTTGGCCCGTTGGAAGCCCTCGTCGATCTCCATCGCCTGCTTGAAGGCATGGATGGCATCGTCGTACATCTCCAGGCCGATGAGAGCGTCTCCCTTCTCGCAGAGGATGCGAGCTTCACGTTGGATTTCTAATGCGCTGTTGCAGTGTGACAGCGCCTCTGTGTATTTTTCCTCCTGTTCAATGAAATTTTGTTTATTATCTCAAATCTTCAGTATTTGGCATAAATATGATTTACTGTTAGTAATTAAACAAATCGCGCCGAAACCATAATTGTAAAAAATTAGTCTAAAAGAATGCTGTGACTAAATGATTGAATTATCAACACACAACTTAAAAGGTTGAATACAATTGATATTTGTATTGTGACGTAAACATCTGCTGAGAAAGCAATTTTCAATAAGAGAAAAGTCGTGAGCGAGATAAACTAATATTATGCAAATCAATTATTTATTCTGCAAGTGTATTCTTGGGAATTTTCAAGGCACAAACAATTCGTTATATTCTAGGCATCTAACGTGGTTCATTGTCGATCCCATCTGCACTTTCCATCAGATGGGATGTAACAAACATACTAAAGTGTAAAAAAGCAACAAATCATACCTTAACAGCACAACTGCACAGCCACTTCTTAGCTTCGAACACAACTAGCGACACCTCCTCCTCAATTTTCAGTACTTTCTCAGCACTCTCCATGCAGCCCTCGAAGTCTCTGCTCTCGTTGAGTTCCTCGCATTGCAGTAACAACTTGTCCACCTTCTTCAACTTCTTGTAGAATGGGAAGCACTCTTTGTGCTCCGGGTCTAGTTTGAGGCACTCTCGGATTTCCTGAAAAAAAAAAATTACAAAGGTTTTTTTTTGATATTTTTACAAAAATGTGACATAATTCAAGACACGGGCCTAGTTTGAGACTCATAGAAATAGTTGTAAGGAATGCTGATATCTAGCCGTAACAATGTAATTAATTATACGGAATATTGCATGTAACTCCTTTTTGGAAATAAATCATTCATTCATTCAATTCTTTAAATGTTTATAATTTTAACTCTATTAGTTTTGTACCAGGCACAATGCGCCAGGACCCCGTGGTGTGACGTCATTGGTGTATTTTGTAGGATTTGATGACGTCGCGCGGTAGAGTAAATTATAAATTTTATCATAGTATGAACATTGTACATACTGAAACTAAAAATATAACAATATCTTAATAAATTATTTCTCAATAAAGGAGTATTTAATTTATTAATATGTACATGCCTTATCATAATTTAGGTTAATTGCTATATTTTAAACAAACTAAATTTGTAAGTAAATGGTAAATAATTTGGAACACAAATTAAAAAGTCACAGAAAGATAGCTTCATCTGAGTATATTATTTATTTATATTAACGTTTAATCACCCTGATAATAGAGATGTGAAGTGGTCAGTGAATCCGGTCCCAAAAATTTATAAGCGTTAAACATTAAATACGAGTATTTATCTTACTAATATAAGAATGTATGTTTGTTACTCATCCACGCATCAATGGGTGGACCGATTGAGCTGAAATTTGGTATAGAGATAGCTTAGACCCTGGAATAACACATAGGCAACTGAACAGCGGGTAAAACCGCTGGTCGCAGCTAGTTTTTCATAATTTTCAGACTAACTTAACATTTTTTTATGGTAGAATAGTTAACAGTCTCCATTCTCCATATGACAAACATACAGTGTTTTTTTTCAAAGCTGTTTCAGAAACTTGAAAATAGGCATGAAGACAGAAAAACATTTTTTTGTCCATAATGAAGATTTAAAAAAAATATTGGACACGTATTTTTATTCTTGTAAATTTAATGAAAAACGAGTAAGTTACAGCGCCTTAAAGTTGCGGAGGAGGGAGGTGTGACGTAGCGTTTCTCCCCCATAATTTTAGATTCCTTATATCTCAGTCAAATTCAATGATATTGACAAACAAAAAAATACGTACCGAATATTTTTTTATTATTTAAATTACGGACTAATAACATTTAAAAAATGTTGGCCTTGTCATCACGCCTATTATATTAATAGTGTCAGAGTAAAACTTAATACGACTTCTTTTTCTAAAATTTGGTGAATATTTCATACCAGGTGATTCCATTTTAGGTATTAAACTTATAAAAAGGACAAAATATAAATAAAATAATAAAAATATTTTTTTAAAAAGTTACGTAAGCGCTGACGTGGGGTTACAGAGGCCCAATATTTTTTTAACTCGAATTAACAAACTAAAATAGCTCGAGTCGGCTTTTTTATGTTTATTATCCGTCTTAGGACAACTAGACTCGAAGCTACTAGAGGTATTATTGTCCGTATCTCATGCGGGAAAAGGTAGGTATTTAAGAAATATAATATCGCTGGGCCTCTCTGACCACCACGTCACAAGTTAAAGGTTAATTAACCGACTCCATATGACATAAACATAGTGTTTTTACAATGTTGTTCAAATTAGAACATTTTACAATAGTATAGTATAATATGTTACCTTGAGTGCATCGCTGACGTGTCCAAGCTGATATAACAACACTCCGAGCTTGTAGTAGCCCTCGGTAGAGTCTTGCTGTAGTCTGTTCACCGATCTGATGTCTGACACCGCTGAGAATAGATCATTCTGGAACAACATACTAACTTTAGCCTGGAGATGAATATTAGCGAACATTAGAATTTTTTTTTTTAATTTCTTTCTAACCTCTGAGAATTTCAGAGTCTTTTATAGTACAATATATTTTTTTTTTACTTTTTTTGTTATTATTCTATCTAATCTATTTTAGTTTACATTATTCTATGTTTTCTGATGATAGCTTGTCAATATGTATAATATTGAATCTTATCATCTTTTTTTAACCTATTTAGTTTTGTTTCGCTTTGTTACAGTTTTTACAATCTTTATACAGTATTCCATTTAGAATTTGTGTTGGGTTCATAACCTTATAATAGATTTGTGTGTGAGTAACTGTGTTGAGAAAATAGACTCTGCCAATGTCAAGAGGGTTTTGTATTAAACAAATAACCTTATAATGACCAAGTCTATTTAAAACAGTGGTTGATACTTTGGATGCAAGTACCTACTATCCCCAGTGATGAAAATCCCGCACGGTATGTGTAACGCCACACTGATGTTCAATCTGTTGAAGCGGATGCGGTCCAACACATGTCAGTGAACAAGTGAATTAAATTAAAAATTTAAAAAACCCCCAACGCAATACGTGATTCAAATTTTTTTGATGGCGGCCATCTTGGATTTTAAATTTTATATAGTGGGCTGTATTCTACTCGTTAAGCCCTTTCATTTGATACCCATATCAATGGGGTCGTGCGCGCACACGCACGCACGCACGCACGCACGCACGCACGCACGCACGCACGCACGCACACACACACACACACACACACACACACACGTCAAACTTATAACACCCTGTCGTTTTTGCGTCGGGGGTTAAAAATGGTACTTCAGTGCAGCGGGACACAAAAACTGAGCGAAAGCATGCATGGGTAATTACTGGGCTAAAGAGTCTTAACATCTTATGACTCCCAAGAAAGAAGCGTTGGCGCAGTGCACTGGGTAGCACTGTACTAATTATTGGCAGCGTCTAACCATCAGGAGAGCGTCTTTTTACTTCGTTGTATGTCCTTTCCCGCACTGGCGTTCGGAACTAATTTACAACCGCGTGTTTTCCGCACTGGGGTCCTGTCTTACTTAGCGAAACACGTATGTGTTGTTACGTCAAAAAAAAAAACCCAAACGTGTGTGATTTCCGCAGTCTAAGGAAAACCTCACCATAGCAACATAACAATCAGCTCGAAGCTGCCTCAACGCAGCCGACCAAGGAGACAGTTCTAGCAGCCTTGTCGCCAGTTCCACCGCCGCTCTGTAGTCTCCGCCCCTGTAGTAAGCTCCCGCTAATCTGTAGTCTTCAGCGTAGTCATCCATGCGGTGGTATTGGGACACTGCTTCTGAGTTGTATGGGTCTGCATATGTCTGAGAACAAGAGCTTTGTTTGGTGCATTTTTCTTTATTCATTATAGGTAAACCTTTGACCATGGTTTCGCCTAATCTTAAGCAAAGATGTGGCAGAAGATGGTAGCAAAATAAACCTAGTAGGCGGGATAATACATTTCTCCATACATCAAGTAGTTAATGAAGTAGGAATGACAAATAAGTTACTGAAAAGTAACTACACATAAAACTACCTAGCAAGTTAAAAAATAATCTTACTAATATTATAAACGTGAAGGTTTAGAGAATGTATGGATGTCTGGATGTATGTTTGTTACTCTTTCACGCCTAAACGGGTGGACCGATTGAGCTGAAATTTGGTATAGAGATAGCTTAGATCCTGGAATAACACATAGGTTACAGTACAGAGGGTAAAACTGCTGGACACAGCTAGTATGATATAATCATGAATAATAAAGTTGCAAATTTTACACAATATTAACAGGAAATGTTACAATAAATTTATCAAATGAAATGAAATGTACAATATCAATTTGTCACACATTACTTCACATTACCTATGTTGACGTTAATAGGAATTTTCTAGAACGAAATATTGATTTGCATTACATAATATACAGTTATGTTTTTGATAAGAGTTTAGAATGAATGTTAATAGCTTGGATCGTTGAATAGAGCTCCGGAATTGTAATTTTCTAAATGACTGTTAAAGGTCCTATAAAAAAATTATAACAAATTAAATTTGGTGCCATATGGCACAGCTAAGCTACAGTGGGATAAGCCAAAAACAGCTTTGGTTAAAATTAACTTATAACTGCTATGACAAACATTTCAAATCTGAAATGATGTAAGATGCAGTTCTGCTGAGTAATTTTCAAGCATCATTTCACACAAGGTCTTTTTATGTTTTCTTTAGATCAGGGTTACACAGTGGGGATCGTTATTCGACTTTAAGGGATCCACAATAATGTTTACTTAAATGAAATCAACTTATTGATGGGTGAGAACAAAGGCAAAATAATTGTCCCAAATTTTAAACTTTCAACAAGAAACAAACATATTCATATTATATTCAATTTAAAAACTAAAAGGTTCCATCGAAATGCCTGTAAATGTGTAAAAAATTGCTGAGTTAAATTATTATACTAAAAATCTTAGTAATTAGAGTTAATAAATCTGAAATATTTCTAGGAAAATTATACAATACACATAGTTTGGAAAACTTATCATCAACTATAGTTTTTAACTGCAAGTAATACTTACAACTTCTAAAAAGTCATCTTTGGCTTCCTTGTATTGAGCTAGTTTGAGGTAGACGGTGGCTCTCTGAAGCCGCGCCGATGTGAAGTCCGGCTTTAATTCTAACACCTACAAATTGGAGAAAAAGTTAATAGGTAAGTGTACTTAGAAATACTTTTTGTACTGTGTTCTTATGGAAAATAATATATTTGTATAGTATGACAGGGAATACAATGAGACAGTGGATATTATATTTATGTTTTGGATCAGCCAATACTTTAAAGGAGGATGGACTCCTCCAAGTCTCTTTAGGTACAACAATTAAAATCATTATTAAAATAATAACTCGACTGCTCAACTGTTCTGACAAACTATATCTGCCATCCATCCACCTCCTGATCCAAGGAGTGCCACTGGCCACACTGCCAGTATTCATTCAAAAAAAGGTTGTATTAAAGCTAGAACTCATCAATATCAAGTTACCGGGGGTAGACTTCCTTTGCAGGAGGTCGTCTAGGTGGGTACCCCAACAGTGCCAGTTATTCTACCGCCTGAGCAGTGATGCGCAAACATTACTGTGCTCCGGTAGGAGGGCACTGTAGCTAGTGAAATTACTGGGCTAAAGAGTCTTAACATCTTATGACTCTTGAGTGAGAAGCGTTGGTGCAGTGCTCCTAGAATTTCACATCATTGTGAAATCCCGGGTAGCACTGCACTGATTATGGGCAGCGTTTTCTCTTAACATCAGGAGAGCGTCTGGATCGTCTTCTACTTCATCACAAAAAAAAAAAAATATCCTTCACACCAACAAGTATTATTTGTGATTTGATTTGATAAGTACATGATAATGTTATCAAGATAATCTTATCTGATATTGATTTTGTTGCTTTTCACAAGTGAATAGTTAATTAAACTCACAGAGCTGAATTTTATCACGTTTTATGTCTGTTAACTACTGTGATTGGAATGAATATTGGCTGTGGCTGTGTTTTACAATCTGCAGCTACGCCCAGTATTGTAGAATCAGTTCACAAAACACAATGTTTGTGTCCATCAGCACCATGTTGTAATGTAATTTTTCTTTGTGTTATGTCAACAGATTTTTTCATACTAAACAAACTTCTGGTCCTATGGGTAGTACCAAAAAACGGCACCCCAACCATGTTAATTGGTCCAGCTCTGAATGAAACTCAGGAATTAAAGCGGAGAATGATACAATTGAGAGTAGTAACAACTGAGCTATCAATGTTATAGCCATTAATGTTTATGATGCCTGATAAGACAAATACCAAATGTTAGATAATATCAGTAGATAACTTGCCTTAGAAAAGTCTTGCAGTGCGAACCTTGCTTTGCCGAGTGCATAGTACACTGTACCTCTTTTGAAATATGTTAGGTAGTTATTTGGATCTCCCTCTGTATAAAACAAAAAATAATTATCAATTAAATAGGTGTACAAAAATGATAGCTTTATTTTTTATTGCTGATTTTATAATGACAAGTTCAGATGGATGTTTTTTACCTTTCAAGGAGGAAATTCGGCACTGAATAGGCCTATGCAGAGCGTTAAGGATAGCTTACTAACAGTAATAATTTACAGTAAGAATTCAAAGTAGATTTTTAGGCCAAATATAACATCTATTTTATTCTTGATATTTTGGGCGCACAGCTGTTGTAATCCCGTGATATCAGAGTCACGTCCAACCTTCGTAGTTGGCATTGTCAAGGCCTTTTCTATTCCACAAAAAATGGTGCACTCACCCACTGCGGCATGATAGTGTGTCAACGCGTCAGACAACTGACCCCTCGCCAGGAAGTCTCTGCCAAGCTCCAGGTGCTTATTCACCTCCGCCGGCGTCGCACTCTCTGAAACTACACCAAAACATCTCAAAAACACAGCTCTTCCTCACAAAAATAACAATAAAATAGGTTAAATCTCCACTCACAATCTAACGCTAATTCTAGCACTAAAAGCACCAGACATGGTGTTACTCTGTTCCAATTAATATTCGATAAGCAGTCCATTATTAAACTATGTTATGATACACCAGTCTTTAACACGAATTCACAGCATTTATTTCGATTATATTAAAAATATTTCGTTTGACGATCCACAATCCATTTTTGTTCGTCTCTTTTCGTGGTCTGTTCTGATTGGTCCAAATCAGACAATGAGAACAGATAATTTTAATGTTATTGCCAGAATGTCTTTAATTAATGTTTTATAAATAACTTAAATTTTGTATGTTATAGTAAAATAGTTCTTTAATTACAAGAATATTAAATTTAATATTTAAGTACATAAAATGAATTTATTTTATGTTCTAATAGTTTTCTACATTTTCTAAAATTTAAAAATGTATGTGTTTTTGAACGAAACATGTTGCCATGTGTTCCCCAACAAACTTCCCCTATATTTGGCAAAACCCATTTTAATCATAGTATTTTATATTACTCCATGAATATTAATCTCAATACTAATGTGAATATTTTTTTTTATTTTCTGCAAGGAAATAGAGATCAGAGAATAACGTAACTAAATTGTAATAATAGATAATAATTAAAGAAAGTGTTAAGCTTGTGCAGATTTTAATATATTATTGTCCTAGAATCCGAGGTAGGTGGATTAATATAAATTATAATAATTGAAATATTATGTAAATGTAGTTATGGTTGCAACTAAATAAATAATTCGATCTTCATTGCCAATTTTTAATAACCTTGACATTTTTTGTAAATATTTTGGAAAAAAAGTTGACAGGAGCAGGGAAAATTTAAGTTTTCTACTGGCAATACCAAATCCCGTTCTTTCATTTTCAAAGGAAAATAAAATCCGGTTAGTGTGTGAAAACTTAACATTTTTAAAGAAATTTTTCAATTTGTTTCCAAAATAACAATAGAATTGTGAAATAGAATGACACCCGAGATGTTCAGTGTATATTATAATGTTAGATTAGTGTCCGTCATGGAGATAATTCAAGATGTAAAGTTGGATGTCAACATAACCTCTTGACGAAGTTCAATTCAGTTTTTATAACTGAGTGGTGTTTTAGGTATGACAGACGCTGCCCCATCCACAGCGCCTAAGGCGAAGGCGCCTAAGACCAAGGCCCCTAAAGAGAAGGCCGCGAAGGCTGCTCCAGCGGCGCCCGCGGAGCCTGTAAAGACAATCCGCAAGGTGTCTTCGAAGGCCCGTCACGGCAGGCTGTACGCTAAAGCCGTGTTCACAGGATACAAGCGTGGTCTTCGCAACCAGCACGAAAACACAGCCCTTCTCAAGGTACGTGACAAAACTTTGTATTGTTTTGACATTTTGAGGTTAGAAAAATATACAATCAAGATAATTAGTTTACTTGATAATTAGTTTACTGTCCTCAATAATCACTGTACTAGTAGCAAGATACTTTCTACATTGTTACCCATGCCAATTCCACAGTAGAATGTTGAAAAGGTTTGGATATATAAAAAGACAGAAGTGTTAAATGATGCTTACATGACATTTGAAACCTGAACCAATCGTGTGGTCAATAATTTACTGATTCTATGTAATCTATATATCAAATAGTAACAAGGAATGTCAAGACCTGATGGAAAACTGTAAACGTTTCAGATTGAAGGAGCCAAGGATCGTGAAGATGCCATTTTCTATGCCGGCAAGCGTTGTGTGTTTGTGTACAAGGCCAAGAAGAGGACGCCCATCGCTGGTGGACCTCGTGGTAAGTGTAGTTTTTGAAGACTTAATTTTTCTTCTAAACTCATACTTAAACTCATGGTTGTAGCCCGATCAAGCTGCTTGGGAGTTTTAAGGGTTAAAAAGCCAATAAACTATTAGTTCTGGCTCAATAGCAACTGCTTTTCTAATATTTTTGCTCAAATTAGCATTGTAGATAGATAACTCTTTATCTCACACAATAATTACAAACAAAACAATTAACACTGAATACATTTGACGACGCTGGAACCAGAGTGATCTAGGGCACTTAGGTTATGCTTTATTATTGGAAATCTATGACCATTTTATTATTATTTTTTAGTTATATGTCACTTAGATCACTCTGGTTCCAGCATCATCATTTGATTTAAAAGTGTTTTTATTGGCGGTCTTATTGCTAATAGTGATCTATGAAAATCTCTTCCAGACAACCAAGATTGTATTTAAAAACTCTTGGAGAAATTTTGATAAAAGTTCAAATTGTAAATAGTATGGATTATATTTCAATATTCATCATAATATTATGTACAAGCGAGGTAGGCAACAGCATATTATATTATTAAGCCCTTTAGGCACAAATATAGATTAAGTGATTACTGTGATGTACCTAGTTCAAAGGAAACACATTGTAAACTTCCTATTGGCTCAGGTGTGGGTTGATTTAACAAGTTTCGTGAGGGACATTTTTGGCTTGCCTGCCCGCTATTCATAAAACACAGTGCACCATAGCATAAAACTCAATTTTACAGGAAAAATAAAGAAACCATTATTTTCATTAGTATCATTTGTTCCAGAAACCAGAACTTTTAAAATGTATAACTTTTTTATTCAAAATAAATGAGTATTTGGAATTTTTGGACCTATAGAAGTCAAATTAAATGATAATTAGCTTACTAAACCAGCATACATTTTTAAATAGGTAATAGTAATTTCACTGTAATTAGTGTAATTATTAGGCTACATGTTATGACTTTTGAGTAAGAAGTGTTGGTGCAGTTTATAAATCCATGACACTGCTCATAATGAGTATAGTGCATACTCATTATGAGCAGTGCTATCGTTTACCATCAGGAGAGTGTCTAGCTTTTTACTTCCTTGTATATTTTTTTATGTGATAAGACGAGCAAGATGCTCTCCTGATGTTAAAAGTTAACACTGCCCATAATCAGTACAGTGCTACTAAGGATTTCACAATGATGTGAAATTCTAGGAGCACTGCACCAACGCTTCTCAAGAGTCATAAGATGTTAAGACTCTTTAGCCCAGTAATACTAGCTACAGTGCCCACCTACCGAATTACTGGCACTGTTGGGGTATCCACCTAGACGATCTCCTGCAATGGAAGTTTACCTCCGGTAAAATAAGTCATCATCACTGGCCTCTTACATCTATGAAAGATGATTCAAGCAGCGTCCGTAATTATGGTTCGGTACTTCCGTGAGTGGCTAGTGAGGCCGATGCGGGAGCGACGTCGTATCGGTAAAATAAGTACTAATGGGCAACCTCTGTGGCTATTATAAGTACATATTATATATTTACAAAAGAAAAGTATATAGTATTATATCCGTTACCCCAACCACCATAATACAAGCATTAAGTTGCTTAGTTTGGGGGTAGGTGGCGCTGTGTGAAATGTCCTGAAATATTTATTTTAATTTCCACCCTTAGGCAAGAAGACCAAGTTGCGCGCGATCTGGGGCAAGGTGACCCGACCACACGGCAACTCCGGAGGTGTTCGTGCTCGCTTCAAGTCCAATCTGCCCGCTCATGCTATGGGACACAGGATACGTGTGGTAAGGAACATTTATATCATTTTACCAACTAATTTAAGCAATAATGCTTACTTACAATTCTTGATGTTGAACCGTCATAAGGTCAAATGTTTGTTTTATCAACTACTAGCTGCACCCAGCGGTTTTACCCGCTGTATTGTTGCCTACGTGTTATTCCAGGTTCTAAGCTTATCTCTATACCAAATTTCAACTCAATACACCTGTTTAGGTGTGAAAGAGTAATATCAAACATACATCCATACATTCTTACAAACTTTTAAGATATAGACTACTGTTCAGAGGCTAAAACTTTTGGGTAAAGCTAGCAGAATATATGTACATTTAATGATGTTTTAAATAGACATTTGAAACCTGAATATTATGTGGACAAATTTTACTTTACTGATAAAAACTACATTTTATTTACTAATAATTTTAGATGTTCTCAATATAAATGTGTTAAATTTTTGTTTCAGATGCTGTATCCTTCCAGGATTTAAGAGCCTGTTAACTATAAGCCTACAATAAAACCCACAAAAAAATCAACATATTCTTTCATTTTACAAGCTTTATATTACTTTCACCTGTCTGTTGTCTGTCTGTCTGTCTGTCTGTCTGTCTGTAATCAAATCTTGCAAGTTTAATTTGACCCACTTCCCGGTTTCCAATTGAGCTGAAAATTTGCATGCGTGTGTAAATCGGATGACAATGCAATATTTTTATGACATCGAGCTGATCTGATGATGGAGCGGGAAGGTGGCCATAGGAACTCCGTCATAAAACAACGCAACCCCATCGAGTTTGGGCTCATTTGATTCGTCTTGACGAGTACTTTATGATACAAGACGATAATAATAATTAAAGCTTGTTTTTAAAATGTATTTTTAAATTTCACTTGTTGCATAAGTCTGTTCCACAATCAAAGTGCTTATCAATAAGTATTGAAAAAGAATTTTGTGTAAAATTTAAAACAGTTTAAAAATTTAATACAAAGTGCTACATTCTATCCCGCCGCAATATTCTTGAATGTGGAGATGACCATGCATTGCCCTTAGATTTACTTCATGTATAATGTAAGACCATGGGAAGAAGGGAGGGGTAGGGAATAGTCGCCCTCTCAAATCGCTCTCAGGAGGCAATCGGAAATCAAAATCCCTGTCTCAATGTGACCGCTAAAGCTTTATCGTGACGTGTGGCAATGAATGGGACATAGCGAACGACGCAGCAAGGTACAGCGACTTGTGAGGGAAAACCATCCCAATTGCCACCCGGTGGCGACTGGGAATTTGATTCCAGATTGCCCCAAGGGACGACTAAGAAAACCTTTATCAATAAGGGCAATCCCGGTACATTCTCATGTGCCCCCCAGGTGGCAATTTCCACTGAATGGCGACTGGGAAGATACTTATTATTCGTACTAGAAAATATTTTGAACTGCTGTGTAGGCCGCCAATCCCCCTTTTCTTTTTCACCCGGTGGCTCCTGGGATTTTATTCTCAAATACCACCCGGGGGCGAATGTGAATGTACCGCACCGTACGGCCTACACGACTTAGTCACGAGTCACGGTAAAAAGATGGGTAGGTATACTTTACCGTTAGCGGAAAGATAAAATAACAATTAATTGATACCACATAGAAATATCTTACCACCACAAAAATTAAAGCTATGTGTGTAGATACCAATTGGCGGTCTTAAGTCTTATCGCTCAAAGCGAGTTTTTCCAGACAACCGTGCAGGGACAGAAAATATACAACACTGGATGGACAGAAATCCCTAAGAAGCATTATAATATTTGTGGTTACATGATTTCCGCCGGCATTATATTACTCATCCAATGAAACCCTACCCGAACACATCCTGCGGGCACGGTTATTCAATCTTTTAGACATCTCTCAAACCGCATGCACGTTGCGAAGCAAAACGTCGGCGCACGGGCACGTGGATTCTGCGCGTGCATTTTGTAGGTACCTATAGTCTTATGATTTATTGTTATACACGAACAACCATGGGTACCTATCTGAATAATTTATGTAAATACTTAAGTACCTCCTTGAAGTTCTTTCAGAAAATAATAATAGGTATATGAACGACGAAAGCAGATGATCATTTTATTAGTGTCCTATTGATTCACCTAATGTTTTTAGCTAAATAAATAAATATTTCAACACATTTCACACAGCGCCACCTAACCCCAAGCTAAGCAACTTAATGCTTGTGTTATAACGGATATAATACCTACTTAGGTATATACTTTTCTTTTGTAAATACATATAATAGATATTGAAAACCACCCAGACCAGAAACAAATACCTGTGGATCACACAAACATTTGTCCCATGCGGGAATCGAACCCGCAACCTTCTGCGTTGCAGGCGGGTCGGCTGGTATTAGCCCCAGCCCACCGCACCGCGCCACAGAGGTTCGTAAATTATTTCCCAATTTCATCTACGAGTGTAGGTACCTAATATCTGCCTCTTACCTAACATTATTATAGCGTAATTAACTTAGGTATTTTCGTATGAATTTTGTCTAAGTAGATGCTTATAAAAAGAAAATTGCGTCCGTTGTCAATTTGCAGTAAATGGACAGTTTTCCTTACCCACGGAAAATCCCACGAATGAGTAGGTTTTTACCTGCATAACAAGATGCAAATTGTGGTGATGTACCTGTTCTTACTTTTTATGTACAAAAACAGGTAGGTAAGTGTTTAGGATTTAAGAACAGACTAGGTAGGTACCCACATAGGTCTACATTTTTTTCTGAAAATGTATTTTTCATTAATATCTATGTTGATCCAGAATCCAGATCAAAGTTAGCCCTTAACAACAATAAGGTACTAAAGCTTTCATAGGAAGCCTTTATGACTAAGTAGACCGATCGATTTCAGATTTTTAGAGGAGTTTAAAATATTTCGTCAGATTTTAATTTTTCAGTTTTTTTGATGTTCACCTTACCTACCTACTAAAAAAAGACGCTGATCTGGATTTTAAGAAAAATATTTTAATTAATACATACCTATCTAAGTTTTTTTTGTGTGGTAGAAGAGATCCCATTAAAATTTTATCGAAATAGGTCAAGCGGTTTTCCGGTGTGCATCTCGAATCTCGCCCTCGTTATTGACACCGAGCTTGAAGTCAGTTTAATTTTTTTAAATTCACTTTTATTATTTAGCTATGACATTACCCATTCATATAGGACGGGAGGCCACAATCGATAACAGTATCGGTGTCACGGACGGCGCTCCACTTCTCATTCACCTGTCATGTCGGCAGTTAGCTGCAGGCCACACCGCATGCTTTGTTCATGACCTATACTTGCTATCCTAGCTATTGTATGTGTCTTACTAATATTATAAACGTGAACGTTTGTAAGAATGTATTATGTTTGGTACTCTTTCACGCCTAAACGGGTGGACCAATTGAGCTGAAATTTGTTAAGTATAAGATAGCTTAGACCCTGGCGAGTAAACCACTGGGCGCAGCTAGTAGATATCTATTATAATATATAAGGTAGGTAGTCTTTTTTGGAGGGAAAAAGCCTTCGCCCTGTTCTCGTTACCTCCGTGACATCACTATGCTTCAGCAGAGAAACGTTCACGGGGGCTTTAGCATGACACAACAATTATATTGTGGGACTTATGCCGGTCTTCGAAGCTTGCCCACCGCCCACCAAACCCTACCTTTATACCTACTGGTAACATCCTGCTAAAACCATAATAAAACTGCGACCCCTATTCAGGTCCATCCTGCCCCGCTGCTCCATAAAGGCGGAAAGACTGCCTTTCAAGGGGTTTTAGTGGGTATTAACCGGCATTGCACTCCTGTCGACCAGTAGCGGCGCTAGGCGTCAGCGACGTCGGCGACCGCCGACGGCCTCGCGGTTGAGGGGGCCTCGCAAAATTTTTAATTATTTAATATTAATTTATTAATTTTTTTAAACATATGCGCGAGTTAAGTGATTGAGAAGTACCTACTTAAGGGCATTCATGAAAATGCATCAAAAGAAGACCTTTTCAAGTATAATAATGATTTAGGTAGGACTTATAATATATTAAGCAGCTCGATCCGCTATCTGGGACTGCAGGTGGATGGTCGATGGAATTGGCATGCTCACTTTAAGCAGCTAGTTCCCAGACTTGTAAAAACCGCGACGGCCCTCGGGTGGCTCCTGCCTAATATGTCGGGACCGAAGATTTCATGCCGCAGGCTTTACACCGGAGTTGTACGGTCAATGGCCCTTTACGGGGCCCCCGTGTGGGCGAACACTCTTAAGCGTCTTGACGTCACTTTGCTCACTCGTGTGCAAAGGTTGATGTCCATAAGGGTGGTCCGGGGATACCGCACAATCTCTGGAGAGGCGGCGGCGGCACTCGCCGGAACTGTGCCGTGGGATCTCGACGCGAGAGCCCTCTCGGCAGCATATCACTGGCGAGAGGAGGCGCGCCTTAGAGGAGACAACCCGGCACAGCGGGAAGTAGAAGCCATGCGAGATGAGTATCACCAGCAAGCGCTGGAGGCGTGGGCGTTGCGGCTCGCTAATCCCAGTTTCGGGACGCGAACCATCGAGGCAATTCGTCCAGTTCTTAAGCAGTGGGTGGACAGACGGCACGGTGTCCTGACATTCCACATGACGCAGATTCTCTCGGGTCATGGTTGTTTCGGGAGATATTTGTGTCGAATCGCTGGAAGGGAACCGACTGCTGAATGTCACCACTGTGACGATTGCCTCGAGGAGAGGGCGGAGCACACTCTGCTGGAGTGTAATGCCTGGTCGAGGGAGCGACAAAGTTTGGTCGCCATTGTGGGGGATAACCTCTCTCTGACATCTATTGTCGCGAAGATGGTGGAGAGGGAGGAAAATTGGTCAGTGGTGCAGAGCTTTTGCGAGGAAGTAATGCGAGCAAAAGAAGAAGCAGAGCGGGAACGAGAAGCCGTTTCCATCCGTTTCTTGCCGTTTCTTGATATTAGAAGACGAAGACCTGGGCGCAGGAGGAGGGCTTACGGCCGTCTAGATCCTCCTGCAGCACAGACGTGAACTATTGGGCTCTGGGCCACGGTGGGGGACCGTTGCCCAGATTGCACAGCCCTGTTGGTGTGTCAACGTGTCGGCACACCGACAACGAGACGTCTATGGGGGCCCTTTACACCCCCATCACAGAGGAGATCGAGTTCGAACTGTTTGACGGTAATGGAATGTTATGCCTCCTGGTGCTCCATTACCGACATACACAGCAAGAGGGCACGTTGCTGGGGGTTTTAGTGGGTGCGAGCCCCACACTCCCCCCCCTTTTCTTCCCCGATAGGGGGGATAGCGCGGTAGGCGTTTCCCCCAGCATTAAAAAAAAAAAAAAAGGACTTATAATATATTTTCAGGAAGGCGAAAACGGCGACAAACAGCCTTGCGAACTATATAAATGTACTACTAACTCCATGTTAATATCAGGCGCTGATCCAGGGCCCCGCGGGCATGAGGGCCAAAGAAATTTAGTAATTTAATGTGGCTTTATTTCTTTTCTTGTCAAAATCAGCGGCTAGCAAACTCTTTTTAAAATATTCTCGCAAGCATAAGCAAAATTATTGTAATCTCGTGACTCTTAGAACGAGCTAAACATACATCTTTCGCATTCAAAAATACAAAATTTTCTCTGGGTGCGCTCTTACTAGATAGAATATTTAATTTTAATTCAGTTTCCTTGCCACTCGAAGCAAGCTAAACGCACATTATTCGTGCTGAAAAATTCAAAATTTTCTCGGCGCTCGCAGCTAGCTGCTCGCGCTTTTATACATAAGAATGTAATATTTAGATTCCTAGCCACTCGGAGCAAGCAAAGCGTACATTATTCGTACTGAAAAATTAAAATTTTTCTCGGGGTTAGCAACGAGCTGCTCGCACTTTTATAGATAAGGATATTTAGTTTCATAGCCACTCGGAGCAAGCTAAACGCACATTATTCGTGCTAAAAATTCAAAATTTTCTCGGCGCTCGCAACGAGCTGCTCGCGCTTTTATACATAAGAATATAATATTTAGATTCCTAGTCACTCGGAGTAAGCTAAGCGTACATTATTCGTACTGAAAAATTCAATTTTTTCTCGGGGCTAGCAACAAGCTGCTCGCACTTTTAAAGATAAGAATATTTAGTTTCCTAGCCACTCGGAGCAAGCTAAACGCACATTATTCGTGCTGTAAAATTCAAAACTTTCTCGGCGTTCGCAGAGAGCTGTTCGCGCTTTTATAAATTAGAATAGAGATATGTATTTAGTATCCTTGCCACTCGGAGCAAGCTAAACGCTCATCATTCGTACTGAAAAATGCAAGAATTTCTCGGCGCTCGCAGCGAGCTGCTCGCGCTCCTACAGATAAAAATGGTTTTATTACCACTCGGAGCGAAATAAACGCACACCTTTCATACTCACAGAATTTAAAAATATATCATCGCTCGGAGCGAGGCGTATCTAAGGCACGAAGATGAAGTAAATACAAGTGAGTTTATGCCGTTAATTTACAAAGATGAATTTAACGAGTCGTTTAGTGTAAAAAGGTGTAAAGTATTCAAAATTGTAAGACTACGCTTAAATGTGTCCCTTCTTGGTTTGAAAAAAATTCTAGCTGAAAAAGGGGGGCCTCGCGAACCTAATTTCGCCGACGCCCATGCGTGGTCTAGCGCCGCCACTGCTGTCGACAATTGAGTCCCAACATAACCCGTACCTCTCCCCCGGGCACGGGTTATGTTAAATGCATTTTCTCTCGTAGAAAAGTAAGGGTGTGATGGGGTTGCGAGTTGCGAGAGCATTCACCATCTCAACCCAGAACAAGGACTGACCTTAACAGGCCTTAGTACCGTGAAGAGATGATCCGTGGTGTAAACTTCCGTGCGTCAGAGCTCTTTATTCCCAAAGTGCTCTATAAAGTATTATGTAGGTTATACTTACTACCAATACAGGGTGTTTTCTAAAGGTAGGATCTACACCGTATATGAGGCGATTAAAAAAAAATCTATAAGTTACTTATTCCCCTTTTGTCCTTTTGTTGTTTTCCCAGTATGGACCTCCAATTTGTTTCCTAATTAAAAACTGCACCTTTGAGCTAACAATATGTTCCTAACGTTCAAAGGAAAGGCGTGCAATTTAAAATTGGTCGAACTACCAAAGTATTTGTGTTTACAATAGGGAGTAAAAAATTTACTATCGTCGACCACGGTCACGTTTTATGTTGTTTTCTTCGTCAGCTAACAATAACTAAGTCACGGGGGAGTAGGTTTTATTGCTACTCTTTGAAATTAATGTTGTGATTACCTACACACACTAATAAGTAATTAATATTTTATATCTACCTATCCAAGGGCGAATCCAGGATTAAGATACTTGAAGGTGCAGACGGGCTACGAAAAATGTGTGTTTAGCTCGCTCCGAATGAATTGAAAATTAAAATATTCTTATTAATTAGTGCGCGAGCTAAATTATAATCTTTACCATGAAAAACATATGTGCTTATTCCGAGTGCCAAAATTCGTAACTCTATTTTGCTTTTTGGAGGGGGGAGGGGGGGGGGGGTGCTTGGCCTACTGCCCCCCTGTCTCCGCCCTTGTATCTATCTATAGGGAGATACAAGGGCGTCTAATATTATGTTTATACGTATAAAACTAATAAGCATTCATGCATATTATTATTGATTGAAAAACAAGGCTGATTCATTTTCAAAATCTCTCTTCGCGTCGGGTCGTCTACGAATCGCTTGCTCTTAAATTTTACCAAAATATCCTGTAAATAGCCCTTTCTGTCTGTTACGAAATCAAATATGCAACTTTTTTTATACCTACTGCACATCTTTTAGTAAAACTACCAAATGTAGACAAAAAAAAAATCTTTCTGAAAAATGCTTTGACATTTTGATTTATTCGAGAATTTGATATTTCGCGCAAACATTTGCGCTAAGTGAAGCTGACCTATTATAGGGACAATTAGGTGTTTACAATGAACCATAAAGACGTCACTTACAGATGATCGCATATTATCAAGTTGTTGAGACAAACTAACAATAAACCCGCCTCAAATTGGCTGTAAGCAAACACGGCACAGTCACGTGGATTATGGATTCACCTGCCGATGTTAAGCGTAGGGCATACTGAATGGCCGTGGACAAGGGCGGATACAGGGGGGCAAGGCCTCCCACCAGTGTTGCCAGTGCCCTATCTTCAAAAGTAACGTAGACAGGTTCGAAAAGTAACGCATTTACAATAAAAGTAACGCATTTTTAAAAAAACACGATTTTTAATATAATTTATATACAATGTAATATACTTACTCAATTTAAATATAGGTACTTATACTTTTTTATTCATAGATTTCAGTAGGTAATAATATTATTTCCTCATGGGTCGTCCACATATGCCGGCCAATGATTCGCCGAGTGTGTGTTTTGTCTATGGACGAACAATTTTTGTCTATAGACGAATGTAGACGAATGTCTTCGGATATTTACGGTTTTTTTTCAGTCAGAGTTCAGAGGTCAGCTATGGAGCCCAAAATGTATACCAGAAATTTACCGAAAAAAAAACCGTAAATATCCGAACACATTCGTCTACATTCGTCTATAGACAAAACAAAAAAAACGGCGAATCATTGGCCGGCATATATAAACGAACCAGCAGAGTCATTGACCGGTATATGTGGACGTGCCATGATATTGACATATTATTTACTTTTTTTTTAAATTTTGTTTTCCGTTTCGATTGCGTTCCGTTTCACTAAGTTATTATTTTATATTCTTCCATTGTAAGTTCATTTAAAAAAATCATTACCCCAAAAAGTAACGCAAAAGTAACATTTTAGGACAAGTAACGTAAAAGTAACGCAAAGGGTCAAAAAGTAACGCAAAACGTTACAAAAGTTACGCACTGGCAACGCTGCCTCCCACAGAAGCATTGTAGAGTTAAGAATTTTGGCACTCGGAATAAGCCGATCGCACATATTTCATGGGCAATATTATATCAATCTCACAATTAGAAAGTCCAACCAAAACTAAGTATGTATGTCATTTTTCTTTTATATGCGTATGTTTCCTCTATTATTTTTTAGAATTTTATTTTTTGTTTTTTCCTGCATTAAGTAAGCACTTACTTAAGAATTCAATTTAAGTTTGCTTTTGTTTTATTTTATTTAAATTTTAATTAATTTTCCTTATGAAACTTTGTCAATGTTATGTGTTTCACAATTGTCAAATGAATCAGATTAACGACCCACCATGTTATATTCAGATCACCTAATTATAATTCATTTGATGTAGAAATACTTTATGCAAAAAATAAATAAAAAATAAATAAATATATTTTTTTCTTGGCGCTCGCAGCATGCTACTCGTGCACTTATTATTAAGAATATTTGAATTTTCAAAACATTCCGAGTGAGCTAAACACACATTTTTCGTAGCCCGTCTGCACCTTGCCCCCAAGAAAAAAATCCTGGATCCGCCCTTGCCCGTGGACGAGTGCTTGGCCGCGGACGAGTGCTTTGGCGTACCCGCTACTACCCCGGCATTATGGCATCCCGAAAGAACACCCCCAGGTTTTTTAGTGGGTATCCCCGCCGCGCCCATCTACGGCGGGGGGGGGGGGGGGGTCCCACATACCGCCCTGCGTTCCCGGCGCAGGGTGACGATGCGTAATGCATTTTTACTAGAATAAAAGAGGACATACCTACTGAATGAAATTAACGAAAAACAAGGGAAATAATATGCATTATGATAGACAGATTAACACTAATGCCCTAAGCCAATAAAACAGGCAATGTGCGACTTGGACTTTCGCCCATAGGGTTACGTACCTTTCTCTTTACGAGTACAAAATAACCTTTTGATTTTTAGTTTATTAGTCAATATATACATTTTATAATTAGTAAAAGGGTCCCTATATAATTAGCTAAAGGGATCTTTACTCTTTCACTATGGAACAAAAACAGCTTTTTTTGCCTCTTTACCATTTTTTTTTCACGTTTGTTGTATTTATTTATTTTAGGGGTATTATTTTTTTAATTCTGTTTTTGTATCTCGCTACCATTTGCTATTCAACTACTTATATTACTGTTCATGAGATACGGCTTGGTGATAGACTAAGCAACGGATAGACCGATGTACGGTTTTTTTTATTGTTGTATTTTTTCACTCCACGTCTATGTGAATGTGTGGACGCAGCCTTATCACATTGCAAGCTATGCATACCTCTACAACAGTAATCACGTTTATACTACAGACGAGTGCCCCCTCATTTGATTTAATACGAAGATTGTCCTGTGTGAACAATCACCATGGCACTAAATTATGGCTATATTTAGATGTGAATTATAGACTTACGTACTTACCTTATTTACTTGTAAATTATTTATTATTTGCAACTATAGGTCCTCTATGTAACTGATAGCATTTGATTTAGATAAGCTGAATGAACAATAAAGTAAAATAAATAAAACTTTTGACTTTGACCACGATCTCCCGTGGCCCGTGGTGTTAAGCCACGATCTGGCAGTATATGGTAGCAGATTAAACCTGGAAGGCGGGATAAACCTTCCTGGCTCTACAGAAAAGCCAGTCTTTCAGCTTCATTGCAATTAGTTCAATGGTTTTGGGTGTAAGAGTAACAAACATACAATACGCACATAGCCATCCAAACTTTCACCTATATTTTTTCAGATCTTTTTGCTGAGAGAGCAAGTTACTAAAGTTTTCATTTGATTATGGGTACCCACCTATGTATTACATATAACTTATAACTACTTGTGCGACTACAATAAATGGAAGGTTCCATTGTAAACATTGTGGAACCCTTGTCAACCTGACTGAAATGATAATCCTGTGTTGACGATGCTCTTTCTTTGAGTGTCGGACATGTTGTTATTATAATGACATGTACAATGTAGTTAGGTAAGTAGGTATATATATTTTGCATTATGTGCCTAAATGTTAACACCTAAATGAAAAACGTAGGAAATTACTTTTCAAAATTGTGGAGACCTATATAATATAACCAATATGTTTATTGTGTCGTAAGACCATTAGAACATGTAACTCATAGGCATAGGACAACAATAATATGAGGGCCACATAATAAGTGAAGCTGAAATTTGGAACGTTAGGGGCTTAGACCATTTTCTACCATGAAAAATGCGTTACGCGTCGATACCCTACGACAAAAGGGTGCAAGATGGTATATGATGGGACTCTCCCGCCGAAGAATGATCACATGATGATTTTCCCACTAAAATAACCTTGGGTGTTCCTGCGACCTGATGCCAGGGCTTTGGACACGGCGAACCTCTGGTTCTGGTCATGCTTAGTCCTCAGAACTCACTGACAGGAGATTGCTTAGACCATAGAATATCACTAAGGCTATTTTTAACCCCCGATGTAAAAACGGCGGGATGTTATAAGTTTGTCGTGTCTGTCTGTCCGTCTGTCTGTCTGTGTGTGTGTGTCTGTGGCATCGTAGCTCCCGAACCGATGGACGGTTTTTGATTTAGTTTCTTTTGTTTGAAAGTAGAGTTAGTCGAGAGTGTTCTTAGCCATGTTTGAAATCGGTCCAAGATGGCCGCCGTTACAAAATAGCTGGTTACTTTTTTCTCCACAACCCCGTCAATGTGGGTATATATCAAATGAAAGAGCTTAACTAGTAAAATACAAAGTACTATAACAAATTTAAAATCCAAGATGGCCGCCACCACAAAATGGTGAATTACATATTGCGTTGAGAGTTTTTAATTTTTTTAATTAAATTCACTTGTTTTGTGAGTAAAACCGCTGGCCGAAGCTAACCTACATAAAACTACTAAATAATGAATGACGCATGTATCTTCTATATATTACATGTTATCCAATCAAGTCTCGATACTCGATGCCCGCAGGCCGCAGGATATTGTTTACCTTCAGATCGTACGTAACTTGATTTGTTTTATTTATACAAGACGATTGAAGAAGAACTAGATGTTTGCCTAATACTTCGCGCTGGGTCATTACCTAATCTAGACTTATAAATAATAAGTAGTAAGTAGATATTCCTAGTTCGTAGTAACTAGTACTGCCATGGTAAGGAGATTTTACACAGTACCTACCTACACAGATGACGATATAGGTACAGTACGGATAATATAGGTAGGTAAGGATCTTGGACTTCATAGGAGCGGTAGGGATCAGCAGCAGCGATGTGACGAATAGACGTAACTCCACACGTTTCTGAGTGAAATGGTCTTGACAGACAGACGGACAAAAGAGTGATCCTATTAAGGCTTTTTTTCCTTTAGAGGTACGAAACCCTAAAAACTACGTATTTAAAAATTGGGCCAAACTTAGTAAGTTCTTTTTTGGAAGCTTTTGGTCTACTTGAAGCTAATTGTCATTTTCTTTGTAGTTTGTACCTGCGTTTTATAGAGCCTTTTAGTATCTAGTTACTAAGTTACGATCTCCTGGAAGCCAATAATTGATGTAACGCAATATCGTTAGCGAAATGATAAACACGGCGGTAAGGTATCGCAATCAAATTAAAAGTTATGGAACACTTACAACGACGAGACGTAGTAACAAAGGATAGATTTCGGTCTATTGGAAAACTTGTCTTACTTAAGTTAGATTAGATAAGATAACTATTTATCGAAACACCACAATTATCACAAGAACTTAGTGCATAACTTATAACTAAACATAAGTAGGTACATAGAATTTAATTAAATAATATACACCCATTATAAATGTCAAATTTATCTATAAGTAAATTTAAAATCCATTTTTAATGGTAAGTCTTTTCTTCTTACAAATTTTTTACCTCTTATACTTTTAAGTCGGTGAAAGCAGTTACATAATATATAAAGTTGAGCGCCTCTGGCCTCTATAATCAAGCCGGTACTAAGTCAATTTGAAAGAAGACACTAGAAGTTGAAAGGGGCCAATTTGTCTCGACTAATGTACAGGAATAGAACAAATCATCCAGATCCTGTCCCATGCGGCCCACTGATCTATTTCTGGCACTGCGTAGGAGATTTACGAACGTCTTTGCATTGTTGTCTTCACTTTAGAACGTTTTACTATCATCATACTTATATTTTTGGATTGTTGGTAAACAAACAAGTAAATTAAAATATAAGTAAATTAATTACCTACTTATTTTATTAAACTGACTAACCGAGGGCAAGAGAAACTTTTTAATTCAAAACTTGACAAACCACTCGGCTGATTTCGATAAAATTTATATCGCACCAATCTGGAAAGTATGTATATCCTTTGAAACATAATAAATTATAATTTATCAAAAAAGGACAGGAGTGTTCATTCTCGATTGTAAGATTTGCATTTATTGTCATATGTCTGAAAAAGACAGGTTTCAGCAGAACAATACTTTACATTTACAACTGTTATTATGTACTTACCTACTTACCGACCTACCTGAAATTCATTAATAAACAAATTCTCTCGTAGCTGCGTTTTCGCGTTGTATATCGAACGAATATCGACAGATATTCTTTACATCACCAAAAAATATGTGTTTCAAATTTTCCCCGATATATTTTCCGAGTAAAAATGACACAGCTTGTTATCTGTGCCACAGGAATATGCTGTTATTCGTGGATGTTCGCGATGATTGCTGGAAGCAGAACAACTTAAGTAGGAAGGAGGAAATTGGTTGATTGCTGATTGTTGATGTTCTTACTACGTAGGTGATGAATCAGGTGGCAAAAATGTTTTCTTTGTGTGTCATTGTTGACTTTTTTTAATCGACTATAAAAAGGGAAGGTTCAAAATTCGACTGAACCGATTTAGATTTTTTTCCGTGTTTCGGAAGGCACGTAAAACTGTGGGTCCCGGCTGTTTCCTATAGACTATAGGGTATGTCGGAGGCAGTCGTTAGGTCATGTAGCAGGCCCTGTAGGTAGTAATCTCGGCGACCTGAAACTGCAACATATAGGGGATTTTGCCAGCATTGGGAGATATCAACAAAAACGCATACTTCAGTTCGTAGTCCCATTGAAATTTTAACTAAAAAGGTAGAAAAGTTTTCAATTTTATAGTCCGGTCACGGCCAAGCGAGTTTCAAGTCTTTGTTTTTTTTATTTCACCTAGTACCTATCTCTACCTTTTTATAATTTTTGAAATAATTTTAAAGATTTAAAGTCTTAAAATATTTTCTGTACATTTCAAAGGATGAGAATGACAGAATTAAAATTCATTTGTTTACACTTATATTAATTTAAAAATAAATATTTAATGAGGCTTATAATAACTGAAAAAGGTGTTAATTTAGATTATAATATGTTAATAACACTATACTTATTTGCGCAGAAGCATTTCAAGAATTTTCATGACGAGTAGGTACCTACCAAATATACATAATTATTTTTACTAGCTGTGAACAGCGGTTTCACCAACTGAAATGTACTTAGTAGGATAGGATTTTTTAAAGTTATGTTCAGATTGGTAGCCGCTTAAACGATTAGAAAATAAGTCGTTTTTTTTAGTTTCTTTTAATTTTATCAAAATCGGTCTAGCGGTTTTCAAGTAATGAAATATAAGACATGCATTTCGCTTCGATTTATTTAAGTTGAAAGTGAGCTTGAAGTTGGCTTTATATTTAGATTATAATAAAAAGGGAATAATATGCGGTACGCGCTATCGATACTATAGCCAAACTGCCAGATTGGTCGAAGAGTCGCGCCGAAGTAATATTGTGTGTATTAACCTAATGGAAGCGGTCCATTATTGAAACGCTTGTACCGTATCTTCCCTTTTAATTTGCTTGTCTATACAAGAGGACCAATTATGATGAATGAAGCTACATTTTATATGTTAAAGCACGACACGAGTACATTTGGTTAAAGTTATGTTTAAAAATAAATCACTAAACATAATATATTAAAACAAATAGCAATTAAATATGGAAATGATAATAATTTCTAAATAATGTCTAATTAAATGGTAAAATTATTGTATGTATAGATGATTATATAAACACAATATATCGTAAAATATTTACTAGTAGTGCCTCCCAGTTTAAATCATCATCATCAGCCTATGTTCGTCCACTGCTGGACATAGCCCTCCCCCATGGCACGCCACTCAACTCGGTCCTCCGTCTTTCTTCTACACACACCCCCAGCGACCCGGTTTAAATATCTACTAATAATATTTCTGTAATTATGGTAGTCTCTTACGTCCTGTCTTGTAATCTGGAGGCCCTGGCATTATTATAGTCTTGGCGATCTGAATTTGCAACATATAGGTTAGTCACTCTACCTGTAATTGTGATTTGACTCTGACGCATAATGGGAATTATTTGAAAATGTTTATAAAATCCATACATATACCTTACATTTTCCCATACTTAATAACGTTAAATTCATTATCCATACATTACAACAGTAACTTTTGCATTGAAAATAATGATCATGTGCTATATAGGTATCTATATAGGTATATACCTTTAATATATTATTCGTACGAAATAATTTATAGCGAAATATAAATAATTACACCATATAACTTGAATACCCTATAAAATCATTTACAAACAGACCAGTGTCAGACACGTGTATTTAATATAAATAACAGACTTAGATATATTTGGTAACTAGCTTGTACTCACGGTTTCGCTTTTAAAAACCTTTCTTAGGGGGATGTCTACTCTATCTACATAAAAAAAATGTCTACGTAACTATGTCTATACTTCTTCCTTTCTGCAGACATTTGAGTTGTGCGTTGATGAATCAGTCAATCAGTCATCCTCCTTCCTTTTGTATATTTAGACTACCCTTTCTTAGCGAAAGTATACCTACTTCATAAAACCTATTTGAGTTCTAAATTTCAACCCAATCCGTTCAGCCCAGCGGTTTGGGCTCTGTTAATAGATCAGTCGATAACTCAGTCAGTCTGTCGTCCTTCGTTTAGATATGTATATATCTTATATATTATTATCTATGTATGTTTGTCAGTCATATATGAGTAGTGACTAGTAGTAGACATTCCTTATTTAACAGCAGTGCATAAAGTTAATTATAGCGAGTTTACGGTGAGACACGTGCTGTGGCCGCTGATTCATGGGGTCATGGTGTACTGAAGGTAAAGCTATAGAATAAGCTAGCAATAAAAATAGCTAGCAAAGTTCAGATAGCTGGTGATATATGGAATTATCTGACTTATTTTTCGCATCTTTATATCCACTAGAAAAGGTTCATAATGCTGCCGCAATTTAATAAGATATAAAAAATAGACCATTTATTGACAATTTACAAAGAAGAATAAGCATGCTAACGTTATACATGCGTAACTAAAAATGAAACATCGCATCGATCCCACAAAAGTCCTGGATCTGAACTGCTCAGAACAGAAAAGCGTAACACGCAGGGGAGGAGGTGGGATACATATAAGATAAATAGTATATTCGTTTACAGGAGGTCTTTGCCCAGCAGTGAGATGAAATGAGATAGCCGATGATGATATGAAACAGCTACTTTTACCTGGGGTAGGCTTCCTTTGCAGGAGGTCGTCTAGGTGGGTACCCCAACAGTCCAGTTATGTGCAAACATTACTGTGCTTCGGTAGGAGGGCACTGTAGCTAGTGAAATTACTGGGCTGAAGAGTCTTAACATCTTATGACTCTTGAGTAAGAAGCGTTAGTGCAGTGCTCCTAGAATTTCACGTCATTGTGAAACCTTAAGTAGCACTGTACTGATTATGAGCAGCGTTATTTCTTAACATCAGGAGAGCGTCTTGTTCGTCTTCTACTTCATCACATAAAAAAGCTAATTACCAGAAAATTGACATGCTGAAATAGCTGCTTAGCAGAGTTTTAATATATATTTCTTCGCACAGCATCACAGCCATAATAGAGTTGAATGTCAAGGCACAAGGCGGCGCGGCGTACCGTGACGGATGAACTTCAAACATAGTTCGCAGCGTTATTAGTTTGTAACTTACTGCACCAAAACTTTATTACACGGAAACTCTGCCTTTAGGAAACACGCTGAAGTTCAGCGGGTTGAATGATTACAGATTGCTTCATGTAGTTGGGTAAAACAGAATGTACTTTTTTTTCAAATAGGCGATAGAACACTTTTGCAGTTCCTTTTTAATTCTCTACCTTTATGAAAAGTAATAACTCTGTAAGAAGAACGGGCAAGAAACTCGACGTGGCGTGGCGAATCCGCAACCCCGGAACTATGGCGTCCCGTAGGAACACTTACAGGTTCTTTTTAACACCCGCCGCGCTCATTTTGGCGGGGGAGTTTTACATACCGGCCTGCGCCGCGTAACGATGATAACGTTTTTTATCTAGCTTAAAAAAATGTCTATACAACCAAAATTCAAAATTTCAGACCAATACGGTCAAGCCGCGCAAGTGTTTTCACGTGAAGAGGTAACAAACACACACTTAACTAAACTTCATTAAAAACATTAGTATAATATAAGTTAATATTATTATCAGTTGGTACATTCGCCTGACAGTGGGACAGAGATCCCTGTACAAGACAGCTCGGTACCAGATATAGCAAGACCACACGAGGGAAGCCGCGTGGGACACGTGTTAGAAACATGTGCTACCGAACCAGTGGACAATACGAGTGTTACGCAGAAATTAGGTTAGGGGCTTTCGTTGAAAACAAAAGGGACACTGAATTTAATCTCCTCTAACGAGTATATTTGTTGGGTATTGCATAATAATTTTTCAATGTGTTTTGGGAGATGCATTTAGAGATCAATTCACAATAAATAATAATATTCATTACCAAATTATTTTTTATTTAATTGTGTATTTCTCATTTTAAAGAAGTTTAATTAAATTAATAGGGGTGATGACAGGGTTAAAAATTTGAACCGTCGCGTCAGCTACAGTGTAAAAATACTAGATTTATACTTTGAAGTAAGAAGACGAGCAAGACGCTCTCCTGATGGTAAGAGATAACGCTGCATAATTATGCAGCGACTATGTGTCTTATGACTTATGACTCTTGGTAGCACTGTACTAATTAGTACAGTGCTACCAAGGATTTTACAATGATGCAGATATCTAGATGCACCGTGCCAATGTTTCTCACTCAAGAGTCATAAGTCATAAGACGGTTACTAAATATGTATAAATCAAATTAAAATGCAATCTACTATGATGAAAGCTATTTTTATTAAAAGTTTTCCACGTTATTGTAGCCCAGGGACACCATATATTTTATGTTTATAGAATCAAAGTTAATTTCATAAAGTATGTTATGTAGTTAGGCTAGTCACGAAAGATTCCAATTTCAAAGGAAGAAGGGACAAATACGAACTTTTTACGAAAAAGTTTAGGATACTACATTTTCACCAGCTGATACATTTTGGATGTGTATTTTTGTAACTTCTTCACGCCTTAACGGCTATGCCCTGAAATACCTAATTTTACTAAAATTTGGGATGCAAGTAGCTCTAGCTTTTAGAGCAACATATTATATGTATAAGGCATTTGAACACCGCTTTTATTTTTCTTGACACCGCTATAATACTGTATTTGTTACTTTACCAAGCGGCTGAACCGATTCAGCTGAAATTTATTGTCATACATGTCCATCCTCTGTCATTTAACATTCGATAAAATAGACTCTTCTTCAGCGTGTTAAAACTAGAGTCCGACCGAAACTAGTTTTACGGCCGAAACCGAAACCGAATGTTCGGCCAAGGCTTTAGTTTCGGCCGAAACCGAAACCGAAACCGAAACTCACGTGGTCAAGTAAAAAAATCTTTAAAATACTGAAATTTGGTGCATTTTACCCATTATTCTGCATTAATTTGGACATGAAATGGAAGCACAGCATAATATAACGTTTGTTGTTATCATTAAGTTTGTTGTTTCAGTTGTAATATAAAAATATATCAATAATATTTTTATTATCTTTAGGCTTCCGTGGTCAACAAGGACCTTATAGTACCTGGGCCTGGGTCTTATAGTTTCGCTTTATCTCTCTGTCCGTCTGTTTGCGGCTTTACGGAGAAACTATAAGTCCTAGAAAACTGTAATTTTGCACAGAGGAGGGCATTGATTAGGATAAGAGAACGGTTACAAAAAATAAATTTAAATCAATTAATTTAGGGTACTTCCCAAACTTGTAAAATGGGGATGATATTATTCTGGCTGATCCCATAATTTGGGGTATTGTTGAATAGGTATTTTAATGAAGGACATATTTATAAGGAATTTTTTCGATTTAATGATCCATTTTAAATATATTTAATTAAATTTTTTATGCGTCTCCCGCTCTCTATAATCTAAACTACTGGCTTTCAAACACTGTTATGAATCACGAATTTAGTTGCAACCATGAACTTTCCGGAAAACCGTAGCGGTTAAGATAGTTTTATGAGTTTTAAAGATATCATTGATGAAAATTAAGGCAGTCTACATAATATAATTTGCCAGTTCTACGGAAGACTACATTGCGCGTAGTCTAAATAGCGCTTGGCCTATTTATTTAAATTAAGCTCTTATAGCAAAATTTATATCAGTTATCAATAATAATTAAATCACTAATTGTCATTGTTACTATTTCATTAACCCCTTGATCCAGGAAAAACTTCCAGTTCAAATCAAAATTGACATCTATTATTTTTAGATTCTTTAAAAATAGGGTTCAAATTCGCATGCGCAGGTGCGTCTCGATCGAGCCGCTCGGGGACATACGGGTAAAATACTAAGTATTAGTATTTTGAAATCTTACTAATTAATACTTTGGTTTGTACCTATTTGTACTAAGAAGAATCATCAATCTCTTTTAGGTACCTTTATATAAAAATTATAATTAGTAAAATTGCTAATTACATGCTCAGTTCCAGTCTCAACAAAGATAATATTAAATCACACATTTAAAATTAAAAAACCTAAATCACAATTAGTCGTCCGCCTAAGCGTTGTCGCGAGAAACGAATCTAGGCGAGCGTGCACGACAACTTCCGAGAGGAGTTTCGGTTTCGGCAAAAGTTTCGGCCAATTTTGGCCGAAACCGAAACTTTTGCCGAATCTTGATTTTTGGCCGAAACTTGGCCGAAACCGAAACCGAAACCGAAATTTCGGTCGGACACTAGTAAAAACCCTGAATCTAGTGAGTGTTGATAATTTCTCATAAATTGAGTTCTAAAAATATTGAGCTGTTAGGCAGAACCGTGGGTGAACATACCCATTCATAATGAATGGAAATGGATCCGTAGCGTGCTCGCAAATTGAAATGATCCTATTATAAACTGAATTATTTATTATTATTTATTTATTTAATAAGTTTGCGACTTTTTTTACCGTCTTCAAAAAAGATGGAGGTTCTCAATTCGACTTTTTATGTTTTGTTACTTCAGATCTTTCGACTGGGTGAACCGATTTTGATGTATTTTTTTTATTTGAAAGCTAGTGCTTCCCGTTTGGTCCCATTTCAATTTGGTCCAGTTCTGACAAAGGCATCCGTGAGAAAACCATAATATGAAGTTAGTTTTCATTTGTTAAAAAATATTCAAGAGGTACTGAGGTCGTGACCTCCTCCCATTTACTTTCTTTTCTAAACGTCTTCCTAATAATGTCACGCCATCAATTCTGATTTCTTGCCACCTGTATTGCATCGGGTGGATCCAACTTTATCTATGTTCCCTTACGTACATAATATGTACATTGATGGATAATCTAGTTTTTTTGTACCACTTGAGAGATTGCTTTAAGCGATAAGACCGCCAATTTTTTACCTTTAATTTTAATATTGTATTGTAGTCCCCAAGTATCTTGGTGTGCTATAAAGTTTTTCTATTCTATTCTATATTTCTGTGCGACCTATATCAATAAATGAATTGCATCGTACGTACAGGCTAGATTTAAAGTTGATAAAATAACTTTTAATTTTCGTCAACTGCTAGCAGTACTTTATTCTGCCAGAATTATTCTCTGTCCTCGTAAATTTGATTTTAAAGAATATTTCCATTTATAAACAAGTTTTAGCAGTATATATTACACTTGCACTCGTGAGCCCATTTTACTCTCCTAACAATCCCCAAAAGTTCGTGTAAACCTAAACGAAAGTTGAGCAAAGTTAACTTTGACATTGAGTTAGATACCATGGAAGACAAAGAAACGTCGTTATCAGGGCAATCAATTGTTCCATCAAACATTTGTCTTTCAGTTTGGAACAGCCTTTTATCTATAGTCACCAACTTTTCTGACTGGTGGCGGAAAGTGGAACTTTGAATTTAACTTTTGAGAGATATAACTTTTTGTATTTAAGAATTTAAAAAAACCCCAACACAATACGTAATTCACCATTTTTTTATGGCGCCCATCTTGGATTATAAATTTTATATAGTGGGCTGTATTTTACTCGTTAAGCCGTTTCATTTGATACCCATGTTGAGGGGGTCGTGGAAGAAAAAAGTAATCCGCCATTTTGTAGCGGCGGCCATCTTGGACCAATTTCAACCAAACATGGCTAAGAACACTCTCGACTATCTCTCTCTGCTTTCAAACAAAAAAAACTAAATCAAAATCCGTTCATCCGTTTGGGAGCTACGATGCCACAGACAGACACATACACATACACACACACAGACAGACAGACACGTCAAACTTATAACACCCCGTCGTTTTTGCGTCGGGGGTTAAAGAAGTAAGAAGACGAGCAAGACGCTCTAGTGGTAGTAAGAGATAACGCTGCCCATAATCAGTACAGCCACCCAGGATTTCACATTTTTTTTTTCCTTCTGTGTTTATTTGCGATCAGTCTCCGACTATAAGCAAATGTTTTGTGTGTGTAGTGTTTATGTCGAGCGTGCCCCCCAGCGGAGACATCTTCTCGTTGCAGCAGAAGGATTTCACATGATGTAAAATTCCAGGTGCATTGCGCCAACGCTTTTTACTCAAGAGTCGTAAGATTAAGTAACTGCTAAGAAGTCTGTAGTTTGACTGCGACAGTGGCGACATTATAAACAGTCGTCATAAGTTTGTAGCACTATATTCTAATGTCCATGTTACACAGTGCGAGCTAGCGTACGAGTTAGCCTAGTGAGTTACTTTATTTATTTATTATTTATTAAAACTTTATTGTAACACCACATGAAAATTGAAAATTTACAACAGTAATTAACAAACAAAACAAAGATGTACTTAAAAAAAAAACAAACACACAAAGGTATACTTTGGTTTAGCAATTAGCTTGTACGAGTAACTTGCGTTACAGTCAGACTTCAACTGTTATAATTGAAAGGTTGTGAGAAATGTATTAGGATTAGACCCTCGCATAACACTTAGAACACTTTTCGGACTTCTGAAAAATCACTGTGCGGTGCTATTCAGATAACGAATATCTCAAAGCAAAATGTCTCCACTTTTTAGCATAATAAAACACGAAAATAATATCAACCGACTTTAAAAAAAACGTTGTGTGTTTTTTTTTTGTGCAACATTTTATTGTGAGTTTACTGGGGGTAGACTTCCTTTGCAGGAGATCGACTAGGTGGGTACCCCAACAGTGCCAGTTATTCTACCGCCTGAGCAGTGGTGTGCAAACATTGCGGAGGGCATTGTCTGTGCGAGCGAACATGCTCGCCCGTAGGTTCGCGCGCTGTGTGGATGAGGTGAAAGTGCCACTATTCCGAGCGTACTGCACTTCGCTGTACACGTGTGGCTTATGGGCGAGATATACTCGCGCGTCATACAGTGCTCTCCGGGTCCAATTCAATAACGCATTTAGGGCGGTGTTGAGGCTACCTCGTTACTGCAGTGCCTCTGGCATGTTCGCTGCTGCACGACTGGACTGTTTCCACACAACTATGCGCAAGCGTAGTGCGTCGCTCGTGCGTAGAGTGAGGGCTAGCACTAACGCCGTTCTGAGCATGATAGCGGGGAGAGTGGACTGCCCTTACATCAGACATTGCAGTGATAGACATGTCACTGTGCTCCGGTAGGAGAGGGCACTGTAGCTAGTGAAATTACTGACGGCTGAAGAGTCTTAACATCTTATGACTCTCAAGTAGGAAGCGTTGGCGCAGTGCACCCAGAATTTAACGTAAAATACTGGGTAGCACTGTATTAATTATGGGCAACGTTATCTCTTACCATCAGGAGAGCGTCTTGCTCATCTACTTACTTTGTTGTATAAAAAAAGGTATACCGGTCCAGTAGCTGTCTACTGTCCCAACAGTTGCTCGCGTCGTGTAACTCCACCTTTAAACTCACATAACTTCAATTTCAGTCAAGTTCGGTGACCGAACATTATTCGATAGCTTTCTTGATGAATATACATGTCTGTCCAAACAATACGCCAATAAGAGGTATATGATAACTATGAGTATCCAAATAACTCTTTGCAAACAACGATTTGTCATTGTCAAGGCAATGTGCTTTGATAAATATTGAGGAGACTATTTAAGCCGGTGCTGTACTTCGTACAATGTTCGTGCGATAAGTGTACTATATAATATATTGTATCTATTCTCATTTAAAAGGGGCTTTTTTTTTAATTTGATAGTTTTACAATTTGTACGAACACTTCCGTGAAGTGGGGCTGACAAAAGAAACCATAATGCAGAAATGCCACTAATATTATAAAAATACAAGTGAAGTGAGTGAGCCGAGGTCAGGTGATTTTCTGCCCTTAATTTAAAAAGATGAATCTAAATACTCACGAATCGTTTAATGTAAAATATTATAAGAGGTGAAAGTTTGAACGTTTGTTGCTCTTTCATGCAACAACCGCTGCGCTGAGCTGAAATTTGGTATGTAGCATGGAATAACACATAGGTAGGTTTAACTTAAGCTACCTTTTCTCCTGATTTTCTCATCGGATTGGGACTTGAGCGGGTGAACCAAATTTCAGCAAAACTGGTTTAAAAGTTTAGGCGTGAAGAGTTTTTTTTTTTTTTTTTTTTTTTTTTTCTTTCCTTTATCTACAATCAGTACAACTTTTAGTAGATGTGTTGTGTGAATTGTTCTCAGTTAGAGTGAGTCCCCCATTGGGAACATCTCCTCTTCTATTTCAGCATTCCCTAATCTTGGGGTAGTACATGTTTGCGTCTCAGCCTAGGTGTATAGCTCATTCTGGTAAGCTGGGTGGCCAGGGTATTAGGGTGATTTCTCAGCCGCTGCTCATATGTTGCACGTGTTGCTACAATCTCCTCGTTGACTGTCCTCGCTCCAAGGTTAGAATGCACTTCACAGTTTTTGATATACCATGGCACATTGCTTATTGTTCTTAGTATCATATTTTGCATTCTTTGCAGCATTGATATATTTGAGTTACTAGCTGTACTCCATAGCTGGATTCCATACATCCAGACCGGTTTGAGTATACTGTTGTAAATGAGTAACTTGTTGTCAATTGACAATTTGTTGTTTCGTCCCAGTAGCCAGTATAGGCCTTTGTACCGTAGGTTGAGCTCATCTCTTTTAGATTTTATGTGGTCTTTCCATGTCAAACGGCGATCTAGGTGAAGTCCTAAGTATTTGACTTTATCTTGGTGTGGAAGAGTGGTGTGTTCAAGTTGGACTGGTGGACAGTTTTCCTTTTTTAGAGTAAACGTCACTTGAACGGATTTTGTGGCACTTGCTTTTATTCTCCACTTATTAAGCCATTTGGTGATTTCATCCAAGCCTTTTTGCAGCAGTATGGAGGCTTTAATTGGGTTTGGGTTGCTGGCTAGGATTGCTGTGTCATCAGCGAATGTGGCCGTAACCGTGTGTTCTACTTCTGGTAGGTCAGCTGTGTAGATAGTATACAACACAGGGCCCAGTACTGATCCCTGCGGGACACCAGCTTTAATAGTGAAGAATGTTTCCTGCAGTTCTTTTACTTGAAATAGTCTATCCGACAAGTAAGATTGCGTCAGAAGGTAGTAGTTGTGCGGCAAATATGTCTTTAGTTTGCACAGTAATCCAGCATGCCACACTTTATCGAATGCTTGTTGTATGTCCAAAAATGCTGAAGAGCAGTATTCTTTACATTCTAGTGTTTTTCTTATATGGTCATATACTCGAAGTACTTGTTCAATTGTGGAATGTTGTTGCCTAAAACCGAATTGATGATTAGGTACTACATTACTCTCATCTAAGATAGGTCTGATTCTATTCAGTAGTAACTTCTCAAAGAGTTTAGACATAGTTGGTAATAGACTTATAGGTCTGTAGGATCCAACTTCGTTCGCTGGCTTCCCTGGCTTATGTATCATCAATATGGATGACACCTTCCATAGTTGAGGGAAGTATTGAACTCTTAGGATGCTGTTGTACAGCATTGTGAGGAAGACTGTTGCTTTTTTTGGAAGTTCTTTTAGGACCTCCTTTGAGATAAGATCAAACCCAGGAGCTTTTTTATCCTTTAATTGTTTTAATGTTCTCCAAACCTCCTGTACGCTTACTGGTTTGATTGGTAGGCTTAGTTGCAGGTCTTGTTTTAGGACACTGTCTACTTCTGAGTCCCATTCTTGATTCAGCGAGGCATTAGGTGTGAAGACTTCAGCTAGGTGTTTCGCAAAAGTGTTGGCCTTTTCTAGTGATGACCTAGCCCATCCGTTGCTAGTTCTAAGAGGAGGTTTCATGGTCTGTGGTCTGTTGAGGTTTTTTGTGAACTTCCAAAGGGAGTAGTTAGTCGCTGATGTTGCAGTAAGAGACTCTAGTTTGGCGCTCAAAGTGTTATTCTGCCAATCGTTGAGAACCATTTTAAGATTTTCAGCGGACTGTTCATATCTAAGTTTGTCTTCCTTTAGCCGACTTTGTTGCCATAATTTGCGTAGTTTCCTTTTTTCCAGGATTGACCGTCTTATATTCAGGGGAACATTGTCGCAATTTTTAAATGGCGCAGTTTGAGGAGTTGATAGCCAACAAGCTGATTGTATCAATTGGGTAATGTATTTGGTAGCATCTTCTATGTCTTCACTGGTTTTTAATGCTACTTGGAGTTCGATATTTTCATTAATGTATTCTCGGAATGAGTTCCAATCCGTATGTTTACTGTACAGCCTTTCTGTTTCCTCATATTGTATTAGCAGGTCAGAAAGGGTAAGTAGTACTGGGGTATGGTCGGAAGACCCATCATAACATGTTTCGACTTTAGTATAGTGTTTTACAATACCCTTAGTAACATAGAAATCCAGCAAGTCGGGAGTTTTTTTACTGTCTGCTGGCCAGTATGTAGGTTCTGTTGTAGTTAGAACATCTAGGTTATTATTGTCAAGGCTTGATTTTTTTTTTTTTTTGTCTTCCTCTGGTAGTTATCAACCTCGAGCCCCAGTGGGTATGCTTTGAGTTCCAGTCACCTCCTGCAATGAATCGATTGCCCAGAGTTTTGAATAATTCTGTAAATGTATCTTCTAAGATTTTGTGTTTCGGTGGACAGTACACTGCAGCAAAGTTAATAGGACCGGTTTCATCCATTATGCATACTAGTGTTGCTTGTATTTGTTCAGTGCAATATTCTGGTAATAAATGGTGGCTAATTGTGTTTTTTATCAACAGTGCTGTACCTGCATGGCTAGTTCCATCTGGGTGATTTGTCAGATAAATCTGAAAGCCTTGAATTCTCACACAGGAAGCTCTAGTGCAATGAGCTTCAGAAATCAGAACTATATCTAATTTGTGTTCTTTTATTAGTATTTCTAATTCATTTTTATTTGGGGCCAGTCCATTTATGTTCCAGGTTGCAATTCTGAGAGAGATCATTGTGATAGTTTATCAACGAGTTTTGCTATGAGGTTCATGAGGACACTCATTTGTTGGAGTATAAGGTCAAACCTCTCCGCTTGCTTAGTGAGGATTTGTTCAATTGTTGTGGGTGTGTTATCTATCTCTTGAGATGTGTTGTTGGTTACTATTTTGTTGTATGGGATGTAATTTGTTCTACCAGCAGAAGAGGCATACAATACGTCTGGCTTCATTGCTTGGTTGTTACTTATTTCCATTGTCTCTTTTATTTTATTGGATGTTGGCATTGTTACATTACTTTTCATTGATTGCATTTGTTTGCCTTGTTCCTTTCCTCGTTCTTGCTCAGTCACTGCTTTTTCGGTTTCTTGACCTCTAGATACAGAGGGCTTAGTTTTAGGCTTGTAGTTGAGCTGTATCGTCTTTCTAGCTAAAATTTCTCGGTAGACCTCGCAACCTTTGTAATTAGCTGGATGGGCTCCCTGGCATAGAGCACAGCAGGCTGGGGTATTGCGATCTTTTTTTGTACAGTCTGAGGTTTTATGTGCCTGGGCACATTTGACACATTTAAAAGGGCGCATGCAATAATTTTTAGAGTGTCCATACTGCTGGCATCTTTGGCATTGTACTATTGCATTCTTCCTTTTCGGGTCTTCGATTTTAATATGTTGGTGGTATATATATTTCAAATTTTTTACAAGGTTGTTATTAGGTCCCGGAAGCATTGTGACAAAAAATGTGTTTGTGGGATTTTTTTTCCGGCCCATATCTGGCATTGATTATTTCTCCAGTTACTTTATTTCCAGTAGCCTCAATTTCTTGTTTAATTACTTCTATAGGAGTTGAGTGGTGAAGGTTCTTTATAACTATTCTGTAGTTTCTTTCCTCCTTCTTGTTGAATGTGTAACCTATCATGCCATTGTCTCTGACCAGTTGGATGATAGTTTTATAGGTGTTTTCATCTGTGCAGCTTATTCTTAGCTGGGTGCGATTTATAATTTTTGAATGTGAATTTATTTCTATCTACTGTACTCTCCAGCAATTCTGTGAGTTTGTTCACATCATTAATTCCATATAGGATTATCGGAGGAGGTTTATATGACTTTTTTGTTGTTTTTGCAGTCGAGTTGTTTGACTGTGAAGTGCTTATAGAATCTTGATTAGTACATTCATCTTCGTCTACTGTTAGGTCTGTAAACCTGTTTTCTGTTTGTACATATTTGTATGGAGGGCTTGAGCCTTCAGTTGTTTGCTTCCGCTTGGGGTACCTTTCTACAGGGGATTTTTTTTGTGCCCCTGTGGCAGAAGAGTTGCTCTGTGTGCATGTAGGTTCGTCACTGGTTTTAGAATCCGTAAGTGACTGTGATCTGGGTCTGTTGAACAGACTCGGATGGAAAATTTGTTGAGTCAATGTTTTGGTGGCTTGTTTGGGTTGTTGTCTGCTTGAATTATTTTGATTTGATGATTCCATTTTGTCTCCACAATTTGGGCTTCATAGTATCAAAGAATTTAGATTTTAAAAGAAAAAACATAAAAAGGGGGTAGACTGAAATACATCCAGAATGCACTATTTTTAGGTCTTTTTCAGATATTTAACTGTTTTTTACACTAAAAACACAATCCTTTTTGTATGAAACATCCTTGCACAACAAAAAACACTGCAATCCAGTCACTTTTAAGCGGGCAGTATTGTTTTTCTATATTCGTTTTACACTAAACTGTTTTTCACTAAAACACCGAATCCCGCTGGTCCCCGGCCTATCCCACACTTCCAGGGCCAGCTTGTTCACTTCACTTCACTTTTTAACTATTTTACGCAAAAATACGTGAATTAACACAATTATTTAACGAAATTGTCGCAGAGCGCGATCTTACGCCGTTGACAGTTTTGACAGTCTTTTTGAAGGCGTGAAGAGTGAAGAAGTAACAATAAACATAAATAAACACTCATGCATACCTTGGCGTTTATAACATTGTCAGGAAGTGGATATCGCAATCGCAAAAAAATTGTTTACCCATATTAACGGTAGTAAATTCTTTACAAATTCAAAGTTCTGAAGTATCCTATATCTACAAAACCCTTTAAGCGGTTCACGCTTGGCCTGGCTTCAACAGTAACTTTAGGAGGAAAGTGAGCCAAGCCCTTGGGGTTTTACAATTAATTCAACCTTAGTTATAAAACTAATTTGAACTGAGCCTTGAATTTTAATGAGTGTCCTTGAAAAGTACACCTCTTGTTTTATTTCATAACCTTTATTCTATTACTTTGGTATTGACCTACATCTCGATACATTTATCTACATCTGATATAATAAATAGCATGGCACTTCATATAATATGGTGACATTTATTACAAGCTTTTATATACTTTCAACTGTCCGTTGTCTGTCTGTCTGTAATCAAATCTAGCATGTTTAATTTGATCCACTTCCCAGTTTCCTGTTGAGCTGAAATTTTGCATGCATGTATAAATCGGATGATAATGCAATATTATAGTGACATCGAGCTGATCTCTGAAGTTCTGACGTTGTCTGATGGGAGGTGGTGACGTCACTGGCCGAACTCGAGCCGGTACATTTTGTACTGGATAGTGACATAGCGTATTCCCACCCAATTACTTATTTATTTACTTGCCAAAAAAGTTTACAAATTACAAAAGAGTACCACTGTACTCTGGCCACTGCCCCACACTAAGCACAAGGCCTTGTTGTGGTGTCCTGATTTGCGACAAACATTTATACTGTAATTATTGGAGGTGAGTACATAAAACTTACACAATATATACTATTATTTTTGCACATAATATGCTACTTTTCAATTTTTAGCCTCTAAAACCGCTGGACACAACTAATCATAGTTATTTATAAAGGCAAAGTTCTTGACCTTACACTGGCCTGATTTCTCCCAGTAAATCCTCCATTCTTTGTTAATAAGGGCACAATACGCTAATTGCCTGAAACTCACTTGATTTATCGCCGATAACGTTTTACTCACGGATGAAAAACTTTTGGACTGAGTTTGGTTAAAATAGAAATGAGGCACCTATAGGTAACCCATTTTGGTGTCACAAACGTATACACAAAGACTTACCGCAGCACGCACACCTAACGAATCTTACTAATATTATAAACGTGAAAGTTATCATGTAAGAATGTATGGATGTCTGGATGTCAGGAAGTCTGGATGCATGTTTGTTACTCTTTCACGCCTAAACGGGTGGACCGATTGATCTGAAATTTGGTATAGATATAGCTTAGACCCTGGAATAACACATAGGCTACAGTACAGTGGGTAAAACCGCAGCTAGGATACCATATAGGAGCGCTTCTGCATTACATCCGATTTATTCGTCAAATAACGAACCAATGTCACAATAAATGTTGGTCTGATTTTATTTACCTCTGCAATAAACAAATCTCGTTTAGCCATTAAGGAAGCCAGGTTCGTGTAGAAAAATGTCAGTTCAGTTATGCCATCTGTAGACATTACATGTTTTTTGTACTAATTATAGTAGGACTACTGTTGACATATTTAATTGTTAAGTCGGTCTCTCCATTATCGACCCTATGTTTCAGCTCTTCACGTAGTTTACTTAAGTAATCACGCTGATATGGAGTATGATCATTTTTCGCCTTTATGTCACCTGGTAATTTCTTACTGTTTTTTAATACATTTATAGCTGCCTTCTTATTAGGAAATATTACCTTGAGAGGGCGTGGCGATCCTTGTCTGGGCTTACCGAGGCGAATTACAGCGATGGGTGTAGCGGCTTCAGGGATGTTAGACAAGGCTTGTCCAACTTTGGTTTTATCATGCTGGATCGGTACCTCCTTGTCCTTAGCAATATCGCCAGATTGTAGTTGGCTCTCATTTATACCGAATATAATAACATTAGAACTGCGTTTCTTCCTTTCAGCTAGTTCAGCCAGAATGTTTTCCATATTAGTAGATTGACCTTGCTTGGCTTGAAGATTTTCAATCATTATTTTTAGTTCAGAGACCTCTTTTCTTAGCGCCGGTAACTGACGAACACCCAGCTCACAGTCAGGACACAAATATTTTAGAGTAGGTGACTGTAACACAATCACTCTTAGTTCCGTCACGAGCAACCCACTACACTTGACACATATTTGCCTTTCGCAACCGTGACACTTAATTTTCGGATTTTTATCATCCAATTTTGGAATTTCTTTAACACATTTCATACACACGGCCATTTTGTATAGCGAAATTTAGACGTAATTATTTTCGTTCTCACAACTTTTTAAATCCTTAAGTTTTTCACTAGATAACACTATCACTGCAGATTTAGCTTGTTATAAACACAATAACGTAATAAACTTCGCGTATTTCGAGATTTGAAGCAGAAATTTACATAAAAACGCAAGACTTTACGAAAAACACAAGTGCACTTTTCAAGTCGAGGGTAGGAAAAAAAAAAAAAAAAAACTTAAAACCTGCCATACCAAACAATTTAGTAAATATCAGTGGATATGTACTTTATAGACATGATAGAATTAAAGGCACAGGATGGGGAGGAGTTGCTATTTATGTATCTCACAACCTTAATGGTTATCCTATTCAGACAAGTGTTCACCCAACTTTTAACAATAATGCGCATGTAGAAGCGCTCTGGTTGAATATAAAATATGGTCAATTTGAGTTGCTAGTTGGAGGTGTTTACAGGCCAACACATTACACATATGAAGTCACCGATCAATCTTTGTTCGAGACCATAACTCGAGCTTCCGACGAGAAAATTCCCTTATTAATTATGGGTGATTTTAACCTTCCTGATTTAAAGTGGCCATTGCGAGACGTTGACACTGATCATTATAATACACTTCATGGTAAATTTATAGACATGTATGTCAACAGCAACCTGAACCAACTTGTAACAAACATCACAAGAAAAAGAAACAATCAAGAATCACTACTAGATTTAATAATGTGCAATGAAGATAATCTATGTACAAGTATAGAACATTATCCAAACATAGGAAAAAGCGACCATCATGTTCTCATTGCTACGCTGCAAATAAAGAACCAATTTTGCATAAATATCCAGAACGACCCACCAAGACGAAACTTCTTTACTACAAACTATGAAGATGTCACCAAAACTCTTATGGAAAATAATATTATGGATATAGAGCAAAGTGATGATGCTGAGCATGCTTGGCAACATTTTACTGAACTTACACACAGTGCTATTGAACAGCACATACCGCTAAAAACGCATCGAAAAAAGAAACGTAATAAACCGTGGATTAACCAAACGGTTTTAGACAAGATAGACAATAAAACACAATTATGGAAAACATATTTGCTACGGAATAATAAGGAGTCCTATGAAGCTTATCGGAAAGCCAACAATGCACTTGTAACTTTGGTAAGAAACTTGAGAACAGAATTTGAAAAAGGCATTGTTAGCAGAGGGCCCAAGTCTTTCTACTCATATATAAGACAACAATTATCTTCTACGATATCAGTGCCACCATCATTAAAAGATGATAGTGGTAACATCACTAATGACCAAAAAGCGGTAGCTAATTTATTTGCCAAACAATTTGAAAAATCATTTGTCACAGAGCCACCTCATATTCCTATCCCCGATGTTCAAACGCCACGTGTTGGTAACTCAATTGAGGCCGTGAGTATTTCACCAGACTTGGTGTGCAAAACATTAAAAATGTTTAGTGATACCTCTTCAATGGGACCTGATCAACTTCCATCAATATTATTAAAACAATGCAGCAAACTGATATGTGGACCACTAGCACACATCATGAACAAGTCTTTGGAGCAGGGAAAACTACCAATGGATTGGAAAGAAGCTCACGTTACTCCAATATATAAAAAAGGAGATAAATTCTCAGCAGGAAATTATAGGCCAATCAGTTTAACGAGCATAGTTTGCAAAACAATGGAAAAAATTATAGCAACCGAACTGAGGAAATTCTTAAGTAAAGAAAACATCATAATTGATGAACAACACGGGTTTATCCCCAGAAGATCTACTGTTACTAACCTGCTTATGTGCCTTAACAAATGGTCATCTAACTGGAATAATCGGCAGCCAACTGATACAATATATTTGGACTACGAAAAAGCCTTCGACAGAGTGCCAGTAAAGCGACTAACTACAAAGCTAGAACACTTTGGGATACGTGGTCAGCTTCTCCAATGGATTTCAGACTTCTTAACTAATAGGAAATTCAAAGTTAGAGTGGGAACCACGTTATCTGAAGCCCATAATGTTCACAGCGGAGTGCCACAAGGATCGGTGCTCGGTCCAATCCTTTTTGGAATTTTCATTACAGACTTGAAAAGTGTCATTAAATCACACTTGTCTATTTTTGCAGATGACACTAAAATAATTGGAAATCCACTGATTTGTCACAACATTATTCAGCAGGATCTGGACAGAATTGTGCAATGGACCCAAGACTGGTTACTCTCACTAAATGCAACCAAGTGCACAGTTCTTCACATTGGCAACAATAACCCAAAGCTTAAGTACAAGATAGGTTCTGTGTCATTACAATCTGTGAATACACAAAGAGACCTGGGTGTCACCATAACACATAATCTTAAGTGGGATGTTCATATCACAAACATAACTAAAAAGGCCAACTCTATGCTGTACGTAATAAGAAAGGCATTTAAAATCATTACCTTTGTTGTAGCGTCCGTGGCCCAGTGGTCATACGTCCGGCTTTTAATCCGGAGACCCTGGGTTCAAATCTCAGTGTGTGGCAAAAAGTTCGCCTGGACGCTACCGTGTTTCGGAAGGCACGCAAAACTGTGGGTCCCGGCTGTTTCCTATAAGATATGTAGGAGGCAGTCGTTAGGTCATGTTGCAGGCCCTGTAGTAATCTCGGCGACCTGAAACTGCAACATATAGGTTCGCCACACAACCTATAAATTGTGATTTGACTCTGACAGTGTAAGTAGGGTAACCTGTTCTGTTGGAGTATAAACCCCAATTATTATTATTACCAAAGATCTATTTGTTAAACTATACAAGACCTACATCCGACCACTACTAGAGTATGCATTCCAGATTTGGAATCCGTATTTTAAAAAAGACATAAATTTACTGGAAAGGGTACAGCGTAGAGCCACTAAAATGGTTATCTCACTAAAAGACAAACCATATGAAGAACGTCTCGTGGAACTAAATCTAACATCACTTGAAGAACGCAGACAAAGGGGTGACCTCATCGAAACTTACAAGATCTTAAGCGGACACTATGATGTCAATCAAATTGAAAAACTTTATGCAATGAATTCGAACACAAAACTACGAGGACACTCTAAGAAACTTATGAAGACCACACACACGAGCAACCCCGGCAAACACTTTTTACCAAACCGTGTCACTAAACAGTGGAACAATTTGCCCGAAACAGTTATTAATGCAACATCAGTGAATAATTTTAAAAATAGACTTGACAAACATTTAAAAAACCAATAAACACAAGTGCAGTGATATGCACGCATCAGCTCACAGAGCTGCTTGTGCATTATTAAATAATAATAATAATAATGACGAACAGAAATCGGTGTACAAAATATTCTACACCTACACCACTTCAGAGTCGGATCGGATGCAGTGGGAAAGAAGTCAGTGTTTCTTTGTGTGTTTTTAGAGTAGTGAACGTGGGCTTACTATGTATGCCTCATTTCTTTTTTCTGTAAGCTTAGCCTAGAATTTTTTAAAATGTGGTTTTTTTTTTTTTTTTTTTTTTTTTTTTTTTTTTTCTTTGGAGGGTAGGTGCAAAGAAAACACCTAAAATTTTGCTCATTTTGTATTTATTTAAAATAATATTCAAAAGTCTTTAATTAAAACAAATAATACATGCACTATTAATTAAATAGTCCAAATACCTGCCGGGAGTGTTTTCTTCACAATCACTAACTTTAAAGCTCTATTATCCACAACTCACTGTATCACTGCACAAAATGGAGGCTTTAAAGGACTCTGTAGCTGAATTGAGCCAAACGTTCCTGCTGAAGCTCACATAGTTTGAAGATCGCCAGCAGAAATTGTTGTCCCCGTCAACTTCTGGTGCATCCCGCTTGGAGGCAGATTTCGCAGCTTTTAAGGCATTTACATTGAATGCCTTACGGGTTCTCCAGACTCAAGTTGAGCTCCTGAGGCGAGACAGTGACAACATGGAGATGCACAGCCGTCGCAAAATCCTGTTGCTGCATGGTGTTCCTGACCATAAGGATGAAGATACGGCCGCAGTGATTGTAAAGATGGTTGTTGAGAAGCTCAAGCTATCCAATTTCCAGCCATCTGACATCAGCCGCTGTCATCGAATGGGAAGAGTGACTTCCGACCGACCGAGGCCTATCCTTTTTAAGGTACGCGATGTAACTGTTCGTGCTAAAATTTGGGGCGCCAAGACCAGCCTAAAAGGAACAGGCATAACCATGTCCGAGTTCTTAACGAAGGCGAGGCATGACGCCTTTATGGCCGCACGTCAGCGCTATGGTGTTACAAAGTGCTGGACTCGAGATGGCTTCGTATTCTTGCTGGATGCGGGTGGCGTGAGGCACCGGGTGAGCTCAGTGGTGGAGTTGGATAAGCTCGGAGGACAAGCGACTACAGATCCCAAGCCGATGGTGGTGGTAAAGGAACCCGCTGCTGCCGTAAGGACCAAGCGTGCGGCGGCCGTTGCTGGCAAAAAGTAGCTCTGTTGTGATTCTTTTTGTTTGGTACAAAACATTTCATGTCTTATGTTATTTTTCTCAGTGATTGCCCTGTTTTAAACTTTTTTTTTCTTCTTTTACTGATGTGGAGGTACTTCTTATTAATATCGTTCTTTTTCACCTTTTCTTGTCACTTATACTTATTATATTTATTTTTTGTTCATTGACAGTGACAGTTTGCTTTTATGTCAAATAAACGTTCCGCAGCGTTCCGTTTTACGGTAAAACCATTCTAATAAAATAGCATGCTTTTTTATATAATTCACTATGCTTAAAACTAAAATTTATAAAACTGTTCTTTGTCAATTGTATGTATATTGTTTGTAATGTTATGAATGTTATTAGATTTGCGATTCCTATTTTAATATTATTTATTATACAGGGCAATTCACGAACAATAATGTCGTGCATCTAGTTAAATGTACCTATTAGTTACTGTTATGTTTATGAGTTTTGTGTGTTCTTTTGACCCCGGCAGGTGTAGAATATTTGTTTATTTATAGTTAGCTCAATATCTATATATATATTATATTTTAATAAGTATTTATATCGTATAATTATATATTATTATATATTGTTGGTATTATATTTTTTTTTTCAAAGGTATTATGTCATCATCTGATGATGAAAATAGTGAAATTTTTTTATCTTTCTCGTCTTCCTCTAGCGAAGATAGTTACTTAAGTATCCCCACTCTTTCTGAAAATGTTGGTGCTCAATTCTCCGATGTTTCTAAAAACTTGAATATTGTCCATATTAATGCGCAGAGTATTCCGGCTCATTTCACTGACATGCTGACGTCTTTTGACAACAAAAATATTCACGCTATTCTAGTCTCCGAGTCCTGGCTTAAGCCAAATCTTCCGTCAGTTTCCTATACTCTTCCCGGCTATAATCTTATTCGCAATGATCGAACTAGTGGTCGTGGTGGGGGTGTTGCTATATATCTCCGTTCCCACTTACCTTACACTGTTATAAGCACATCTGCCCAGCCACCTCCATCTAATGCCGGTGAACACTTATTCCTTGAAATTCTATTCTCTCACTCTAAACTTTTACTCGGAGTCTATTATAGTCCTTCCTCCAATAATAATTTTTTCTCTTCTTTTGAAACTATTTTAGATAACCTTACACCCTCTTACAGTCATACCATAGTTATGGGTGACTTTAATACATGTCTACTTAAACAAGATAATCGATCTTCCTCTTTGTACAATACAATAAATTCTAGCAACATGACAATACTCCCCCTTAGCGCTACTCATCATTTTCCAAATTCTCTGCCATCTCTTCTTGATTTAATTATGGTTTCATCCCTTCAACATGTTGCTAAGCACGGCCAATGCCCAGCTGATGCCTTTTCCTATCACGACTTAATTTTTCTTTCTTATAAGATTCGACCTCCTAAGCCCAAGCCCACTATCATTCTGCAGCGTAACTTTGGCGGTATGGATCAAGAAAAGTTTCTTAATGATGCCAGGAATATTGATTGGACACATGTATCTAATGCAGCGACTCTTGATGACCAAGTTGCAATATTTAACACTTTCATCACACAACTGTATGACGTCCATGCACCTTATAGACGAATCAAGGTAAAACATGTACCTGCGCCATGGCTCACAAACGAAATTCGATCGCTCAAGCATAAGAAAGCTGTTGCTAAGACAAAGTACAAGATTCGACCAAACGATATGAGCAAGTCACGTTACGCTAAAGCACGTAATCGCTGCAACGTAGCATGCAGAGATGCACAACGTCGTCATATCTATGAGTCTGTGCAAGATGATGATCCGGCTAAAGTTTGGCGTTTCCTCAGGACACTAGGTGTTGGCAAGTCTCGCTTTGATACTGTCCCCAATAACCTGGACATCGACTCCCTTAACTCGCATTTCTCTTCATCTGTCAATATTGACATATTCTCTAAATCTAACACCCTAAATTTTCTTTCTTCTATGGCCATGTCTAATTTGACTTCTTTCTCTTTTCGTCCTGTTGCTGTTGATGATGTTAAGAAGAGCATTCTCTCTATTTCCTCTAATGCTGTTGGTGTTGATAGTATCAGCCGCAACATGCTCATTCCTATTCTTGATAGCATTCTTCCTGTCCTTTGTCATATCTTTAACTTTTCCATCTCTAATTGTGTCTTTCCTTCTCTGTGGAAAGAAGCTCAAATTATTCCTCTTCCCAAAAAGAACAACCCTAAATCGTTCTCAGATTACCGTCCTATCTCTATCCTTCCTTTTTTGTCAAAAGTTCTTGAACGCCTTATTCATAATCAAATTAGCTCTTATCTTACCTCAAATAACCTTCTCAATAGTTTCCAATCTGGTTTTCGGCCAGGACATAGCACGGTCACTGCACTTGTTAAAATAACTGACGATATTCGTCTAGGTATGGAAACAGGACAGTTGACTGTGCTGACACTCCTAGATTTTAGTAACGCCTTTAACACTGTAGACTTTGACATTCTTCTCGCCGTTCTTCGCTCTCTTAACATGTCGTCAATGGTAATAGACTGGTTTCGTAACTACCTGTACGGTCGCCGGCAGCGGGTTCGCCTTGGAGAGTCTTTTTCTTCGTGGTGTGGCACTTCTGCTGGTGTACCTCAAGGCGGTGTTCTTTCCCCTCTTCTGTTTGCCATCTTTATTAACTCTATTTCAAATAATCTTACATCTTCTTATCATCTTTATGCTGACGATCTTCAGCTTTATCATCAAGCACCTCTTAGCGGACTGGCTGAAGCTATTAGCACTGTTAATAGTGACTTGAGTAAAATTTCCAATTGGAGTACATCATATGGCCTGAAAGTTAATCCAACAAAAACTCAAGTCATTGTTATAGGTAGTTCTCGGACAATCTGTAAGGTTGGCTGGGACTCCCTCCCGAAAGTGATGTTTGATGGAGTGCACATTCCTTTTAGTAAGACTGTCAAAAATCTTGGGATTACCTTTGACAATTGCCTATCCTGGGATCCACAATTAACGGCAATTAGCCGAAAACTGTATGCCTCAGCCAGTTCCCTTCGTAGACTTCGAAACTTTTTACCTACTGCCACTAAGGTTGCGCTTGCACAATCTCTTCTTCTCCCCGTTCTTGACTATGCGGACGTCTGCTATCTTGATCTTAGGGAAGATCAGCTGAATAAACTTGAGCGTCTCCAAAATGTTTGCATCAGGTTCATATTTGGTCTTCGTAAATATGACCACGTCTCCGAATTTCGCTCCAAGCTCAAGTGGCTGCCTATTCGCCTTCGCCGGAATACTCATATCTTGTCTCTCCTTTACAGTGTTCTGTTCAATCCCTCCTCCCCGCGCTACCTTCGAGAACGTTTTAATTTTCTCCATACTTCACATTCTCGTACGCTGAGATCATCGGAGAATCTAATGTTAAAGTGTCCTGCCCACAGCACCGGCTTTTATGGTGATTCTTTCACGGTTGAAGCCGTGCGTCTGTGGAACGATCTCCCTGTTGTAATTAGACAAGCGCCATCTCTTGCAAGTTTTAAACTTCGAGTCAAAGCCTATTATCTTTCACTGTAGTTCAGTCTTGTGTTTTGCCTATTTAATATCTATGCCGTTTTTCTTTTCATGATACCTATTATCTAGCATATTATTTTTATATTATCTTTATTATATAAATGTATGTATGTATTTACGTATTTGTATATTTACTTATGTATAGGTATTTATTTTATTTGTATGTTTATGTTTATGTAAAATGTTTTTATGTATTTGTGTAAATTATTTTAATTAATTTATGATTTCTGCTGACGTTTTGAAACCACCGTCCTTCCAGTGTTGTATATTTCCTCTCCCTGCACGGTTGTCTGGAAGAGATCGCTCTGAGCGATAAGACCGCCAATTGATACACCTTTAGTTTAAGTTGTTGTATTTGTAAAATTTATACTTTATATGTGGATCAATAAAGTGTTTCTTATCTTATCTTATCTTTAGTTAACAAGTGTGTGGGAGGCCCTTTTGTTTTTTGGATTATAATTAAAAGGAATAATTAAGAATTAAGCCGGGTTAAGACAGCTTCGTAGGATGTTAATTACCTAGGTTACGTTACAATAATGATTCTGATATTTAAGGCAGTATAGCTAAAGTTGTTTTAAAAAATTATATTATTTGGTGAGATTTATCCCGCCTTCTTGGTTTAGTCTTTCATTAACATCACGTGAGATCGTCTCAAATGACTCAAAGGCTAACCTTTAATGAATAAAAAAATGATGATAATATTGTAAAAAGGGGAGGCCTATGTTCAGCAGTGGACGTCCAATGGCTGAGATGATGATGATAATGATGATTGTAAAAATAATATTTGGATAATATTTGGACATTTACTTAAGAATTTCTGATCCATTATGAAAATTTAGATTTTCTCAAAAATAAAGTTTTATTATTTTAGCGGTCATCGCACCGCAGAACTAAAAACTTCTTTCCATCCTTCATTGTCCGGGCCATGGTTTTGTTGAATAAAAATATATCAAAAAAATATTTAAATGTTTAATCATTCGTTAAATTAATTTAAATATAAATAAACCCGTCCATCTCAGAACGACCAAAAAACGTAAATACTTCTAAAAAATGATAGCCCATCTGAAGGCCAATGACCTCAGGAACAAATTGATGTACAAATTCCAAAACCGGGACATGAAACTCTGCAGTGTTATCAGGGGTCAACGACGTCCATGATTAATTACACCCATTATTCTATTTTTGTGCAAATAATTTAGCGTTTTAAGATTTTTTTCCTCTTTGAGGATGATTTTGCAAAAAATAAAAGGAAGTTTTGTTGAGAAGGCATTTTAAGAGTTATGTTACATGCAGTTTCACGTAAAGCAAAGTAACTTTACGAGAAACTGTAAGTTTTGCACTTATTCTTTAATCCATATATTTTACAAGCTTTTATTTACTTTCACCTGCCCGTTGTCTGTCTGTCTGTAATCAATTATTGCGAGTTTATTTGATCCACTTCCCGGTTTCCGATTGAGCTGAAATTTTGTATGCATGTATAAATCGGATGACAATGTAATATTATTACGACATCGAGCTAATCTGATGAGGCTGGAAGGTGGCCATAAGAACTTCGTAATTAAACGACGCAGCCCCATCGAGTTTAGGTTCATTTGATTCATCTTGACGAGTACTTTGATGCTAGATTGTAATAATAAAAGCTTGTTCTTAAAGGACTTTTAAAAAAATCACTTGTTTTTATGTTACAGATAAACACACTGGCAAAATTCGTCAAATTCTTATTTAAAAATGCTTATTAGAGCTTAATTCTGACACATACCAAAACCTCATTTTCTTTGTTCCTAGGGATTTTTCCTTAAAGTAATATATTATAGGCTTTTTCTCAGCGACTGGAACACTAAAGAGCAGTTATTACCTACGACCTAGAATATTAGATTTTTGCGTATTTTGCGTATTTTCTCCATTTTTCCAGTTAACAATATGTTAGCGTTTTCTTTAGGAATATCCCATACTCGACAATTTCACGGTCACTACACGGGTTCACTGCCTGATTCGATTTTAAACGGAGCCTCTATACTAACTAGGTTAAAGGAAATGGATTACATTTAGAGAAGATAGAATAGAAAGATAACACTTTATTGAAAACCACAATAACAAACAGATATAATACATTTTTTGTTATCAAAACGTGTTACGATTGGCGGTCTTATCACTCAGTCTCTTCCAGACAGCCAAACAGGAAAGGAAAATATCTATATATTTTCCTCCCGTCTTCTATAAGACGGGTTCTAATAATATTAAGGACAGAGCTCAGACCTAAATAGTATCTTTTTCATTATATAAAAAAAAAATTACAGCCTGGGAAATAAATGTACACAGAAAACAAAAGCTACCTAAAAAATAAATTATATCGGTGTACTCATAATTATGAGGGTCTTATCACTTCCGAAATAAACAAAATTGGAAAGACAGTAGTTTTACATAAGTTATAAAATACACAGATTAAAAACGATATTATATTATTTTTATTCCTATAAAAATATGTATAGTTCATTAAAATTATAAGAAGAAAACACCTACCCGTATGATCTAAAACTTTGACAATAATAACAATTACAATTGATAGTGGTTTGGAGCACTTGGATTTTCTGTAGATCGGCTTGTGGCCGATCTGTGGTTAATAAAAGTGTTCTTAACTGCTGTAGTATTATTAGTTTGTTTTTCTCAATAAAGGCATTTGCCACAAAAAAATAAATAAAAAAAAATACAAATGTCTCCTATAAGTACCTAAGTATGAAGCATTCCAAATTCCAAACAAAAGACCGCCCTTATAATGTGAAAGTTTCGTAGCTCTCGTAGCAGCTACGCGGCGTAGTGGCGTAGCGTTCAGTTTACGCCGAACCTCGGGTCGTGACGGTGCTACGCCGCTCGTAGCGCCCGACGTAGCGTGGTTACGACTAAACTATAGCGTCACTGGGAAATGTTACAGGTGAGAAATAATACGAGTATTTGTTTATAAAAATATTTATTTAGAAAATTTAAATAAAAAAAAAACGTAATTTTTAATTCTATATAAAATATTAGATTATCAGAAAATATCAGGTATTATATAAATTTCGATTTTCCATCTCCTTGGAAAAATAAACTACATGTTGTTAGTGTAAAATTTTGAAATTCCAAATCGAAAATATTTGTGTACAATAAATTTTAAAACTGTGGCACTTATAAGTTTTTCTTGTACAAATTATTGAAATTTTTATATTATTATATTAACGAAAATTTGAATAAAATGGTGGCTATAGCTTAAAATACCAGTAAAACAGGAAATAATAATAAATCAAAATGTTTGCAAAGTGTTCTGCATTTTAAATAAAAATCAATGCTAAAATAAATATTAACACTTATTTATTAGATAGAACTACAATATATTTTTTAAGTTTTATAACTAAATTATTAAACAATAAATAAACAATAATTTTATTTTGAACAATTTTATAATTCTCATAAACTGTGTAGGCACGTGATACAAATGTAAAAACAATTAAAATATTTTCACATAAATTAGGATTCTTATCAAGGCACCTAGTTTTTAATTACCGCATTTTAATAGAATTTGTATTAGACACGTGAGATTTTATGATAATATTTTAGACCTAACTGTTTAATTTACTGTTTTCATATTTCATTTTTAAACCACCAAAAAAAATCATAATTTCTACTTAATAATAATAATTAATCTTTTTATAGCATAAAATGAAGTCGCATCCGCTGTCTGTGCGCTTAGATATTTTAAACTACTCAACGGATTTTAATGCAGGTTAAGCAATTGATACAGTTAAGGATAAAGTATGCCAATGTTTGTAATAGAACTCCTTCGAAATAACTTGACCGATTTTTTATTGCAGGCAGACGAAGCTGCGTGATTCAGTTCCTTTATTATAAAAGCATAAACTTTAGAGCTAAGCGAGGTAGGATATTCTTTTGTGTTCAAAACAACTATAATGAGAGATTGTACAAATGCACTTGCTCTTATATAACTTTGTCGAGGTAAAAGCACATGAACAATGTTCATATAATATTATAACACAAAGGATACCCATGATAAAAGTTTTCTACACAATAAAATAACTGTGTGATTGTGAGTATTCGATTTATAATTACGGTTATACCCATTATTCTACCGCAATTCGCTCCAATTAAAATAAAATGTGGCTGGAAAAATTAGAGGGCCTACGAGTGATAGGATATAAAAGACAACATCTGCTTATGTCACGAAATGACGAATGCAGGTCATATGTGTGGACTTCGTACAGAATATGGGTACATCTTATGACTGAAACTGTAATAGGTCATTGTATCATTTAAATACGTGAATGTGATATCAAACGAGATCTACAATCGGGCTAGAAAACGTAGTTATTGGGCTCTAAGGATTATTAAGATCGAAGTTTACTAATTAATGTAGAATTAAAAATCAATAAAAATGGTCATATACTTCGACATAGAGGCTAGAATTCATATGACAACTCTCACAACAGCTACTGTGTGACTTCATGGTATTGAAATGTTAAGTACAATATATTCATTAGTAGTGCGTGTCACACAATCACAGGGACATTGTGACGTCGTCACGACGCCGTGTCACATAAACAGGCCGCGTGCGCACTGTGACCTCCGACGAGGTCTACCATGAGAGCTAGATGAAGCGATTACTGGGAGAGATATTATGCAGTTCATATAACAATGATACCAAACAATAATAAATACAACAATCTTCTTTATATTTATACAACGAAGTAAGAAGACGAGCAAGACGCTCTCTTGTTGGTAAGAGATAACGCTGCCCATAATTAGTACAGTGCTTCCCAGTATTTTACAAAGGTAAAATGATGTGAGTGTTATTTTCCTTTTGTAAACGTTATAAATTTTAATTTTAACAAAATAAAATCATTTTATTTCAGGCATAAAATTTAATTACCCATCGGTACATCAAAACAACAATTAAATAATGAGTCATACATGGAGACTAAGCGACTTATGTGTCGTTCTTATCATATTTTTATATTAGTTATTTTTCAGCGAGTAAAACCGCTAGGCACTGCTAGTAATCATAAAACATATATTTTAAAAATATCCTTATCAACTTCTTAAGAAAAATGTAAAGAAAATTAAAACTCATAAGGAAAACCAACTCAGAGTTAATACAATTTTTCAAACTGCGCCTGTAAAATGCAGTAGTATTGAAGCCGACCTTGGCTTGAGGTCATCTGTAACTAGATAATGGGACAATTGCCACCAGTGGGGAGGACATGACCCAAACAAACTTGTTACACACATTACGTATGCAGATAATAGGGCTAAAAATACCTGCAGAATTACCTAATACAACACAAGCTATGTTATCAGTGGCGGATTTACAGTCTTGGCCGCCCTAGGCCCCAGTCCATGTAATACCTGCACCTACGTCTATATAACGTGTCTACTCCTACTTACTCCCTATACAGGGGCGGATCAAGGATGTTTTCATGGGAACACGGTAGGTTTGTCCACTTCAACGTTGAGGTTACCTACAATTTTGAATCTCTAAAAGGGGAAATGTTATGTCTCTGACAAGAACATGTGTGTTACGTTCCGAGTAGTATAAATTTTTTAAAATCTTGTTAAGCGCGAGCAGCTTGCTGCGAGCGCCGAGAAAATTTTATGTTTTAGACTACAAAAGACGTGCAATTAGCTCGTTCTGAGTGGTAAGAAAATACATAATATTCTTTTTATAATAATTGCGCGAGTAGCTAGCTGCGAGAGCCGAGAAAATTATATGTACATATATTAGACTACAAAAGTTGTGCGATTACCTCGTCTGAGTGGTGAAAAAATTACATAATATCCTATTTATAATTGCGCGAGCAGCTAGTTGTGAGTGCCGAGAAAATTTTGTATTTCAGGCTACAAAAGATGTGTTCTGAGCGGTGAGAAAATTAAATATTCTTATAATAGCAGAGCCGCCGAAAAAAAGCCATGCCCCCTGAATAATATTTACCTACTTTTAGTTATTTCTTGTCATCAGTGATTTTTTTGTCACGATTGGCCGCCCCTAATATCTGGGCGCCCTAGGCCCGGACCTACTGGGCCTTAGGGCAAATCCGCCACTGTATGTTATGTGTCATTTAAATGTTACAGGGACTTTTAGTGCGCTAAATAATATTAATAATTGGGGTTTAGACTCCAACAGAACAGGTAACCCAACTTACACTGTCAGAGTCAAATAACAATTTATAGGTTGTGTCGCCAACTTATATGTTGCAGTTTCAGATTACCGAGATTACTACAGGGCCTGCAACATGACCTAACGACTGCCTCCTACATAATATCTTAAAGGAAACAGGCGAAACCCACAGTTTAACACAAAAAAAAAATTTGCAAAACAATTTCAGGGCAAAGCAGGCGATGGCAAGAAGAGTGACTAATTTGTGTGTTGTGAAACACACAAATTAGTCACTCTTCTTGCCATCGCCTACTGTAAAATCACACTAAGATTAGAAATGCAAAAGTTTGTGAGGAGTGTATGTTACTTCTTCATGCCTAAACTGGTGGACCGATTAAGCTAAAACTTGGTATAGAGATAGCTTAGACCCTGGATATTATAAAAATTTGTTTTTAGATAGTAAAAAAATCTAAATTTCAATAAACTAATTTTAAATCTATATTATTGCAGTTTCAAATAGCCATAATATATCCTATACCCTGCATAATAATAACACGAAATGAAAACAAGAGAGGCATTTAGTGTATGTAGTACTTTTTTGTAAGCCTATTGGTTTCTAGTTCCTAGCGGCTAGATTTCCGCCTCAGTCTAGTGCTCTAATATCTGGGAACGAAGTCACTTGGCCTTTCCTCCGACTCTAGGTTAGGGTATCGATTGTAAAGGCATACCAATCGATATTTCCTCTATATTATAAAAAGAGCTGTGCGACGTCTTTATAAATTTACTAACTGTGACAAGCGGTCTTACTCAATGCTGACCCTATGTGGTAATTCAGGATTTGAGAGCTTTCTACATATATGTACGTAATATTATATACATATATTGTATATCAAGCTAGTAGACGTGAACACTACGTCGCGCGTAATAGATAATTATCAATGTTTTTCTACTATATTACACATGTATTATGCATATAAACCTTCCTCTTGAATCACTCTATGTATCTATTAATGAAAACTTCATCAAAATTTGATGGGTTTTTTAATGATATAGGCATACAGACAGACGCGGGAAGTAACTTTATTTTATACCATGGAGTGATTTCAGCTAAATTGGTTCAGCTGTTACAAGCACACACGTTCGATCTACACATACATATGTATGTATACAGACACAAAAACACACCCATATTTGTGACCAGTACACAGTGATTTAACTTGGCACAGAGTTAATATTAGATGCCCTAGTTAAAATTGTGTCTAATATAAGGGCTTTTAAGTTAAAGGTCAAACCTAATAATATTGTAAAAAAGGGTATTGAGAATTTTACCTAATATAAAAATACCTAGTTAAGATACTTGTCTATTATCAAGACCTATAACTTCATTACAAATGGATGGCGGAATCATAAATCACTGGAGTTTGTCTAACAAAAGTGCTTTTTGAATAAATTTTACTGTGGGGTTACGTAATTTGAAAAACAACGTCGAGCTTACGACTGCCCAATAGTCTGCCGTTTTTCACTCATTTGGGTAAAGTTTGTAGAATGTTTTTTTTATTATTTACCTACTTAGTCGAATACCTCGTGCAATGTTATATTAAACTTTTTTGGCTAGCACAAGGTCTGAATTAATCATATAAGATAAACAAAGAGTGTTTCTTAATCTCTTTCTTCTAAAATAAGTATATAACTTACGCTCACGGCTTTGCTCGCGTGGACAAATCAGATCTGTGTTCCAAATTTCAGTTCAATCTGTTCAGTGTTAATATCTGTAATATACATATGTTTGTTACCTCATTACAGTTAATGTTTTAAAACAATTGAGATGAAATTAGGGATGTTAATAAGAGTTTTTTTTATACAACAATGTAAGAAGACGAGCAAGACGCTCTCCTAATGGTAAGAGATAACGTAATTACATAATTAGTACAGTGGTACCCAGTATTTTACAAGGATAAAATTTCAGGTGCACTGCGCCAACGCTTCTTACTTGAGAGTCATAAAGATGTTAAGACTCTTCAGCCCAGTAATTTCACTAGCTACAGTGCCCTACTACCGAAGCACAGCAATGTTTGCACATCACTGCTCAGGTGGTAGAATAACTGGCACTGTTGGGGTATCCACCTAGTCGAAAGGAAGTCTACCCCAGGTGTAAATTGTTTTGGAGTATTCTAATTTGTTTTAGTACATACATAGTTATCAGTGAGGAAATAAATGCAGTTTGCAGCTAGTAATTGACATAAAAAGTTCATTATTCTAGAAAAATTTCCTCTACTTCCCGTTTCCATAAAAGATCCCAAGTAGCGGTTGACCTTTCGGTGCAGTTCCATTACGGAGGCTTAAGAGATGCGCTTGTTATCGAACATGCTCGAGTGATACTGTCTATTGATCTCCTAGATTGTTTGCAGGGCATTGTGCTGCTTGTTTCTTAAACTTTGATTTTAAATTGAAGTGGCTGTTTCCTATAAGATATGTAGGAGGCAGTCGTTAGGTCATGTTGCAGGCCCTGTAGTAATCTCGGCGACCTGAAACTGCAACATATAGGTTCGCCACACAACCTATAAATTGTGATTTGACTCTGACAGTGTAATTAGGGAAACCTGTTCTGTTGGAGTATAAACCCCAATTATTATTATTATTAATTATTGAAAGTTTTGCAATTTGAAAGCTCTGCGAGAGCTGTTTTAGTTATTATAAAAGTTTTGGTTACCGAGTGTTTCTGATGATGTCATAGTATAAAATAAAATTGCTTCCCGCGTCTGTCCCTATATGTATGCTTATATCTTTAAAACTACGCAACAGATTTTCATGTGGTTTTCATTAATAGAGAGTAATGTGAGAGAGAGAGTAATAGGCATGAAGACAGAAAAACATTTTTTTGTCCATAATGTAGATTTAAAAAAAATATTGGACACGTATTTTTATTTTTGTAAATTTAATGAAAAACGAGTAAGTTACAGCGCCTTAAAGTTGCGGAGAAGGAGGTAATGACGTCACGCCTAGGTACGATTTGTACCTAGGTGTGACGTAGCGTTTCTCCCCCATAATTTTAGATTCCTTATATCTCAGTCAAATTCAATGATATTGACAAACAAAAAAATACGTATCGAATATTTTTTTATTATTTAAATTACGGACTAATAACATTTAAAAATGTTAGCCTTGTCATCACGCCTATTCAAGAGGAATGTTTATATGTATAATGCATGCATATAGTAGTATAACACTGATTATTATTTTCTATTAAACGCGACGAAGTTCGCGTGGGTCACTATGTTATAAAATAAAAGTCTGCATTGGCTGTATGTTATATCAAATATTTTAAACTTTGATAGTTAAGAGCTGTGGATTTCGGAGGCTTACGATGCGCTTGTTATCGAGCAAGCTTGAGCGTGATCCTGTCTATCGATCCTTTAGATTGATTCTAGATTGTTTGCAGGGCTTTGTGCAGCATGTTCCTTGTACTTTGATTTTAACCTGAATTCTGCAATGTTATTATTTAAGTTTTGTTTTGTTAGTGTGTGTATCTGGATCACTGTTGTTTATGAAGTTAGTAATGTATTTTCTTTAAATGTTTAAGATTTTGAAAGTAATTAAATTATTATATTATTAAAAGAAAGAGAATTGAAATGTTTATGACATGTCTTGCTTCAAAAAAAAGTTTTATAAAGTAACTTCCGCAAAGTACTTTCCGATTAAAAAAACATTTTTCTAAATTTCACGGAAGGATTTTCATCATAAAAAAATACAATTACTAAAATTAAACTACGTAGCTAACTTCTTAGCTTTAATAAAACTCTAGGTGCCTAAAAAGTTGGCTACATTACCTATCTGAATGGCCCAACTTATAGGTACGCGTTGCTTCAAACGAATTCTAGGACTTTCCGCTTGACAAAAAGATTCCAAAATCCCGCGGAAGTATCACAGAGTCAAGTTTACTTTTAGGTTATAAATCTCGCAGTAAAATATTTCCCTATTCGAAACTTCCTGTACATTTCCGCCTGCTTGCTATGCATTGGATGCAGCTCTCTACGTGCCTCGTCTTACAACTAGGTTTTACTTCAAGATCATGTATACAGACAATATGTTATGGAAATGTATATAGCGTAGATTGTTTGTGGTAGAAAGCGGAGACAATGTTATTCGATACAATGAGAAACAATAAGGGAAGGAGAAAATGAAATAATTTACAAGATTTTATTTACTTTCATCTGTCCTCTTTCTGTCTGTAATAAAATCTCGCAAGTTTTAATTTGATCTACTTCCCGGTTTCCGATTGAGCTAAAATTTTCCATGCATGTATAAATCGGATGACAATGCAATATTATTATGACACAGAGCTGATCTGATGATGGAGCTGGAAGGTGACCACAGGAACTCCGTAATTAAAAAACGATGCAACCCCATCGAGTTTGGGCTCATTTGATTCGTCTTGACGATTACTTTGGTGCTAGATGGCAATAATAATAAAGTTTTTTTTAAAGTTCGCTTGTTTTTTGTACTACGTTATTTACATCCCATCTGATGGAAAGTGCAGATGAGGTTGAAGATGAATCATGTAAGACGCCTCTTCACTCGTGTATTGCTCCGGAAACATATGACGATAAAGTGTTAATTAAAAAAATAATTAAAAAGGAAAAGCAATATCTTAGTACGGGCTTAGTGGAATCAAGTTATGTATTATGTAATTCCTGTGCTCTCTTTCCGAAATGCGTTATATGGGAAAACCGATAAATAGACGATTTTTCAAAAGAAGAATGATGTCTCATTAAGTCGGATAATCCTGGAATTCTATGAATCCATAGGCAGTACTAACCACGCGTCTTCAGGGGACCAACTTGTTTGTCACCTTTGCTATGAAACAGAATAAAATAAAAGTTTTACTTTGAAAAATGTGTACCTAACTAATAAACTATAATATTTTGCATATTGTAATAAAATAATTAGCATGGGTAATAAAAAACGTTTAAGTCCTTTCCTGAAAATAAAACATGTTGTGTTTATAATTTGCACCGCCTTAATTGAGGAAAAACAGCATGACCGTTGGCAATATCAGGTCACCAGGTACTTGCACCGACAGAATTTTAGGGCAGTGTTTTCCTTCTCGACATTTTCGGATGAAAATCTAATAAAAATACTCAAACCATTGACAAAACCATTTCGCCAAGCGGTCATTGTGACTATGTTCAATGATGATTTTTAGTGAAGCCAGGAAGGGATTTATCCCGCCTTTTAGGCCTAGTCTGCTACCATTGTGACATCGTTGCTTAACATCATGCGAGATCGTGGTCGAAGGCTAACCTTTAATTAATTATTTATAATGAATAAAAAAACTTGAGAGGTGTCAAGTGACACCCGGATGGAACGATGTTCCTTTCGATTAATGAAAATATCTGGCTTGCTTTTTATAAGAGAGAGAGAGAGAGAGAGAGAGAGAGAGAGAGAGAGAGAGACATGCGCACGCCGCATAGCTTACAATAGCAAAAAGTGTCGTGACAACTTTTCGTAAGAATTTTTTCCGTCTAGCCCCCTTTCACAACGCGATAAGGAACTTCGTTCCAAAAGGCATAATATATCTAATAATATATTATAACAATGGTTTATTTGTTATCACAACATTCTTTATTGCTGTCTCATTAGCTTGTGAGTAATATCCTTTTTGTCCAAATAAAGATATTTTCCGCGAAAACAAAAATCTCGTGTCAAAGTGTATTAATATCGAACTCTTCCGAAACAGCTCTACCGATTTAGATGATTTTATGTGGAAATTTGGTAGGTATGAGATAGGTTATTAACCTATTTTTGAATAAATGACAAAGTTTCGACTGATTTCGATAAAATTTCAATGAAACTACTTGAAAGCCAGAAGATTACAAAAACATTTTAAAACCTGAACCAATTTTAAGAATATTTTTTTCTGTTTTCGAGTAATCGGTGTAACAGACAAAAAAGATTTCAACGAAAAAATTATCATAAAAAAGCTAAAAAGCCAGTCTTTAATAAAAGTAATATAGGTTTGTTAGGTAGTAACAGGTGGTAATACCAACGCTTGGTCAAGCAACAAAGGGAAACGTCCACGTCCGATCGAAGGGGCGGGGAAAGCTGGGAAATTGCCTGCCGAGGCGAAAATAGGAAGTCATGCGTGTAGTTAACTATACAGGCTCACTACACGGGCTGTTGTAGTGTGAGCAGATAACGCGCAAAAACCTGGGGATAATTCTTTTTTTTATTATTATGAATAGCCAACATGGTAGTTATTAAAAAAATGCTCAAAAAAAAATAGATGTTTTGATTTTGTAAACGAGTGATTGGATGATGGTACGATTTCATTGTGAAACGTATATCATAGCGATTCGTAACCTTTGAGTCGCTCATCATCATCGTCATCAGCCCACGTTCGCCCACTGCTGAACATAGATCTTGTCCGACACGCCACTCAACTCGGACTACCGTCTTCCTCCCCCAACCAATCCCTTAAAAAATAAAAGAATTTCAACTTCTTTTTTGATTTACATTTTTCATAATAAACACATTCTAGAAGTTGCAAGTTTGGCAAGCCAATTTTTCACAAACTGATGACATGGAAGCTATTCAAAAACGTATTTTCTAGTAATAAGAACAAGAAGCAGTTTTGTTTCATGGAGTATTGTTGAGTACGGTGTCCACTGTCAGACAATAGTCTGTAGTAACCATAATAGGTACGTAGGTAAGCTAACTATAGCTGGACGTTACGCTGGCGAGCCGTGAACGCAAGTCTTAACAGGAAAGCTGGCTTTTCATGCGTGAACTATCGGTATGGAAAATTTAATTATCTTTTTTATACTTTACTAGCTGGTGATCGCGCCCGCGTGGCAAAATCCTTTCTTAGCGGCAGTCTACATCATAAAACCCATCTATCTATATTCCAAAGTTTCAAGCAAATCCGTTCAGCGGTTTTCAACTGTGTGTTGATAGATCACTCAGCCAGTCACTCTTTCGATTTATATATTTAGACTAGCTGCGTCCAGAGGTTTTACCCGTGTACAGTAGCCTGTATGTTATTCCAGGGTCTAAGCTAATCTCATTATCAAACTCAATCCGCCTTATTACAAAACGCGGACTGACGATAGTACTGGGATTAACAGTGACTCGTGTCAAATGTTCGCTTAGTACCAGGTTTAGTTCTGGTACAATCGTTAGTCCGCGTTTTGTAATAACGCGGTATCAGTCCACCAGTTTAGGTGTCAAAGTGTAACAGACACACACATCCTTGCACATCCATGTGTGTACATCCTTGCATTTTTACATTCTTTCACGTTTATAATATTAGTGGAATAGGCAAACGTTGGTCACATTTAAAAAAAATAAGGGGAAGGGATGTTATAAGAAAAAACTAAGTAAGATATACACTTAGAATATAGACAAACAAAAGATGGTTAATGTAAAGGCACTCGTCTGTCCTTACAAAGAAATAAGGACAAGTAAACTGACACACTTTTGCATTACAATACGTAATTAGGTTTTAAGTAGAGATTAACCTAAAGTAGACTGAAAAAACTGAGTTAATCCAGTCAATCAGTTCTTACGTTTAATCCTGAGCCATTGTGAGTCGTTTATTACTTTTTCACAAAACCACTTCACTGATTGCGATAAAACTCGGTATATAGATAGCGGGAAAACTAAAAGCGCACTTAGGCTACTTTTTATCCCGTTTTTTCCAAAGGATAACTGTTGTGGACTGAATTAAAACTTCTTATTTCTTTCGGTGGAGGCTTCTTTATTGTCGGGGTACCAGCGGCGAAGTGCTTTGTCTCAGACAATCGTCCTACTTTTATACAAATTCGGGTGAAAGCGGGTCCTTCCTCCCACAGGTCAAAAAATACGTTTGGGGGCGTGGCCTAATCACCCTTAAAATTGGTTCTTTGAACATGTATTTTTATAGATTTATGTTTTTCGTCATATTCTGAAGCTATAGGCTTCCTAATTAATAAACTCTATTAATCTAAACATCATTTAGCAAATAAATTAATAGGCATAAGCGAAAATGTACCGTTTCTCATAACCGCATGGTATTTCTGACCGCGTGGTTTTTACTTATGTCTAGGCCTAAGAGAAAATGTACACGTTTCTCGTAACCGTGGTATTTCTGGCTGTGTGGTATTTATTTATGTCTATATTCCTTATTCTATCTTTACTTATCTTAAACTTATCTAGCTAATTACTATTTTAATCTATCCTTAAAGAGCCGTCCTCGACATCCTCCCCCCGGCGCAGGTCACGTAGCCTCCTTATCCTTCACGAGGACGGCGAGCTTGCTCGTGGGCGCTTGAAGATGCCGGATCTGGTTCTTACTTCGGCGACTCGAACTTCTCCGTCAGGTCCGGGATAGACACGCTCGACTATTCCTCTCGGCCATGTGTTCCGTGGCAGTGTGGAGTCAACGACAATGACAATGTCGCCAACCTGTAGCCGCTCCTGGTCGCTGGCAGGCTCCCCCCGTGGCACCGGCGTGGGCAGATACTCCCGCACCCACCGCCGCCAGAAGGTGTCCGCGAGCGCCTGACTGACTCGCCACGTTCGTCGATCTGCCTCGTCGCATGGTCCCGTAGTCGACAGTCCGGTCGATGACCCGATGAGGAAGTGATTGGGTGTGAGCGCTTCCGGGTCTCTGTCGCTCACGCTTACGTGTGTCAACGGGCGTGCGTTGATGGCGTGCTCCGCTTCTGCCAGCAGAGTGTACAGCACCTCTTCAGTTGGCGCTTTCTCCTTGAGGGTGACTGCCAGCGCGGTCTTGACAGAGCGCACCAGCCGCTCCCAGGCACCTCCTTGATTCGGCGCCCCTGGTGGAATGAAGATCCACTTCATTCGGTGGAGCAACCCTTCTTCGCGCAGTGCTGGAATCCACTCCGCGTAGGCCCTCTTCAGTTCTTCATCTGCTCCTCGGAATGCGGTCGCGTTGTCTGAATACATTGTTCGTGGCCACCCTCGTCGCGCTGCCATTCGCCGCAGTGCCATTATCGCCGAATCTGTGGACAGAGATGCCACGAGCTCCAAGTGTACTGCTCGCGTCGAGAGGCATGTATACAATGCCCCCCAACGTTTCTCCCGGCGCCGTCCAATCTTGATTGTCATCGGCCCGAAGTAGTCTTGTCCGCAGTTTGTGAATGGCCTCTGGTAAGGGTCGAGGCGCGCTCTCGGCAGGTCTCCCCTGGTCGGCATCTTCGGTCTTGCTCTTAACACCCGACACAAGGCACAGCGATACTCCGCAGCGCGTACTGTTGGTCGCAGATGAAGGATCCAGTACTTCTGCCTTAGGTCGTTTGTCCCCCGTTCTCTGTTGGCGTGCCCCGCCGAACAGTGTTCTCGTAGCACGATGAGCTTGGTCAGCTGATGTCTTCCATCCAATATGATCGGCCGCTTTGTGGCCGCTGGCGCCGTTGCCGCGTTTATTCGTCCCCGCACGCGTAGAAGTCCGTCTTCGAGTATTGGATCGAGCTTGAATAGGCGGCTCGACCTCGAGATAGGATGCGCCGCTTTGATCCTCTTCAACTCCGTCTCGAAGCTCTCCTCTTGCGCTCGACGAATCAGGGCTTGTTCGGCGCGCTCGATGTGCTCCAGCTCTAGTCGTGTAGCTCGTCGTCGGCACATGTCGATAAACGCCAACACTCGCGCAGTTGCTCGCACTAGCGTTTCGTACTTAGAGAAACGCCCTATGTCTGGCAGCCATTGGCTTAGTTGATCTTCATCGGTTTTGTCTTCCACGACGTGCAGCACTTCTTCTTCACTGTCGGCTTCGCCTCCCTCTTGCGGCCATTGATCTGCCGGGCGGCGCAAGAAGTCGGGTCCTCGAAACCATCGGTCCTCTGCTTTGATGGGCATGTTGCTCAATCGTGTAGCGTCATCAGCAACGTTTTCTCCTGTAGGGAGCCATCGCCATTCCTCCTTATCCGTGAGCTCTGCTAACTCTCCCAGACGGTGTGCAACGAACGGAGTGTAGCGTCGTTTGTCTTGGCGTATCCAGTGCACCACCGTCATGGAGTCGGTCCAGAAGATGGTCCTCTTCACTTCCAGGCGATGTTCTCGGCGTATTGTGTCTGCTAACCTGGCGCCAATGACAGCCGCTTGCAGTTCAAGTCGCGGAATTGTTTGAGTGCGCCGTGGTGCTACCTTCGCTTTGGCTGCTACTAGGCTCACTCTGATGTTCCCTTGGTGTGTTGTGGCGCGCCAGTAGGCCACTGCTGCATAAGCCTGTTCGCTGGCATCGCATAATACGTGAAGTTCTACTTCTTGGCAGTCTTCCAGTGCGTAGCGTCGCTCTAACCGCAGAGTCGCAAGGCCGTCGAGGTGTCCCAACCATGTGGAGAATAACTCGTTCTCTTCCTCAGGAATTGGCTCTTCCCAGGTCATCTTCAGCCGCCACAGACTCTGGAGTATGATCCGTGATCGTATGGTGTAGCAGCTCAGGACCCCAAGTGGATCGTAGGCGGACATCACAGCGCTGAGGGCTTCTCTCTTGGTCGGTGCTCGCTTTCGGGTGCGCACGTCGGCTGGAACACGAGTCATGGTGGTGTTGAACCCGAGCTCGTCTCTCTCGGCATTCCAGAACAGACCGAGTATTTTGCTCTCGGGTCCGTCCTTTCCCAGCTGTGTCGGAGTGGTGGCTTTTAGGTCTTCCGGTATGCCTTGCAGAGTGTTTTCAGTGCTGGCGCTCCATGCACGCAGTGTGAAGCCTGCGTCCGCATGCACGGCTCTGAGTTCAGTGATGGCACGTCGAGCTTGTTCCTCGGTCTCGTAGCTGGCCACGAAGTCATCCATGTAGTGGCTTCGGACTATGGCGTCATAGGCTAGGGGGTGAGTTTCTTGATGAACCTTTCCGTTGTGATTCCTCACGTAATGCGCCATAAACGGAGAACTGGCTGCTCCGAAAATCATGCTCGTCATCTTGTAGCGCTGTGGGAGTCCTTCTCGGTCAGCTCCCCTCCACAGGAACTGCTGGGCTGGCTGGTCTTCTGGTCGAATCTTCACCTGAAGGAACATCTCTTGTATGTCTGCAGTCACGGCGATCTTCTCTTCTCGGAATCTGAATAAGATTCCCGGCAAGGACATCAGTAGATCAGGCCCCTCCAGCAGATGATCATTCAGGCTGACCCCGTGGTTCTTGGCTGCAGCGTCGAAGACCAAACGCAGTTTCCCGGGCTTGTTGGGATTGTACACCGCGAAGTGAGGCAAGTACCAGGCGACTCGACTCGCTCCTTCGGTTCCACTGCATAGCTCGGCGTACCCTTTCTTCAATAAGTTGTCAACTTGATGAGAGTATTCTTCTGCAAAGGCTGCGTTCGTGTCCATCTTCTTCTCGACCTGCTTGAGTCGACGGAGTGCGGTTTCATAACTTGTCGGCAGCGTCGGATTATCTTCTTTCCAGGGCAATCCCACCTCGTATCCTTTGTCTGCTTTCTTTATCGTACTTTGCACTATCTCCATTGCTCGTTGGTCGGCGTCGCTGACACGTGGTTTGAGTGTGACTCCTAGTGACTCGATGGAGAAGTAATATTCCACCATCTTGTGAAGATCTCCGCCTTTCTGTTCGCAGCTATTCACACCATGTTCATTTGTGTAAATATGCAGCACGCTGTCTCTGTTCGTGATCACGTTGCGCGGCACTGTTCCGTGTATGACCCAGCCCAACTGGGTTCTCGACGCTGCTGGCTCGTTCGGTTTGCCGACACGCAGCTCTTGTGACACGATGTATTCCCAATGGTCTGCTCCAATTAGGATTCCGGGCTGCGACGTATCATAACATACTTCTTGCGGCAGATCTTGCAAATGTTCAGCCTTCATTATTGTCGATGGGATTGATTGTTGTAGCAGCTTCATGTTTCTTATCGTTCGCGCTTTCAGCGGGTAGAGTGCGCGGCCGGTGCTTCTCAAATGTATCGACACGAGCTTGCTGTCTTCTTCCTGTCTTGTCATGCTGACACCTTGCATTCGTAGAGGCAATGTTGGCCCCTTGGCGCCGATGCTTCTCGCCAACTCTTCATCAATAAGTGAGATGGTCGCTCCTTCATCCAGTAGTGCGTGTGTGTTGATCTCCCCCCGTGGACCGACGACTGTAACTGGACACATCTTGAGAAGCACCGTCTTTGGCCCAGTAGCATTAGAGGTAGCCACTGTCAAGACAGACTCGGTATCTTCTTTTGATGCTTGCTTCGCAGCTTCTGGGGTAGATATGTTCGCTTGCTGTTCACTGGCCGATTGATGAAGCGTTGCGTGATGTGGGCGCTTGCATTCCTCTATGCCGCATAACTTTGCTCGGCAGAATAAGCGTCGGTGTTTCTTCGTGATGCACTTGAAGCATAACTTGTTCTCTCGTACCATATCCCATCTCTTTTCCACAGAGAGCGCCTTGTATTTTGAGCATTCCGGCAGCTGATGCGGCTTCCCGCAGCATGGGCATTTATTTTCGCTTGTTACTTCCTCTTCAGCCACAGCGAACACAATCGTCGAGGGTTTTCTTCTCACTCGCGTTCCCCCGTCAGGGGGAACGTGAGTGTGGCGAGGGTGTCAGGGCTTTGCCCTCTTACCCAGGTATTCTACTCGACTCATCACTATGAGCCGGTCTTTTGATTTAGGCGGGCCCTTCTAGGCCTCGTCTAGTATTTCTCGAAGATAGGGCTTCATTTTTCTTCTACCCTTTTGGTCGGGTGGTCGCGCGTGTTGCGGGGCGATCTCTTTTAGGTGTTGATGCCGCGACTCGTCCGCTCTTCCGAAGAGGTTTGTGGCGAGTCTGTTGATGAAGGTTTGTAACTCTTCTATCTTCAGGTTGTTGCGTATGGTGTCATTGCGGACGAATCGCGGCGCTCCCACGATGCTCCGTAGTACAAGATTTTCTTGTGCTTGTAACTTTTTCTTGTTGTTTTTAGACGTCAGAATGTGCCATGCCGGCGCCGCATAAGTGAGTCGAGGCCGGATGTAGGTCGCGAACACAACGTTGGACTTCTTCTTATATGTGGCGTTGTTATTTCTTTCTCGCTTGGCGGCGGTCGTTGAAGTGCTGGTATTGGCTGTGTTCGGGTCGTAGTCGTAGCGCAGCGCCCCGTCAGCTTCTCGCGTGAGGAAGTGAGCAAGCATTATCAGTTCTGGATCTGTTGTTCTGCCTTCCTGCTCGTGGGCGTAGGCGCACCAGCGTGCTCTCAAATGCGGACTCAACTTGTCCAGCACGTCTCTTGCCAACGCCGGGTTGTACAAGTAACCCTGCCGGCCAACGGTCTTGAGGGCGCAAATTGTGTTTTGCAACTTGACGGCGAATTTGTTTAGCTCTACCGCCGATGAGCCTGGCTTGGGCATCTTCTTTATTTCGTCGAGCGCTCGGTTGATAATAATTTCTGGCCTTCCATAACACCTTTCCAACGTCTTCATGATGTTATCCGGGTTGGACTCGGTGTATAGTAGCGCCGCAACTGTTTCTCGCGCTTCACCCTTCAGGCTGCTTCTTAATCGTTGCAGGATTTCAGCTTGTGTTAGTCTGTAAACCTTCACTGCATCTGTGACGGCTGCTTTGAAGGCTAGCCATTCTATAGCGCCACCGGAGTACTGTTGCAGCTCCGGGCACCTCGTTCTTGGGTGTGCCATCTTCTCCATAGCCTCTGTGAGCGCCTCGATGTTGTTTCGTCGGGTGCGGGCGAGCGTTCGTTCCATTGTTTCAAACCGCAGCTGACGTTCTTCGCCACGGTGTCTCATGTCGTCTCGCTCCTCCCCCCGTACATCGAGTCCTCGTGTGTTGAGCCAAGTGTCGACTCTTCTTTGGGGATCGATTTCTGGATGATCGGCTTCTTGCTCCTCTAACACAGCGAGTTCTCTCCGCGCTCTGTCGGCTTCTATTTGGAGTTCTATTTCTCTTCTTCGGATGGCGGTCAGGCGTTGTTCCTCTTCTATTTCTGCGAGACGTGCTCGGGCCGTAGCGCTCGTTGTTGAACGCACGGACAACGCCGGTGACCTCGCTCGTGGTACGCTTGTAGCCCCCGGTCGCATGTAACTCGGCGACGCGGGTGGCTCTTGAGATAGCCTGCGCACGCGTTCGCGCTCGATGAGCTCGAGCTCAGCGCGCTCGACACGCCCGCGGTCGGCGTGTTCGCGTTCGGCGCGCCCGTGGTCGGCGTGCTCGCGCTCGGCACGCCCGCGGTCGGCGTGTTCACGTTCGGCGCGCCCGTGGTCGGCGTGCTCGCGCTCGGCACGCCCGCGGTCGGCGTGCTCGCGGGTAGCACAATCGGCGTGCTCGCGGGTAGCACGATCGGCGTGCTCGCGGGTAGCACGATCGGCGTGCTCGCGGTCGACACGCTCACGATCAGCGCGCTCGACGTGCTCCATTTCTTCTTGCTCTGCGGCATCAGCATGGCTTCGTGTAACGACCATATTGAGTCGTTTTTTCCGCAGAGCTTGAAGGCTTGACGACGATTCGTAGATCTTCCAATCCGGCTAACGAAGGACCAGTTTGTTGTGGACTGAATTAAAACTTCTTATTTCTTTCGGTGGAGGCTTCTTTATTGTCGGGGTACCAGCGGCGAAGTGCTTTGTCTCAGACAATCGTCCTACTTTTATACAAATTCGGGTGAAAGCGGGTCCTTCCTCCCACAGGTCAAAAAATACGTTTGGGGGCGTGGCCTAATCGCCCTTAAAATTGGTTCTTTGAACATGTATTTTTATAGATTTATGTTTTTCGTCATATTCTGAAGCTATAGGCTTCCTAATTAATAAACTCTATTAATCTAAACATCATTTAGCAAATAAATTAATAGGCATAAGCGAAAATGTACCGTTTCTCATAACCGCATGGTATTTCTGACCGCGTGGTTTTTACTTATGTCTAGGCCTAAGAGAAAATGTACACGTTTCTCGTAACCGTGGTATTTCTGGCTGTGTGGTATTTATTTATGTCTATATTCCTTATTCTATCTTTACTTATCTTAAACTTATCTAGCTAATTACTATTTTAATCTATCCTTAAAGAGCCGTCCTCGACAGATAACCTTACGCAGGTGAAACCAAGGGATGAAGCTTGCACCTAATAATATCCATATCCATACATATAATAAGAATGGAAATTTCTCCCCATTCATTGTGATCCTTTACTAAGATGAATCGTGAAAATACGCATATGAACAAAACGACGCGAAAAAGTCGCTTGCGCGATCTAATTCGTAAAACATTTTGTCAATTTTTCCAAGGGAAACGTAAAATAAAATGATAAAATAAATAATAATCATTTATATCGGACACATTGCCCCTAATTTACATCAAAAATTCTAAATAAAAGTAATAGAATATAAAGTAAACTCAATTAAAAAAAATATGGTGCGACAAACTGCGACAAACTAAAAATACGCCATCTATCGATGTGTGTGTAAACGAAACCTTTAATTTGGGCTAAATTTGTCAGCGTTGCCAGTGCGTTACTTTTGTAACATTTTGCGTTACTTTTTGACCCTTTGCGTTACTTTCACGTTACTTGTCCTAAAATGTTACTTTTGCGTTACTTTTTGGGGTAAAGATTCTATTCTCGGCAAACCATTGGACAGTATATGTGGACGAGCCACAGGACCAACGACTCGGCGAGTCATTGGCCGGTATATGTGGACGAGCCATAAGACTAAATATATTTATATATATTTTTGTATGCAAAATTACAACTGCTTATTAAAATACTTATTATGCCAGTTCAAACATGAGGAAATAATATAATTACCTACTGAAATCTAATGAATACAAAAGTATAAGTACCTTTATTTAAATTGAGTAAGTATATTACATTTTATATAAATTGTATTAAAAACAGGAGGGTCACATCATCGTGGCCACCTGTGAGACAAAAAACAGCTTACGGATTTTCATTATTTTATGAAAATACGCGATATATTGATATTTTAGGTCATAAACTAGTTGAATAACATTTTATTGTCTCAAATGGCTTTAAAATTTTCAAAAAAAACGAAATACATAAGTATTATTGTCAAAGTGAAGCAGTTTGACAAACAACATAAACCGGCCACGCTGAAAGGGACGGAAAAAAATAGGTTCTCCTTTTTCTTCACACAGAATTTTTCCTATTGCCATCACATAAAGTGGCTACTTCTAGTTGTATTACTTCTGTGATTAAAAATCGTTTTTTTTTCTTGAAATGCGTTACTTTTATTGTAAATGCGTTACTTTTCGAACCTGTATGCGTTACTTTTGAAGATAGGGCACTGGCAACACTGAAATTTGTAAATAGTTTGTGTCACTGGTGTGGTTAAACAACACCATCGATTTGAATAAAATTTTCACTAATACGTTGCAGTTTTCTCTACTTGAAACTTAGTGTTGGTTTTAGTCAAATCGGTTCATAAATAAAAGAGTTATATCAATCTAAAGATTCGCATATAAAACGCTAATAAACAAGAAAGGTAGTCATAGGAACCGCGTAATCAAAAGACAAAACGTCATCGAGTTTGGGCTCATTTGATTCGTCTTGACGAGTACTTTGATACTATATAGTAACCAGGGTCCGATGACGGAGCTGGAAGGTGGCCATAGGAACTCCGTGATTAAAAGAAAAAACCCCATCGAGTTTGGGCTCATTTGATTCGTCTTGACGAGTACTTTGATGCTATATAGTAGCCAGGGTCTGTACATAGATAGGTATCATTTTGCACCTTATTTTTAATTTCTAAACCATGTAAAATCATCAGGAAACAAATTAGAATTCATTTAAATTAGTAAATGTAACTTATTTCTCATATGAATCAGCGCCAGCAGAAAATAATGGAACTAATCTAATGTGCGCATGATGCGTGTAAATATCAGTAATAAATATCTTTTTGCTGCTTATTTTTAATTTCTAAAACATGTAAAATCATCTGAAGATAAATAGAAAAATTCATTTAAAGTTCATTGTAAAAGTAAATTATTTTTCATACAAGCTAGCGCCACGGAAAATAATGGAACTAATGTCCTAAGAAAAAGAAATATCGTTTATTCTGCAAACAGTTTTAGAAAAGAAGTCCCGCGTAACCTAGCGGAACTAAATAATAGATTTATAATTACTGTGAATACTTCATTTATTCTATATTTTTTATTTGTTAGATTAATTAAATATTATGTACCTATTTAATTGAGAAATTAAATATGAGAAATTATGAATTGTTAAAAATCTGTAGATATTTTAACTTAAAATCACGCGATTGTGGCGCTCCATCTAGGGGGATCTTTTGTAAAAATCACTGGTTATCCGGAGACACACAGACATAAAATCTGTTCACACCCATTTAGGCATACATCCAGACACACTTATTGTAATGGATGTTTAAACTTCCTAACCGCTCAGAGCGAGCTAAACATACACTTTTCGTAATAAAAATTATAATATTTTTGCCCGTCTGCACCTTGCCCCCCCCCCCCCCAAAACCAAATCCTGGATCCGCCTATGATTTTAGGTATACACCTCAGTGGGAGAGTCCTTCTCACGAATGAGGTCCCGCGGAATTTTGCGGAACTAAATTAAATTTTTTCGATAAATTCTGGACTTCATGCCATAAATAATTTTTCACCACTCTCGCACGAAAATAGTGTCTTTGGTCATCGATTTCAGTGAGCAAAAGCCGTTTTTGCTCTCTAGAGAGGCAAAGTGATTTGAATTTCGAACACAATTTTATTGGCTATGAAGAAGTTGGTGTGTTCTGAAACTTATTTGTGTACAATTTTTATTTAACTGAGATGCACATAATTTTTAATGTTATTTATTGAATTTTAAGTTTATAAATTGTATTTTTTCAATAATATTTTAAATAAAATACTATTACAAATACAAATACAAACATTTATTTGCAAGAATGTAGGTAGGTACAATATGTCTTAATAAAATAAGTCGTTATAAACTAGGTCCGTTACATTCTGCCTCATTGGAGGCGTGCAAAATTTCACTTGATTATTTACATAAAATGTTAATCTTATTATATACCTTGCATTTTACAATTTAAATTAGTTTTAATATGTTGATAAAAAGTAAAAATAAAGAGAAAAATTATAGAATAATAAGTCGTAAGTGAGTTTTTTTTTTAAATATTATTACAATTTGTTTTTCATAAATATGACACACACAAATTTCGAACGCAACTCTTTTAATAAAAATAAAAAAAATACAAAATGGCGGGATGTAGAAGTTTAGAGTTTACAGTCAAATGGAGAATGCGTTGTGACGTCATCGATAAATGCCATCATTGTCTCTCTCTTTTGTATGAGGTAAGTGAGATGGCACTTATAGTAAAATGCTAAAACTAAAATTATAATAAGGCGAATTTGTATTTTAGTCGAATTTCGTCGTTACACGGTCTTTTATATTATTATTATTCTACTTTTAATACCTAATATTAAAAAAGAAAGGATTTAACGTTATTTCGACGGGTATGAGATATCTTAATAAATTTGATAGATATATTATAATAAATAGTTTGAGTACGTAGGTATATGATAGTTTCATTTCAGAAAATTTCATTTTAGTTTTTTTTATACAACGATGTAAGAAGATGAGCAAGATGCTCTCCTGATGGTAAGAGATAACGCTGGGATTTAACGAAGGTTAAATTCTGGGTGCACTGCTGAGTCATAAAATGTTAAGATTCTTCAGCCCAGTAATTTCACTAGCCACAGTGCCCTCCTACCGAAGCACAGTAATGTCTGCACATCACTGTTCAGGCGGCAGAATAACTGACACTGTTGGGGTACTAGCCGACCTCCTGCAGAGGAAGTCTACCCACGGTAAAGAGATCACCATTAAATGACGCGGAAAAGAGTCAAGAGTAAGTGTACGGAATCAAGCTGTTATTATTCCGTATTTTTATTAGTTTTTCTGATTTTAATGATAATTTGATATATTTTTGTTTACTGTATTTAATCTTGATGTACTATATGTGTAAGTGGTAATTTATTGCCGTTCTAATTTGTACTGTGGTATAGGTATAACGATAGTTCTGGGACTTATCCCAGGACGTCTCTGAAATCTAAGTATTATTCACAAAAAATGTTTCATAATATTATTTACTAGCTTATGCTCGCGGCTTTGCCCGCACGGCAAAATCCTTTCTTAGCAGTGGTCTACGTCATGAAACCTTTCTATGTTCCAAATTTCAACCCAATCCATCTAGCGGTTGAGGCTGTACGTTATACAGATACATCAGTCACTAGCTTATTCTCATGGCTTTGCCCGCATGGACGGGTTACGTTTCATAATACCTACGGTCGTTTCAACTACGGTCGATATAACTACGGTCGATTCGCATAAGTTCATTTCACATATTGGACGACTCGCTTACAGTGCAACTCGCCTGCGGTTGATTAAACTATGGGCATGTGAACTAATGGGCGATTCGGCCAATGTTCATTTGATATATTGGTTAATTCAACTATGGACGACTCACCTACGGTTTATAAATTCTTTGCTACGCGTGTTTTTAGTACAGTATTCAGGGTAAACCGAAATCTGTTGGTTAGGTTAGGTTTGAACAGTGACCACAATGCGCGAGCGCCAGATATTTTTCTTATTCCTGAATTATTTATCCTGTGTCATGGCATCTTCAGGCATTTTGGCATCTTCTTTCATCTACCTCATCATGGCAAAGTGGCATAATAAGCTGTCTGCGCACCTACAGATAGAAATCATTCAGGTATCAAAAACAACACGTTTCTGAATTCTGTACTAAAAACAAGTATTTTTTAGCTGTCATACCTGACTAGCAGCCGGAAACATGGTCTAAAAATACGTGAAACGTCCGTTAGTTCGGTCAAAAATAGGCAAATCGTCCAATAGTTTAATCAACCATAGCTCAATCGACCGTAGCTGAGTTAACCGTAGGCGAATCGTCCAATATTGATTTCAACCAATAGTTATTATGAACGTTGGCGAAACGTCCAATAGACATTTTGAATAGTAGGTGATTCGATCGTAGTTACATATTGGCAAGGTTTGCCAGCCTTTACTAATTCTACGCCCATTAAGTCGCAGAAAACCCGTGAATTGAATCCCTCTTTTCCGTGGAATTGGAAATCGAATTAAATGGTCTGCATCAAATTCATTAATATATGAATAATTTACTGTCACGCGCTACGAAGTGCGCGCGGGTCAGCTAGTAATAATAATAAATTCTTTATTGACTAATTTAAGAGTCATACACAATGTTTACGCTTAAACAACTAACATGCATTACAGGCCCATTGCAATTATATATAAATCGATAAAAGAATAAGAGAAACACACTAATATATTAATATTATATGTAAGTTGAAAACTAATGTTAAATATATTGTACTGTAAGAGAAACAATGGTGTATGTAGGACTGTTGATGGTTGTACTAGTATTTAAACTGTGTTACAGCCACCAATTCCCTCCGTCCGGATATACATACATACATACACAATATAAAACTGATGATATTTTTAAAAGATGAAACCACGGAGCTATAAATATTATCCTAATAAGAGTAATATAATGGAATCACGCAACCCTCATCCAATTCAACTATTTATAGTTTAATTTGGTAAAACGCTGTATGAATGGATCAATTCACTAACTCTTATATCTAAGTACCGCTGCAAAATAGCTATTAATATAATAGTTCTATAGGAATGAGTGATATAAGTTCTATACGGATAAATGTGTAAGGGCTTATGCTTGATACTTCTTTATGAATTAACAGCTGGATCGATTGGGCTTAAATTCGATAAACAGGTAAATATGACTTTCTTTTTTCGAGGTGTTTTCTGTATAGATAACTATTTATAATTTTAGTATAGTCATATTCATCATCTCAGCCGTAAGACGTCCACTGCTGAACATAGGCCTCCCCTTATTTAGACTTCCATATGTACCGGTTGGAAGCGACCTGCATCCAGCGTCTTCCGGCGACCTTTATAAGGTCGTCTGTCCACCTTGTGGGTGGACGTCCTACGCTGCGTTTGCTAGTCCGTGGTCTCCACTCGAGCACTTTTCGACCCCATCGGCCATCCGCTCTCCGCGCTATGTGGCCTGCCCATTGCCACTTCAGCTAGCATAGTCATATTATGCATAATATATTTTAAGCTATCTTGGTTCAGTAATATCATGTGGTAAAATAACTAATAGGTACCAAGAACATTGTCACGGGATAATGTCTTTAAACAAACTTGAATATTACTCGAGTATATTGTGTTTTGTGTCATGAATTTTAAATATTATTTTGCAATTTGAACTGTGGGTTTTGTTGTGGCTTATTAAATAAGTAGGAAGATGGGAACCAATTTTTCTTTCACTTTCAATAACTATATTCTTTATTGGTGTGTGGACTTTCTGCATACGGACCAATTCACATATTTTAAAAATCAAATGAATGATGATTACATGTAGTAAGTACTTTTAAAATATGTAACAACTGACCTCATTTGACCTACAAGCCGGTTGTGCAAGTCCGTAGTAAGTTTTCCTCAAGTTATCGGATGATCAGAGACTAGAAGGAAACCCCTAGATTAATAGGCTAAACCCGCATTGAGCGTACGTTACTCTCACGGTCGAAAATCGGTGGTAAGTTACACGTGTCGCGTTGTAGAGGCGATCACTCGGCGACACACGTCGCATGCTTTTGAATTGTGACGTAATCGTGGTATTGTCGCGTGCACCTAATTTGGGGTAAGCCTTAGAATCACTATTAAATAGGCTCAGATACGAGTACATAGGTTTAGTAACTTTCGTAGTGGTGACTTAACGAACGATACGAGAACGTCGGCTTTTTCGATATCTTTAGGGACCACAAGATGATTTCTTTTTAGGGTTATGTAGTAGGTAAGCTTGACTGTAGTTAAGCGAAACGCTGGCCCATCTCAGTCGCTTCATTTTCTTATACATAGAAGTAAGAAGACGAGTAAGACGCTCTCCTTATGGTAAGAGATAACGCTGACCATAATTAGTACAGTGCTACGCTTCAACCCAGTAATTTCACTAGCGACAATGTCCTCATTACTGAAGATTTTACCGCCTGAGAAGTGATGGAACATCACTTCTCAGGCGGTAAAATAACTGGCGCTCTTTGGGGTATCCATCTAGACGACCTCCTGTTAAAGAAGTCTATCCCCGTTGAATCTTATACGGATTAACCCAGTATAAAAATAGTTACACAAAATATATTTAGTACATGACATGGCAACCCCACCGGAATTTCAATCGGAGTAATATTAAAATCTTCCAGATCGTATCAATAAAATTGCGATCGTAAAATTCCAAAAGTGTTCGTTGCAGGTGGCTTCCTCGGTAAACCGAATTGCCAATATTTGTATCATGTATTGCTATAAAAATAATAAATGCGAGTTTTATGTGAAGGTTGATTTTTTCCTTAAAACTTACTAAAATCTGTGATTGAGCTTAAAATGATAGTGAATATTGCCTTGTAAACGCTTTTTCCGGATACTTAGGTTTTTTTTCTTTTATCGTCGCTTTTTTTTATAGCAGACTAAACAAACGTTTGACCGCAATCTCACCTGTTGGTAAGTGACGATGCAGTCGAAGTTGTAGCACGCTTGTTCAGTAAGAACCTATTCACTCTTGATTTGAACAAACCCACATTATAGCATTCGGGAAACACTGAGAGTGGTAGCGAGTTCCATAACTTCGCCGTTCTCATAATGAAAGACGAAGCGAATCGCTTAGTCCGAGCTGTTAGTATACTCACCAGATATTGGTGGCGCAGTGCCGTTTGCCTAGAAGTTCGGTAGTAAAAGGGTGATGGTGGAACTAACCCGTGGAGTTCTGAGGAGCACTCTCCATGATGGATCTTGTAAAAGACGCACAGGCTGGCAACTGAGCGTCGATTTTTACGAATTTCTTATTAATTACGAGAACCTACCGCAGGGCAAACAATATTTATTTCAATTTCAACATGCGCAATTCTGTTTTCCTTACATTTCAAGCCCATCTGACCACTAGTCTTCACGTTTGTATCATGAATGTAGAGGTACGAACATTGTATTTTATAATGTTACTAAAACAAGCTCTCTGCTAAAATCTGTATCGCTGTTCTAAATATGTGTCGTCTAAGATAAAAAAGTAAAACAAAGTAGCTTCCTGTCTTTCTGTCTGTCTCTCCCTATCTATGCTTAGATCATTAAAAATACGCAGCGTTTTTTTAATAAGTAGATAGAGTAATTCGAAAGGAATATTTATATAAAATAAATAAGTATATAGTAGAAAATCACTGAAAATAATTTTCGTTAGGCGCTACAAAGTGCGCACGGGTCCACTAGTCTAACTTACTCATAAAACAATCCGTAAATGATTTTATGTTAGACTATTTTATGAATGATCTGTATTTTAGCCACCTGCTCGTGTTAGATCCACATCCAGACAATCATTATTCGTGTCACGGTGGAGCGCGTCTCCCGTCTACCATTGTGCAATGCCGAGGCTGTCTCCGGTGAATTGGCTCCGTAATATTGTTTGCGTACTCTGTTTTGCTAAAGGGATTTGATAACATACTCTATTACTCGTCATCTTGGCCTTGTCATATACTAGATACTCAAAAGATAGTTTGCTATGAATATAGACTTAAATATTTTTTATTAGGTATCAGAATGTACTGAGTACGTACATTATCATTCTAAGAACACTTTTTTCGCGTCCTCGCCCTCGACTCTACTCGACCTTTTTCGTTGTCATCCTTAAAGGGACAGGTTTTCTATAATATTGTATCATTATAATATTACGTTTTACTAAAAAAAATGTTTTGAAAATTTACTCGTCTTTCTTCCCTTATCATAAAATATGAAGAATTTTTACCCCAAACGATTCGTGAGTATTTAGATTCATCTTTGTATTATGATAATATGAAGAATTGCCAACTTGTACATTGGGTAGGTACATTATTTTAACGTTATATAAACCAATACGGATATTTCCCAGCCCAATCTTATTTTACAATACCAGTGAGTTCTCAGAATATTTATCACATTACAATGGCATGTTTTTATCAATCACTCCGTTTGTTTTATTTTATTCTTATTTCTCAAGCAATTTTGATTGATTGCGAAATAAATACGATGGACTGAAAACAAATCTCTAAATGAAGTTAGGACGCTGAATTTAACCATTAGAAAAGTGAGTTCTACTTGAACTACACTTTACCGCTCACTTCATAACTGTTTTTAAAAAGTAATCTTTAGCAGCAGACTATACCTAGAAGGTGGGATAAATCCCTCCTCATAATAAACCATAAAGTATGTGACCCGCTATGTTATATATTTCACTTAAGAGCGTATATATCGAGTGACGCTCTCTCGCTCGCACAATTTTACGAATTTTGAAATATATATTCATAGAATTAATTTATTGAAAATTCCTTAAGAACAGCCCTCCATAATATTATTGCACACATTTTAAAAGTGTTTCCAGTTCGATATATTTAAAAATGGCATGAAAATAATTTTTGAAAAAAAAAAATCTTTCATAAATTCTTTTCTTAAGGAATTTTCAATAAATTAATTCTATGAATTTATATTTTAAAATTTGTCAAATAGTGCGAGCGAGAGAGCGTCACTCGATATATACGCTCTTAATTATAATGCATTTGATGTAGAAATACTTGTGCAATAAAAAAATAAAGGCTTCAGAGTGATAGAAACCAGTCGGTCAGAGTCAGTTCAGAGGGATAGGTAAGCGTGATCCATCCTAGGTAATGTAAACGCTACCCAAACTTCACACATAGTCAGGTAAGAGCTCAGGAGATCACGTGAAGATTAAACGTTTTGGGTTCAAAATAATTTCCAGAGAATAAATTCTCTTCTAACAACAAATATACAGTAACTAAATCTTTAATCTTCGTAATCTTTAATCCTCGGCTGTCAATCTGTCATAAGTTTCGGCAAATTTAATCTGAGAAGTAACTAAGTTTCATAAAGTACCTTAAATATTAAATATACCTAAGAATTTAATATTTATTTCCCTTCAAAATAGGGCAATAAATTCGGCAATAAATCAAAAGAAGTTTTGTGTTGGATTTGTTATTTATAGCACGTAATATAAGGCATTTATATAAGTATCTATCTTCACTTTGTTTTTATTATTTGCCGACTACTGCTATTTTTTATGAAACTGCCATTAAAGAAAGAAACTACTGGACTTATTTAAAAAAAACAGCAATGAAAAATCTTATTATAGTAAGCCTATTCGACAATTCAGACATTATTTATATCCTCTGCAAAGGCACTAAGGCCTTTATTACTAGCTGCGCCCAGCGGTTTTACTTGCTTAACAGCAGTAGCCTAGGTGTTATTCCAGGGCTTAAGCTATCTCTATACCAAATTTCAGTTCAATCGGTCCACACGTTAAGGCGTGAATGTGTAACAAACATCCAGACATCCATTCTTACAAACTTTCACGTTTATAATATTAAGTAAGATTATAATATTTGCTAATACTCGTACAATACACGCATGCAAAAGCAAATCTAAAATCATTGTTCAGTGGTATTTTAATTATGTACCATACGCGTTATGGCTTTTCTATATTGTCAAAATGCGATGTGGTATGACAATGACATGATAATAAATGATAACCACGGCACAAATTTCGCGTAGTGGTTGCTATAGGTAAATAATTAAAACCACACCGCGTTATGAGCAGATTTTTTTATCAAACTTTTTGAGCGTATTTTATAAACTAGTATGACCTCACTATTGCTGCTTCACTTCTATTTTACTAAAACTACGTCCATCAATTCAGCATTTTATATGAAACTGCCTACTGCCTACTGGTCTTTAAAAATGTTTATAGGCATAAGCTGGTAATTCTGCTAATTGTGCCTTTAAATAGTCATTAATGTCTCTAATTAAGCTAATGAGGCTGGATTTAGTTGTTACGGATCATGTATTTATGTGATTAGCTAGTTTTTATGTTAGGTAAACAGGGTACATTTCACCGCGTAATAGGATCATTTTGACATAATATTGCGTTATTAGGATAATGCGTTTTTGAAGTTTTGTACTTTGATGATTGAGATGTATTAAGTTTTCTCAGACCTATAAGCTACAATCTTAGTGAGTCTTCGACGGAATGAATTTTTTTACAAGCTTATAATAATAATAATAAATTTACTTTCACCTGTCCGTTGTCTGTCTGTAATCAAATCTTGCAAGTTAAATTTGATGCTCTTTCCAGTTTCCGATTGCGCTGAAATGCAATGTTATTATGACATGGAGCTCCATAATCAGATATGATGGAGTTCAGAGATGGCCATTGGTCTCCGTAATTAAATGACGCAACCTCATCGAGTTTGGGCTCATTTGATTCGTCTTTCGTACTTTGGTGCTAGATGGCAATAATAATAAAGCTTGTTTTAAAATTGCTGATGTTGGTCAAAAAGCTGCCAGCTTGAAATGGACCTGGGCAGGTCACATTTGCCGCATGTTGGACGAGCTATGGGCCAAGCGAACCACTCAGTGGATGCTCAGCACCGTTAAACGACGCCGCGGTAGACCCAGGCGGAGATGGCGAGACGAACTGGACTCCTTCTGTCCCAATTGGCAAACCATGGCCCTTGCACGTGAGGAATGGAAGGAGGGAAGGGAGGCATTTGCTGTGCAGTGGGACGATAATGGCTAAAATAAAAAAAAAAAAAAATGTATTTTGACTTTTTAACCCCCGACGCAAAAACGACGGGGTGTTATAAGTTTGACGTGTCTGTCTGTCTGTCTGTCTGTCTGTCTGTGTGTGTGTGTATGTGTCTGTCTGTGGCATCGTAGCTCCCAAACGGATGAACGGATTTTGATTTTGTTTTTTTTGTTTGAAAGTAGAGTTAGTCGAGAGTGTTCTTAGCCATGTTTGGTGGAAATCGGTCCAAGATGGCCGCCGCTACAAAATGGCGGATTACTTTTTTCTTCCACGATCCCCTCAATATGGGTATCAAATGAAAGGGCTTAACGAGTAGATTACAGTCCCCTATATAAAATTTAAAATCCAAGATGGCCGCCATACAAAAAATGGTGAAATACGTATTGCGTTGGGGGTTTTTTTAAATTTTTAATTTAATTCACTTGCTCTATGTATTCTACATAATACGAGTAGAGTAGCCTTTGACCACGATCTCGCGTGATGTTAAGCTACGATGTGTACTTTAGATGGTAGCTTTCTTAGATGGTAGCATACTAAACCCCGTTGCCCGCTCGTGACGTATCGCATCTTTGACGAAATGAGTTTTAGGTGAAATGCGTTTTGATGATTTGCTCTTTTGACGAAAAGCGAAAAGTGCTTTTTTGATGAACTGCGTACCAATAATAATTTCATCAATTTTACGATTATTATTGCTCAGGTATTTTTTATCACTTTTTCTTACAGATCTTTTTAATCCTTTTTGCAATTTTAATTATCTTGAGCAATTTTACGAACAATATTTATTGTGTAATAAAAATAATAACATAAATACATGTTAATTACTCGAAGTTTTAATTGAATTTAAGAACTTTACGAGTTTTTCTTGAAGCAAAAAGTAATTGATCGTTTACACTCTATTAAATTTTAAAATAGTATTTTATGTGGGAAAAAATATCGGGATTACCAAAATTGTACTTTTTGAGCTATTTGTGTACTTACATAATAATATATGTAATTTAGCACAGTTTGAAGTTTATATTCTGAATATGATATGATTCATAACTAGTAACGCCCCGCGGTGTTACCCGCGGTAAAAATGTAAAAAAAATACTTCAAAAAATTATTCAGTTGAAATTATATTAAAAAGAAATTAGTTAAGTAGGTAGAAATTATATTCTCAAGAAGGACCAAATTCTACGCAATTAATAGAAACCTATTCAGCATCAAAACCAACTTGAAACTGTTAAAATTTTCGACAATAATGCTCTGAAATCTCAGATAGGAACGATACAATAACTATTATATAATATTAACAACAACAAATTCAATTAGAATAACAAACAAGGTTTGGTAAACTGAGAACTTTTAAGTTTTCCCCGAAAACTTGGTTACGTCATAGGCACGACCGACTTTAAGTAATTTGAAATGCTTAAACTTTACTTAGCTATGACAATAACTATTGTTTATCAAGTTAAGATTAACCAGTTTTAAATCACACATAGTCGTCAGTAACAATTTATTTGGCTCGCAAGTACAATTAGAAAATGGTCAATTTTTTCCTAACTAAATCCAAGTAAATATAAGTAAAATATCATTAATCTTCAAAACATGACTCTACCGCAAACAAAAAACAATATTAACTCGGAAAATATTTTATGCAAATATTAAAAACCTTTTTATCTGTGTACCTAAAGATTTTATTCTTTATACATGCCTTAAGTTACTTATTTAATAGCAAATTTAAACAAATTACACTATACATACCTATTGCAGCACTTTTATAGTAATATTTTAAACTAATGTAGTCAACATTTCAAACTTTGCAAACAATTTATTACTATTACAAACATAGATACTCAATATTAATTTATTGTAATAAACAAGTTGTCATTGAACGCGATTATAAACAGTACTAATGTCACACCTGTTAGTGTTTACTATCGCGCACGTACTTCGATACGGTATCCGCAATGTGTAGCGGCGGAGATGTCACGCGAAGTTCACGCGACCTCTCCTTAACAGAGCGTATTGTGTTCCAGATGCGGCGCTGACAACTGCGCATAAGCAATTAAGCTGCAAGTGGATTGAATCAAAGCCTGGATCGTCCGGTGACCGCGCGGTGTGCGCGGGCGCATCGCTCGCCCTCCCGCGCCGCCACTCGACACTCCGCGCTCGCGAACCGACACGGACGCACGTGCCGACCCTCGCATCGCCGCGACTTAACTGACTTAATAGTGAAACAATCATAACATTTACTGTACAATCCCGCGTCTAGTGCATCATTCGGAATTTTAATTGATACACCGTTTTTATCGACGTTCTCTCTCAACACACGGTGCATTCAGTGAGTGGAGAAGGCTACATTCCAAACCGGTGTCGTTCTTTAATGGACGCGGTGTGTACTACTCTGTGCTTGTTTTATTCGTTAACTAAGTGACCGTTGGGATTTTGGTGCTTCCACCGGTAAGACTGCTCCAGTGACCACATCCACTTCCTCGAGTCTCCAACATCTAGTCAGAATGTAAAAACATTGACAAAAAGCGAGCTCTACACATTGAGAAAAATGGCTCTCGGAACGCTGAGTGAAAACGAGCGGCAGTGCCTCGACTCGGACGCAAAAAGTCAACCGGATCGTCTACAAGATGCGGAAAAGGCCGTCTCCGAGTGCAAACCTAACGGACTGAGAGTGCGTTTCCTGGACGAGGAAGGCAAGACGGAAAGGATGGTCAGCGCGGACGAGGTCGATCACGCCGTGACGCGCGTCAAAAAGATTCACATCTTGAAGAATAGAAGCTCGAGCGAGACGAGCATTCTATTACGGAACCCGTCGCTGATGAAGAGACGCTCGAGCTCCGAGCGCCGCTTTAGCTCCGGCAGCACGGACAATCTCAACAACAATTCTGCATCGAGTGAGAACTTGAATGGAAGAATATTGCTGAAAACCGATGAAGATCGGTTAGATAAGACTGAAGATGTAGACCAAACCAAAGAAGCAAACGGTCAGAACTATAAAAAGAACTGTAACGTGTACAGCGTTAACCAGGCTAAGACGCTGACGCCGGAGAGGAGGAAGTCCATTCCACTTTTGATGCCAAAATTGGGGCACAAAACGCAGGAAAATGGACAAAATAAATCGATTTTGCCTGGAGAAGTGAGCCTGGCCGATGGAGCGGCCGGCAAGGACTTCACCTCACGTACAATTGGGAGACTGTCTCGAGGTCTCGGCAAGCTGCTTCGGAGGACGAACAGCGTTCGCATCAGCGATCCTGACCCCGTGTACAAAGTGGCTTATCTTGGAAACGTACTCACTGGATGGGCTAGAGGTAAGTTTATACACAATTTAGAGCTTTCGATTGATTTTGTCAAATAACAAGATAAGAGCAAATACTATTGCCAAATTCCAGGGAGATAAGGGACCAAATATTTGCTATCGCTGGAATTCGGATCGATGATAAACGGTGTTGTAAACGTTAAGAAATCTTTTAGAGACGTACTCGACGAGGGCCATCGTAGCACATATTGATGTTCGTCACAATCCAGTAAACAATTTGATGATGCAGAAACAATATTTCATCACAAACACACGTTTGAATTACAAAGCAACGTTTAGCAACCAAACCATTGCTTCAACTAGAATATTAAAATATTTGTAGGAAGCGTTGCAACCGCTTATCTATTGTAACCTACTATTGCGGATAGTTCACTATGCATTCAAAAGATATTCGTCTAAAGATAAACATTGTCTGATTAAAATTGTATATGAATTAAGGTCTTTGGTCTTAAATCAAGTTTTTGCCGTGAATAATAAGGACGAATCGTCGATTAGTCCGTAAATGTGAGCGTTGCGTAAGTGGACCAAGGCAAATCATCCAAGCACAGCGATTTGATTCCCAAATTAAGAGATTAACACCAAATTAATGAGCAAATGATTTTGACAATTATTTAGGTGATACTCTTAGAGGTTAATAAATATAATATCAATGTTATGTGACGCTGGAAATAAAACGATATGAAATATCTGTTAACCTTTATTGGCTTTTGTGAACTTTAGATAAACTCTCTTGTCTTTAATGGATTTGTGAAGACAAATTTAATAGTACTTGTTAGTTATGTTCGGGTACTTTCTTTTACAAATAGAAGACAAATGTTAATCACATATTAGAGACTTTCGTTAGCGCAGTCATGACATGCCTCGCCGTTTCGTTTAATGATCGAATTAGAGAACAATCGGTTGGAAACCTGCTCACACACTTGTTTTTCTTTATTGTTTGTTCATCATTCCCATTGGATAAGAAACTATACTATTAATATACCATTAACTTCAGAGAAAACTTAACTAGAATTCGTATCATATTTAAAACAAGAGAACAAAACTTTTAATTATAATTATACGTGGCTTCAGTAGTTTATCCTATCCACCATTATAAACTTCTGGGGTTGTGTCTTTTGCTGTTTTAATAGCTCTAGTTTTCAGATGTGTAATAATTTCTTGATTCTTGTTGATACTTAATTAACGTGATGCCTCTTCAAACCTGAAAACCCTTTCTTTATAATAGAGCAAAAACTCTTCCTTTGCAAAATTTCACCAATAGTAGATAACACATACAAGCACGATTAGAAGCTAATATAAATTAATCGAAAATGATAACCTATTGTGCATATGTCTTAGGGTTATCATTAGGTTTTAATGGAAAATTCTAATTTTCTATCAATATTTAAGTCCGTGCAATGCTCTCGAGTTTCCTTAGGATATAGAGGATTTATCCCGACTTCTAGGTTGAGTCTGTTCATCTACGGCTGTGTCGTCGCTTAACATCACACGAGATCGTGATCAGGCTAACCTATAATAATATCATTACATAGTATAAAACAAATTTAATAGAAAGAGTGATTCAAGAGGAAGGTTTATATCGAATACTAGCTTGTGCTCGCGGCTTTGCCCGCGTGGCAAAATCCTTTCTTAGCGGAGGTCTACGTAATAATATACCTGTCTGTATTCCAAATTTCAACCGCATCCGTGCAGCGGTTTGAGCTGTGCGTTGATAGATCAGTCACTCTTTCCATTTATATATATTTGACATGCATAATATGGTAGAGAAAGACTGATAATTTCGCTACCGACCCGGAGTTCACCTGTTTTGTTCACTTACCGTGGTACAACGGGTAAGAAAAATCACCCGTGGTTCAACTGTCTGTAAGGCATTTCGAAGTGCGTGCGGGTCCACTAGTAGGTAAATAATAAAAAAAAAGTTGTGGTCATCACAGATACCGGATGATTGTCAACACAGGGTCATCCGTGAGCTGACTCTTGGGTAGTGAAAGTTTCGCCGTCGGAATCCTGATGTACTTACTTTTACTTCATCTAATCTCTACCAAACATTGCATGATTCGGACATTTCAATTCAATCATAGAAAGTGTTTTTCTATTAAAAGATTTCGTTAAAATCGATTTACGTAATTTTTATATAAATTTTGTTTTCACGAATGTGTAAAATATACCTTACATCACGAGAACATATTTTTTTGTTTTTTTTTTATGTCGTTTCGTGTGCTTGTTATAGATTTACCTTCAAATCTTTATAAAATATCGTATTTCTTGCTAAAAAATATTATTAGGTACGTATTTCTTAAATTAAGCAATAATAATATTGTGTTCGAATCTTGCGTTTCCATAAATATGCAGGTGGACATTGATGTCCAGACCAGTATAATAATGACATCATTGTCTAATCAGGAATCTATTTTACATTCAAATTCAATAATGATCATAGCCTTGTCTTCAACATTATCTTTTATATTATTTTTAGTCTCTATTATGTTAACCTTTGACCGGTATCCGATATGATGATAAGAGACTATTCGGAATCAGACTAAAGATAGAAGATGGGTTTTTTCCTCGCTTCACTAAACATAGTCCCAGAATACGTAACCGTACCTATACCTCTTCATAATATTTCTTACATTACTACTTGCGGCTTAGAAATTCTTTCTTAGCTCTACGTCATAAAACCTATCTGTGTACCAAATTTCAACTCGATCCGTTCAGCGGTCTTCTTACTTCGTTGCATAGAAAAAGTCAGCCATTATCTCCTTTTATTTATTTAAAAGATTCTTCACACAAATTTATATTTTATATTCTCCTGTGTAAAAGAAATGCAAGCCTTATTATAATAAAAACTGCTGCCATCAGAGGATATCTCAATTTGGGTTCATTGCCAAATGTGGTTATCTAATTATACTCGTCATTATTCGCCAGACTATACAAGCATTATCTCCTATTATACAATTGGTATTTGTGAACCGTTTCGTTTTAATATAAGCTCTGTCACCGATAGCAACAGACAAAAATACTATTTTTGTTACGTGAACGAGAACTCTGAAATCTTTTTCAAACGAATTAACCATCTTAAATTTACTGATATCTGTTTATTTTTGTATTTTAGTAGTTGCCGACAAGGTGGAACTAGAGTTTGAATATCGCATTTTTTAACACTTCTGTAACATGTTTAATGTTTACAGAATAAAGACATTGAATTGTGCCATTAAATTTTGTATTTCGTTCAAGACTGTAATTCAAAAAGATTGAGTTTATTTAAAGGGGAATTTATCGTCGAAAAGTTTTATTCAAACTCCAAGTATTTTGTACAAATTTATTTTGACTTTTGGACTCTATTTATATGTCTCTTCAACGCTTTGGGCCTTCTCTTGTTGATCTTTGACTTAGAGCTAGTTTTTCATTATCATCATCAGCCTACGTCCGTCCACTACTGGACATAGGCCTCCCCATGGCACGCTAATCAACTCGGTTCTCCGTGTTCCTCTTCCGCCCATTCTCAGCGACCCCCATTTATAAGCTAATATTCACTTATTCAGATTCTACTCACAATATTCTTCATCTTAAGCAGTTGCATTATATTTACATGTAAACATCAAACATTCCAGAGTCATGGTGCAAGTGGAAGCTTATTCTTATCTTTATGATGTTTGCGAATAATTACGTCTTAAGATAAACCGGCTTAGTGGAGAATGTGAAGATCATGGCTAATTCTATTATGATCGTGACGTGCGTGTAATGATATTAGTTATTAGTTTAACTATCAGTCAAGCAGCTTATCTAGGTTTATATTGACTAACTCATTAGGGTTCTGATGATTTTGTTGTTAATTGGGACAATCGATGTCATTTTGAAGCTATAAGCTATGTAAATAAGAATAGAAAATAGCTATAGAATAGAAAACACTTTGAGACACCTCAGTTATATACAAAAACTTAGAACTAAAACAATACATACATGCTCTTGCTTTACATTTTTTACAAATAATAAGTTGTTTCCAGTGCGTGTGTTAGAGGCATAATATTCTAGATTCTTTGGCTTTATTCAGTTAAGTCCTTCTAATATTATATTATGTGAATGACGTCTTTATACGCCCTAACGAGAGACCCGATTTTACTGAAACTAAGCTTTAGTATCTATTTAATAGCTTAGGTCCTGGAATAACACAAAAGCTTTAAAGGCAAGGCGTTAGGTATACATTTGTCTTGTTAGACTGAAAAGAAATGTTAAATAAAATATAATAAAATGATGTAGTATATAACTTGAAATTTGAACTGAGAAAGCTTTTCTCAAAATCTCTGGGGTAATGAAATCGCGCCAAGTGGTGAAGTTTCATCGAGGATGACAAATTGTATTACTCGCGTGGTTTAGACAGAGTGCTTAACTGAATTAAAATGTAAATATACCTGTATAATGATTTTAAACCAGGGAGGGATTTATTCCGCCTTCTAGGTTTAGATTGCTACAATCTACGGCCGTATCGTCGCTTAACATCGCGCGAGATCGTGGTCAAAAGCCTACCCTACATTGAATTAAATATATACCCCTAGTAACTACTTATATTATTCAAATCGGGTTTTAAAACATTTCAACAGAAAAATTAAAGTTGAAATACGATGAGAATTATAATCTCAAAACATTAGCGATGAAACTGATGAAAAAAACTCGTGACAAATTAACAAAGGTTAAACTTTAGACACAATTCTCGTTTTAAAGAGCAAAGATTAATATCCGCCAACATTGAAACAAACGACGAATTTTTATGTCCCACAAGCAATGTCAAGATACTCATAAACGAAACACTCACACCAAACTTCTGTTTCTGTTACCTTCACTGAATTTGCGATGCAGAATACTGACGACGCAAATACGTTGATTGTTCATAACATATTTGACTCACGTATCTACCAATATCTATTCTAAACAAAAGGAATTGTAGAAAATTATTCCGCGACGATGTATACAACTTAACACTTCTTTATGTATTGTATTTGGCTCATTCTCATGGAATCGATTCTCATCGTCACCTTCATGGCAATTCTTATTTATTGCTTATTTGTAATGTTTATGTATAATATTGTATAGAGCTGGATAACACGAGTAAACTTTTATATAAATAGTTTAAATCGTACGTTTCATTTCGAAGAAAAACAGTTTTGAAATTTTCGGCGCCACGAAAGTGATTCAGTCATTATTTTTTCACAACTTTTTCAAGTAAAACCCTTTTAAAAGACTAAATCTACCAAAAATGTACAATAAAACGACATTTTACGTAAAAACAAACCTCACTATGTAAGAAAATATGCGTAATTTGAGATATTACTTTACCATTCACTTTACTTTTTTATTAGTCAGAAATTTGGTTTGTATGTATTAAACCCCTAAAATAACAGATACAGTACTTTTTAGTAGGTAAAAAGGCCCTTTCAAAAGAAAACAATACATAAAAATCACTTTCGTGGCTCAAAAATCACCTTCATGGTAAAAAACGCTATGAAGGTGATGCCACGCTGGTGACGAAAATATCACTTTTTGGTGAAATTCTGGAAAGTTTAGGTATAATGTATAAAATTAAATACTACATCTTTATCTCGCACATTTTGGCGTTTCGAAAAGCTAGCTTTGATTTAAATAACTAAAATACAATGCACAAAAATGTTGTCCGTGCAAGTGATCGGTACACCCATGAATAAATTGAAACTTAGCAATTATATTTTTTCCCACGGCTCGATAAGTCCTAGATCCTACTTCTTCGATTGCAGAACATGGCCATCATTGAAATGAATCGAACTCTGTATTGGATTGTTGATGTTGTGTTTAACAGCAGCCGTTAAACTACGCAAATCTAAAGCACCTAAAATCGTGTGACCGCCGCATTATATTATTTTAAATTCAAAATAATACTGAAAACTTTTTTTTAGCCTGTAGACCTTAAAGTATATTTGTTTGCGATAATTTTGGTATATGTTACATACAGATACATTAAAATTTGTTAAAGTAGTGCCCCAATGTTTAACTGCAACGCAAAGTGTGACACCATGAGAATACGAAAAATGGCCCCGATTTTGACCTTTCATGTTAAATTTTAGTATTATTTTTTGCGTCTATTATGACAATCTTCATTTATTTTGTAGCTTAATATATGTTTAATCCACCTATCCACAATTCATATCTCTGTCTTTAACCGTTTAGAAAATATAACCGTGTGACCCTCAAATTTGAGCTAAAATGAGAATGAGCCATTTACATTTTCCTTCTTCCAATCTATGGTTCAAATTGATGATTTATCGAATGACGTCGGTAGCTTTATCTATGGCGAAAATTCCACATAAAAATCTCCACAAGTGTATATTATTTCTGTTCTGACGCAATTCGCTAATTTTAATTTATGGCTTCAACATATCAACTCTATAGCGTAGTTGCCATAAAAAATGTTAAGTCAACAATCTTTTATGTTGTCGGAGCTTCAAACACTTGAGCGCTAATTCAAAATTCTGTTAAGCTAAGACGGTCGATTTATGACTTGATAAAATTAGCGAAGCAACAAACTTCTTTAGCATAGTCGTCACTTGTTATTTACTTTGTATTTGTTATGCAGATGAACATTTTTTTGGAAAGGTGAAGTAATGTCATCGGAAACCTTGCCCCTGCATTGGCTGTTCCGTCACCAAAGTTCAAGTCACCATCGCCCTCAACGGAAGTACACCTCAAATCTTTTCTCTCATTCATCACCACAATTTTAATATATTTCTATTGCTCCATCTCGCTCACACGATTTTTTCGTATTACATTCCAAGCATCATTGTTTGGTCGCTGAGTCGCTCCCACGACACGCTCCGCGGCTTCTACAGAACCATTTGGTTTGCAGACACCATGACCTCTATTCTAATGGTAAACAGTTTAAATTCCTCTGCACGATTAACATAGAAACTTGTCACTAGTTTCAACCGTTGCACTTAAATGCTTAATATTCTCTTTGACAATGTTCTGAGAAAATTAACGTAGTGAGGTGATTTAAGTGAACGATGAATCTTTAAATTCGAATAGAACTTGATGAAAGGACTGAGAGCGTTTGAATGTTAACGTCGCTCTTCATTTGTTTGGACAGCAATCTGTGAGATCATGATTTTTATACATTACCTTTTTTATAAATATAACTCACGAAAGGTGATATACCCTTGCTTCTTTCTATTAACCATTGCGTACACAGTATGTACACTGTATCTATTATTAAAAACATTAAATTCCTTTAGGTTGTATAAAAGATTAAAACGAATCACTAAGATCTAAATATATATTAGCGAATAAGAGCTTTAGGTTGGGATAGACTTCATGTTCTTCATACTATTCAGTGGTTTCAAAATAGAGAGATAACACTTTATTGAAACACAAAACACCCTAACACTAAAAAAAATTAATTAAACATAAGTCTAAGTAATCTAAGTTTTTTTTTATTCAACGGAGTAAGACGAGCAAGACGCTCTCCTAATGGTAAGAGATAACGCTGCCCATAATTAATACAGTGCTACCCAGTATTTTACAAAGGTAAAACTATGGGTGCACTGCGCCAACGCTTCTTACTTGAGAGTCATAAGTCTCTTCAGTCCAGTAATTTCACTGGCTTCAGTGCCCTCCTACCGAAGCTCAGCAATGTTTGCACATCACTGCTCAGGCGGTAGAATAACATGCACTATTGGGGTACCCACCTAGACGACCTCCTGCAAAGGAAGTCTACCCCCGGTAAAACAAAAAGTGTTACAAATGCCAAACACACATTATCTAAATATTCTTACAAACTTTTAGATTTAATATTAGTAGGATATTAGACCATGACAATCCACAAGTATTATAAAAAACTAGTAACAGAGTTACAGGTTCATCTTAATAAGTCGTGATAACAATATGTCGGGAGGAGGGCGTTGATATCTGCGACACAGTTCTTCAACTCATGCGGATATCATCGATTCTTCTATGTACTCTGTAAACCTGTTTTATTGTTCCTAATAAAGATTATTTTATTTATTTAGTTTTATTTATGTAAATAAACGGCATAAACTCACTTGTATTTACTTCGGCTTCGTGCCGACGCGACCGTTTCGATCCTGTACGAGGATCTTCTTCAGAGAGTAGCAGCGGTTACAAGTGAGTTTATGCTGTTTATTTACATTTTTTTTTATTAATTTATGATATTAATGATAAATCTAAATACTCACGAATCGTTAAGTGTAAAAAGAGTTACAGGTTAATTGGCATAACCTCGTGAAGGCTTACAACCGCTTTCAAGTCACGCTTAGATTGTAAATAAAAGTAATGAGAACTGTTACTCTGTTACATCACAGACTGTATTTAGTATTGCTTTGTTTTGTTATTTTCGACCGCTACGTAATTTGTCGTAACGTTCCGAAAGTTTAATGGAATTCACTTGTGCTAACTTTTGTTTGGAACAATTTTCAAGTTTTAATTGGAAATTAAAATATAAGGTAGGCCTTATAAGGTTACGAAATGGACATCGCCTACCTTAATTTGAAATCATAATTTTTAAGCTATTGCATAGCTTCTATCGCGGGCCTTGAGCGTGGGGACCGAATCCAGAAATTCCGTAACGAAAAAACCTAACACCCCCCACTCCGACCGGCATAGCGGTGATACTTTTTAGTTTTTCCATCTATAGATAAAAATGCTATGCAATAGCTTTTTAAAACATAGTGGACCCGCTACGTCGCGTATAATAGGAGGTTATCAGGGTTTCTTAAGTATATTATAAGCGTATTATACATATAAACCTTTCTCTTGAATTACTCTATCTATTAATGAAAACTGCATTAAAATCCGTTGCGTAGTTTTAAAGATATAAGCATACATAGGGCCAGAGAGGCGCGGGAAGCAACTTTATTATTCGTAGGGTGTGACTATTTTCAATATCGATCATCTTTTACAAGTCTGTCTGTCTGTCTGTCTGTCTGTAATCAAATCTTGCAAGTTTAATTTGACCCACTTCCCGGTTTCCAATTGAGCTGAAAATTTGCATGCGTGTGTAAATCAGATGACAATGCAATATTTTTATGACATCGAGCTGATCTGATGATGGAGCTGGAAGGTGGCCATAGGAACTCCGTCATAAAACAACGCAACCCCACCGAATTTGGGCTCATTTGATTCGTCTTGACGAGTACTTTATGATAAAAGACAATAATAATAATTAAAGCTTGTTTTTAAAAAGTATTTTTAAAATTTCACTTGTTTATTTAAAATAAAATAATGACGTATTTAGTGAAATTACTGGGCTGAATGGTCTTAATATCTTGACTTGGCTCTTCTTATTCTTTGCATTAAGAAACGTGCAATAGACAATAATACAAAACACAAAGTAAAAATTTAAAAAACCATTTTTTTTAAAGTACCTACCTACTTAACTCAACAAACACAACATTATGGTATGGAATTTAAATACATCGCACACATAATGAGCAAGTATTTTATAAGGTGTGCGATATAACTTGTATAAGTTTTCATAAACTAAACTTACTCAACAGCTAAGCGGTTTTGAATAGACAAATATTACCCAACTCACCACACTAACTTTAGTTCTAACCAACTTTATGCATAGTAAGTAAATATTGACCACTTTAAAATTGCACTTATTATCCTTATAAAATATTCGTAACATCTATGGAGACAACATGCAATTTAAAAGTGGTCCAGATTTATAACTAACCTATTTATATCTTGCTGTATATTTACATCGTAGAAGTAAAGTAAACCATTTTGAAATGGCATCTGTCAGTCAAACAAAATGTTCGTGGAGTCTATGGAAAGGAGGTGCAATTTAAGAGTGGTAATATATCTAACTTATATGTAATATTGTATCGATAGGCACGTAGCGGTTATCTCGCAGGTTGTTAACCCACATGCATACCTTACTTGTACCTATACTGGTTAGAAACATAGCTAAAATATCAGAATGCACGCCGTGAATGCGTCAACAAGTTGGTCATTTTAGAATTGATAAATCAGTACTGGAATGGTATTATCAAAACCACACACCGTCATTTATCAATTCTAGCCCATTCTTCCCAATTCTGCGTTAGTTTTACTTAACCTAGAGTGCTTCTGCACTACATCCTTTCTTAATTCTATGAGTGGTCTGATATAATGGGTAATCACGATCATTACGCACCCGATTTGGTAGTCTTGTCACTTTAATCATAATAAATCCGAATCTCACCTGAGTTCGTTGTGATCGAATATTGCTTTTCACACTATCTCCCATCCAAGTTCGAAATTTTTGTGGTGCGGAAATGCTCTACCTAAGACAAGCAAAAAAGGTGAATTAGTGGCATCTGTATTCTTACATTATCGTGGATAAAACGGATTGCATTGACTTGCTTGGCATTCCTGCATTGAATAATGTATTCTAATTGTATGTAACTATGATTCAAAGTGGTTCAACTGTATTTATATAAAAGTTATTTGTTTTATATTGATTCTGCTTCCTGCATTGTCAATCATTAAGGTTACCTTAATGTTAGAGTCTTATAATTTATATTAACTGTGAGTAATTCGAAGAAACATAAGTAAATTGAAATTTATAACTGTACTGATTATGGGCAGCCGTTATCTCTTAACATCAGGAAAGCGTCTTGCTCGTCTTCTACTTCATCACATAAAAAAAAAAAATGCATCGTAAATTATTATAATACTAGCTGCGCCCAGTGGTTTTACCCCCTGTACTGTATGTACTGAGTCTATGTGTTATTCCAGGGTCTAAGCTATGTCTATACAAAATTTCAGCTCAATCGGTTCACCCGTTTAGACGTGAAGTAGTAAGAAACATACACACACACACACACACAAACTTTCGCCTTTTTAATATCAGTGTGATTTATATAATTATTATTAAGCACAAAGCTAGACTTGACTCAATGCTATAATAACAATTATTAATTTCTATCTAATTCTTTTTTTTATACAACGAAGTAAGAAGGCGAGCAAGACGCTCTCCTGATGTTGCGAGATAACGCTGTCCATAATTAGTACAGTACACAGGATTTTACAAAGGTAAAATTCTGGGTGCACTGCGCCAACGCTTCTTACTTTAGAGTCATAAGATGTTAAGACTTTTCAGCCCAGAAATTTCACTAGCTACAGTGACTTCCTACCGAAGCACACTCGATAGTTCAAAGTTCAATAGTTAACTCGATAGTTTCTAGCAAAAGCAGTGTAGTCTACGCAGTACGTGCAGTGTGTGGACTTAGTAATTCATGAATACCTGGATAAAACTGTGATTAAAAGAATATTATTGAATAAAAGAATATTATTATTATAAGCTGAACTGAGAACATTCTTTTTTCTTGGGGTAGACTTCCTTTGCAGGAGGTCGTCTAGGTGGGTACCCCAACAGTGCCAGTTATTCTACCGCCTGAGCAGTGATGTGCAAACATTACTGTGCTCCGGTAGGAGGGCACTGTAGCTAGTGAAATTACTGGGCTAAAGAGTCTTAACATCTTATGACTCTTGAGTAAGAAGCGTTGGTGCAGTGCTCCTAGAATTTCACATCATTGTGAAATCCTAGGTAACACTGTACTGATTATGGGCAGCCGTTATCTCTTAACATCAGGAGAGCGTCTTGCTCGTCTTCTACTTTATAACATTAAAAAAAAAAAAAAAAAACATAATGGGGTACTTTATTGGTAGGTAAAACCACTTGATACAGCTCATATTAAATTCATAAAAACTACTAGTTTACATAAAATAGTTTAAATACACTTAATGGGCATTCTTGACATTTATTCTAATATTAATTAGATACATAAAATTACTTCCAGTATGTTCTCAAGAGCTCTGCCATCTGATATTAACTTATACAAATCAGTGTACCTATTTCATTCGATTGAACATATTTGTATGAATAAATATTAATATAAGGAAATCAGTTTAATTACTGAGTTACACGCTGGTACAGTTACATATTTAATTTCCTATTTCCTAAAATAATAAATATAAACATAAAATATCACAAATAAAATTATTTCATACAAGTTGTGCCTTGTGATTTTGCCCTGTGAAAAGTAGCGTTATAATATTGTACAACACACAATAATAGGTCATAATTATTAATAGGTCTAATTACTAATCTACCAAATATAGGTATATAATATACCTAGAATAGAATAGAATAGAAAATACTTTATTGTGACACCACAGAAACATAAACACAGAAACAGAAACATACAGAACAGAAACAGATACAGAAACTTACAACTAAAACAATTTATAATATAAAAGTGTAACAATTGGCGGTCTTATCGCTAAAAGCGATCTCTTCCAGACAACCAAACAGGGAAGGAAAATAAAATAAGGACGACGGTGGTTGCAATATATTTAGGCATGGAAATATATACATACCAATAACTTAACTACTACATATATAACCATGCCATATATATATATATATATATATATATATATATATATATATATATATATATATATATATATTTAATACATCAATAATATACATAAACACATCATATATACACAATACATTCATAATTATTATAACTACATATTATATATATACTATAATAATATATAATAATTATTATGCTTAATGGAGAATGCTTACAACCAGAAGTAGAAGTGAAGAAGACAGCAATGGTTAAAACTTACCTATTACGCTAATAGGTAGTGAGCCAAAATACGAGATTTGAATATATTAATAGAGGGGGCTCGTCTAATTTCTAAGGGTAAGGCATTCCATAACCGAATGGCCTTAACTGTAAACGACTTGTTGTAGAAGGTGGTTTTATGTTCCGGAAACAAAAGTATCACTCTTAGACGTCCTCAGAGAAAGAGAATGAGAAGCTTGGAGGAATCTAAAACGCTCTTGAAGATAGCGTGGAGAAGCAGGGCTAAACAAAATGTTATAGAGAAGGAATAAAATATGAGCATCCCGGCGACGGCGGATGGAAAGCCACTTGAGTTTCGAACGAAATTCTGAGACATGGTCATATTTGCGAAGGCCAAATATGAACCTTATGCAAATGTTTTGGAGTCTCTCAAGTTTATTTAGCTGGTCCTCGGTAATGTCAGGATAGCTGGCGTCGGCATAATCAAGAATTGGGAGCATGAGAGATTGAGCTAGGGCAATCTTAGTGGCAGTCGGCAAGAAGGTGCGCAGTCTACGCAATGATCCTGCTGTGGCAAACATTTTGCGGCTTGTAACCGTGAGTTGTGGCTTCCATGACAAGGTACGGTCTAAAGTGACCCCTAAGTTTTTGACACTTTCACTGAATGGTATAACAACTCCATCAAGAGTGATTTGTGGAAGTGAAACCGATTCTATTTTGCTTATTTTACGAGAACTTCCAATAACTATCGCTTGGGTTTTATGCGGGTTTAATTGGAGACCATGCGCTTTACTCCAGTCAGAAATTCGTCGTAAATCCTCATTAATACTTTCAATAGCTATAGCTAACTGATTTAGTGGAGATTGGCAATACAATTGAAGGTCATCAGCATAGAGGTGGTAGGAAGAGGAGAGATTACGGGAAATAGAGTTGATAAAAACAGCAAAAAGAAGAGGAGAAAGAACGCCACCTTGAGGTACGCCAGCAGTCGTATCACACCAAGAGGAAAAAGTATCCTCTAGACGAATCCGCTGCCGACGACCGTAAAGGTAACTGTGAAACCAGTCAATTACCGCTGGCGATATGTTGAGAGAGCGAAGGGTAGCAAGTAGAATATCGAAGTCGACAGTATTGAAGGCATTGCTAAAGTCCAAGAGCACCAGCACAGTTAATTGACCATTATCCATACCCTCACGGATATCATCGGTAACTTTAACTAGAGCAGTTACCGTGCTGTGCCCTGGACGGAAACCAGATTGGAAAGGGTTAAGGAGATGATTTTTAATAAGAAAGCTGTTAATTTGGTCATGAACCAGTCGCTCGAGAACTTTGGATAAGAAAGGAAGGATAGATATAGGACGGTATTCAGAAAACAACTTTGGATTAGATTTTTTAGGTAAAGGAAGTATTTGCGCTTCCTTCCACTGGGAGGGGAAGGGGGGAGGGGGGAGTATATGTATATGTGAGTGTGTATATGTGTCGTAAATCGTCAGTTATGATCAGGCGATATCTAGCGTGGCCAACTAAATAAGAGCCCAACCAAACTATTAGAAGAGATCGACATACCGCCTTTACTACAAGCTTTTATTTACTTTCACCTGTCGGTCTGTCTGTCTGTAATTAAATCTTGCAAGTTTAATTAGGCCCACTTCCCGGTATAATATTATGATGCATTGGACTAAGAGTGAACGCACACGTATCTAGATGGCGCTGACTGTATTTTAAAACGCGCTTACGGTTTATATTTCTGATAACCTTATAATATAGCGTTTCTACAAAAATAAGTGAAATCCCACCAAAAACATTCTGTAAAAAACTAGCCAAGTCTCGATGGAGCTGCTTGTTTATCTCTAAAAAGTAATGAAATCTAGACAAAGTCGTGCCAAGTATAAGGTTCCTTACTGCGATTTCTTTATTATTATAGTTAATGTTGTGTGACTTGGCCGTTGAAGGGTACACAAGGGTATTATACCAGGTGCTCCATGACACTATTGCACCAATCTGTCCGCTACCCATTCACGATAGAAAATTTCCACTTGGAAAACGTTGATTGGATAACCAGTCAATTGTAGGCTCTATAAAGCTGCGTATTTCAATAATACTTATGTTTAGGCGATCCAAGTGTCATGGAGCATCTGGTTTTGTACCCTTGTGTACCCTTCAACGGCCAAGTCACACAACATTAACTATAATAATAAAGAAATCGCAGTAAGGAACCTTATACTTGGCACGACTTTGTCTAGATTTCATTACTTTTTAGAGATAAACAAGCAGCTCCATCGAGACTTGGCTAGTTTTTTACAGAATGTTTTTGGTGGGATATATATATATATATATATATATATATATATATATATATATATATATATATATATATATATATATATATATATATAACCATGCAACCACATAAGGTACGAGTACATCCATCTTTACAAACATTCGAGTTCATTATCTGTAATCTTATCTCATCATTATTATCTCATCTCTAGATGGCATAATCATTTTTAATTTAATTTACTATTTATAGTAAGAAGCGTTGGTGCAGTGCACCTAGAATTTGTTATCGTTGTGAAATCCTGGGTGGCATTGTACTGATTATGGGCAGCGTTATCTCTTAACATCAGGAGAGCGTGTTGCTCGTCTTCTTGATTTCTTCGCATAAAAAACATACTATGTTTTATATAGAAAAATATATAGTATATAGAAAAATAAATAAATGAAGAGTTTTAAAGACAGTAAAGTATTAACACAAAAGTTTATTTGACACGGCTGACCGCTTCTAGAAAGCGCTCCATGAAGGTCTGATTGCATAGGCATACAGTGTTAAGGTGCAAGCATTATAAGCGTGTATGTTATGTGTAATAAGGTTCATTTTCCTTTGCCATCTCTGAAGGTAACGCAGGGAAAATTCGATATGCCAATTACACGTTGTAGGCCTTAAGAATTTTGAATTTAGTTAAAGTGTTTTTAGTTGATTTTAAAAATATCTTTTCTAGATTTGATTATATTCGTATTATGACACTCAAATAAATGTATATAGTGATTGTATAGCAACTAAATAGATTTGTTATACTACTAACCTACTATATAATATTATTATTACTAGCTCACGCTCGTGACTTCGCTCCTGTTAAACCCCTCTCCCTAGCAGATGTCTTCATTTCAATATACATATATATATTTCTATTTTCTATGTCAAATTTCAATTCAATTTTATAGGAGCCGTGCCGTCATATCATGTCCTCTCAACAAGCAACTTTAACACGTTGCATTTCAATCTTATCTTAGCGAATGTTTTTTTTTAATTCGTTATACTTTTATTAGTTAGCCTTTGACCACGATCACTGTTAAGCGATGATACGGCCGTAGATAGTAGGAGACCAAACCTAAAAGGCGGGCTAAAATCCGTACCTGGTTTCACTGAACATCCGTAACTTACATTTTAATCCAATCCGTTTAGCCTTTTTTTGAGCTGTATGTTGATGATAGATCAGTTAAACAAGTAGGTATTAATTCATGGCCTTAACTGTTATTTATTGTTAACAGCAATAAAATACCATTATAATATTAGTCATGTAATATAATTAAATCGCTATTAAAGTGTATTATTGATAGATTTTCCTTGTAATGTATTAACAAACCTATTTGCTTTAAGGCCTTCCTTAATTTCAAGAAATTGTGATTATTGGATTATCTTCCTAAAAATATGTGATTAATTAAATACAGAGAACTATGTATTACAATCAAAATTAACGAGAACTATAAGCGTTTTTTTATAACTAAAATGTATTTATATTTTAGAATCTATACTAAAATAGTATTATACTACTAAAGCAGCTAAAAAGTAGTTTAGTATATCAGCTTAATGAATACCAACAACATACACATTTAAACGTGAGAGAGTAACATGAATAAAGTGATACAAGCGTATTAAATATGTGTCATAAAAATATCTAAGACAGTTGATAACACTAATCAGAGTCCTCTCTGAGTCCATTAATAGAAAGTGGACTCGAAAGCAGCCTCCGAAAAGTGAATTATGAAAATCATTGGACTGCTCCAATCTGTTGACTGTTGATCATTATTTTTGTTATTATTATTCATTTTTGTTATATTTTAATTATTCGATATTTGGATTTTGGACCTTTGTTGTCTGAAATATAGATATTTGATTTGATTGATATTAAATACCTAAATAAAATTTAATATCGAAATATTAAAATTTTAGGTAGGTATATAAAATAGTTATTGAATGTGAGTCATTAATTGTCAATTTAGTGCAGGCCCTCACCAGTTGACCTCTTTATTAATGTCGAATTAATTTCTATACGGCCCCTCTAGGTACGCAACTTATGTAACTGATCTACGCAATACTTATTCTTATCTAATCTAAATATATATAAAAGGAAAGAGTGACTGATTGACTGACTGATCTATCAACGCACAGCCTAAACCGCTGGACGGATTGGGTTGAAATTTGGAACATAGATAGGTTTTATGACGTATACCTCCGCTAAGAAAGGATTTTGCCATGCGGGCAAAGCCGCGAGCATATTTATGATGTTGAATAAATTTTGAGGTTTTAATTATTGTAAGAAAGGGGTAAAAGAACTCTTGTGAATAAAAACAAAATAAAAAAAATTATAAATACGACACGGCTGTACTCACGTTGACTATTTGTTGAGATACGTCTCAACCACGGTTTCGGACAATTACGATGTCCTTCATCAGGAGTTCACGCCTGCAGTAACCGACGCACACACACCGTAACACACACACAGACACACAAACAGGACAGAGACCACACACATCGTAAACACAGGGAGGGGAGGACATCGTAATTGTCCGAAACCGTGGTTGAGACGTATCTCAACAAATAGTCAACGTGAGTTCAGCCGTGTCGTATTTATAATATGGATAACACTCACGGTAGTTTCCAAAATCGTATAAAAATATTAGTGATCCCTTACTAGATTTAATATCTCATTGATCGCAATGACATCTGTGACATAGGCATAATATTAGCAAGGTTTATCAAGAGCACACAATAGTTGGTAGAAAGTGATGGCGGCGTGGAAAATGGAGCGTGGCCCACTATCTGGAGCACACTCTTGACACAAATACTGTTATTGTGCCGAGTTACATTGTGTGGGATTGTTCTCCCGCTTTGTTTAAGCTAGATGCTAGCTATGGCCTAAGCTTAAGAAAAGAACTTAAAAGCGTATATATCGAGTGACGCTTTCTCGCTCGTAACTCGTAATATTTTACAAATTTTGAAATATAAATTCATAGAATTAATTTATTGAAAATTTCTTAAGAACAGCCTTCCATAATATTATAGCACACATTTTAAAAGTATTTCCAGTTTGATATATTTAAAAATGGCATGAAAAGAATTTTTGAAAGATTTTTTTTTTGTGTGCAATAATATTATGAAGGGCTGTTCTTAAGAAATTAATTCTATGAATTTATATTTCAAAATTTGTCAAATAGTGCGAGCGAAAGAGCGTCACTCGATATATGTATACGCTTGGTGGTAGGCTTCGGCCGTGGCAAGTTACCACCAACAAAACGGTGTCATAAGTCATAACGACGCGACTGTGTTCCGGCCACTTCCTCTTTAGTCCATCACGATGTTAAGTGAAGCCAGATGTTTAGTCTTCTGCTGTCATTATTCATTATCATCGTGTTGTACGCCTGTAAAATGCACTAAATAGTTACAAATTGTAGTTAGTTCTAAGTAGTATTGTTCTTGTAAGTTGTAGTATCGAGAAAGTGTTTTAAGAACATTTTTGTAGGGACTGTATACTCTGCGCCAGCTTTTATGCCTTTTTACTAAGAATAGAATAGAAAATAGTTTATTGTGACACCACAGTTATTTACAAAAACTTAGACTAAAACAATTTATAATATAAAAGTGTAACAATTGGCGGTCTTATCGCTAAAAGCGATCTCTTCCAGACAACCAAACAGGGAAGGAAAATTTAGTTATTATGTATTATAGAATAAAAAAGGAAAGACTATTAAACGAATTATAATTACAATATAATAGATCAAAATTACTTTGTTATAATTTTAGCTTAGAGTTACGTACCTAAAACTCAAAAATAGCTCCAGTCTCAAGGTATACGGGTATAGAGTAGGTATATTATATACCTACATATAGTTCAATAAATTCCTCATTTCCCACGACAATTAAAATGAGTGACTGAAACTTTAAAACCGGTTGTCAATTATAAATGTTACATTTTGCATTCACATTCTAATTGCAACTAAAAATAATTTATTACATAAATTTTAAATTAATAATAGATTTTAATTATTAGGTTATAAAACCTTTTTTTTATAAATTAACTAGCTGTGTCCAATGGTTTTACTTGGTGAAATGTTACTTTGGTCTTTTACCGGGGACTGGGGCTTTGACGATTCTCAGACCTCCATTACAAAAAAATGATTGGGAACATTTTGCGCAAAAAATATGGTGCGCTATATAATTGTTGATAATAGATTATTCAATTGATTGTGTTCCGTAATGAAATCCATTGCAGAATCTAGACCTTTTTGTGATCGATGTTTCCAAAACATACATTTTTTACTATTAGTTTTTTCACCAAGTTTAGGCGAACAGAGGTAACAAACACTCATATTGAACTTAAATTAAAATTCAAAGCAGTTTCGTCACAAGTTTTTTACAATAAGTGTAGTTTTGATCGCGATTTGCGATGCAAAATAAGTGAATAGTGCCCATTATGTTGTAATTGTTCACTGTATCGTATATTATTACGAAAATAGGTACTATTTTATAAATAGCTGCGGTTTTATGCACTGACAATTATTATTGAATAGAACAATTTTTTAAATAGATTTTAATACATATAAATATAATATGAAATCCAGGCAAAAATCTAAAAACATTACAGATGTATAGTTTAGTATAGTTTTTAGATTTTTTAATGAGGTTTAATCGAGTCTCCATAATCAGTTGAGTGCAAGTCAGGTGAGAATGTCTTCGCCGAGCTCGCACAAGGTTTCGTCAAAGCATATCGTGTCTTTGAACCACACTTTGCAATTAAGACAGGCACCATCTCACCAAATTCAATTGTATTATTTTCATTAAAATTTATATATAAAAAGTCTTTATAATAAGTGATCAATCATCAATTTAATGTGCGTATATAAGGTATTTGAATGGGTATTACCTCTAGGACTCAATGGTCCCTCAACTTTTTTGCAAAGTTAACAATAAAATACAAATTGTACGAAATTCTCGGTGGACGAGTCCGACTTGCGCTTATCTGGTTTTATTTTAATTTATCTTTGTAAATATTTTTTTTTGTTTTCTTGTCTCTTCCCGGCTGAGCCGTTTACAATTTTTTTTAAATTACAGTTGTACCAATTCTACTTAGTAACAACCTCTAATAAAATTTTAACAATTACTTAAGGTTCCTATAAGTATGAAGTATAAGTAATTTATCTGCGAAGAAAGAATTTCTCGAATTTCTCATGAGCGGACGGAATCTCAGGAAAGATTATAATATTTTTTGTTATTATTTTCTTATTCTTCCTTTTTTGTTACATAAAATTAAATTATATAAAATATCACCAAGTATAATATGTAAGTTTAAATTATACCTAGATCTTATGTGGTAAAAACGTGCCTTTTTATTGAGTAATTATAAATATTTAAATAAGTACTTCATTTTAATAATTATCATACCATTGTTATATATTTCTTCTCTTTATTTTCACGTGGACCATAATCACTTTAACCTACCTATTTATTATTTAATTTAATAAGATTTAATATTATTCATTCGCTTTATATTCTTGAGAACCGTATACTTAATAATAATTAATTTAAATTTATTTATTTAGGTATATGTTACAAAAGTTGCATAATTCTATGAATTATTATTTCATTTTGTATTTAGTTCCGCTAGATTAATTTTAATCGTGAGAATCAGTTACGACTATTAAACTAAATAATATTAATCTAGAGTAAATATTTTTTATATTGTGTAATATTAGTTATCTAAATATATAAAAGGAACGAGTGACTGACTGATCTATCAACGCACACTGCACACCCTAAACCGCTTGACGCATTGGGTTGAAATTTGAACTAATAGGTTTTATTATGTAGACTGTAGACCTTCGCTAAGAAAGGATTGCGCCATGCGGGCAAAGCCGCGAGCATCAGCTAGTATTATATACATACTCAGTATGTTCTATACATTATAATGTATACTTAACTGCATACTGTATCATCATCATCATCTCAGCCGTAAGACGTCCACTGCTGAACATAGGCCTCCCCTTTGGACTTCCATATGTACCGGTTGGAAGCGACCTGCATCCAGCGCCTTCCGGCGACCTTTATGAGGTCGTCTGTCCACCTTGTGGGTGGACGTCTTACATACTATATACATATGAGCATATAAAGCTGTTATATGCTGCATATTTAGCAATTTTTTTACCAAGTTTTTGATATAACATTTTTTAACCTAGTTTATAATTATAGCGTTATACATAGTTTTTTGTCGTATCGTAAGGTTTTACTGATTAATCAACCACATGATTTATACCTATAAATAATACATAATGTATAGAAAAATAATGAGTATCGCTACATAGTATAAAATAAAGTTGCTTCCTGTGTCTGTCTGTTCTTATGTGCGTTACATCTTTAAAACTACGCTACGGATTTTGAGGAGGTTTTAATAGATTAATAGAGAGTGATTCAAGAGCAAGGCTTATATGTAGAAGAACATTGATATTTTTTTTTTACTAAGCGCGACGAAATGCTAGGACCACGAGTATTATTATATTATAGGTATACGTATTTTTATTTATGTAAACGACGTTTTTAATCTTTTTAGGAACAAAATAATAATGAATAGTAGTTATAATTCTTAACATACTCGTTTTATGGTAATCTCTTAAGTCATCTAATTCGATTCCGGGCTTTTGTTTCAATTATCCAGTTTTGCTAAAACGAGGAACAAAACATCTTTTAGGAACCGGTTGAAAGGCTT